>JAPSGF010000031.1:4387152-4455795 GCA_035772895.1 Perdix hodgsoniae
CCCGCGGCGGCGGCCGAGTCGGGGGGGATTCGCAATCCCCGCCAAGCCGGGCCCCGGCCCTGATTGGCCGCGCGCGGAGGCTGGCGCGGCGGCGGTGCCCGGCCGGCGGCGCGGGGCGGCGGGCGCTTACCTTTCACCGAGCGGGGCTTGGCTTGCTTCCTCCTGGACATGTCCGGGCGCCGCGGCTCGTCCTCCTCCCGGCGCGTCCTCCTCGCGGCCCCGCGGCCCCTGCCCGCCCTGCCTCTCCCTGCCTCCTGCCCCTCGAAACTTTGCCGGGCTGAGCGAGGCGAAGCAGCGGCAGCAGCGGGATCGATTATCGGATTTCTCACTTCTTTGCCTGTTGCAATGCGGCAAGTTCAACTCCTGTCCACCCCCTCGGGCACCTAGAGGTTCTCCCCCCGGGGACAAAAAAAAAAAAATCACAGGCGCAACAGTTGCGATTTCTTTTTCTTTTTTTTTTTTTCTCCTCTTTGTTGGTTTTTTCTCCTCCCTTCGATGTGCAAATAGCACCGCCACAAGCCGAGCCCCTCCGCGCCCCCGCCGCCTTTTTGTTCTCGTTAAAGTTTGCAGGCGCCCTGCGGCTCTCAGTCCGGCTCGGCACTTTGAGAATGGCACAAAAAGCCGCGCGGGGCTCCCGGGGCCGGGGGGAGGGCGCGGGGAGAATGAGCGTCTAAAAATAAGAGCGGCGCGGCGGCCCCGACAATGCGAGGCGCTCCGGGGGTGCGACCTCGCCGCGGTTTCCCTAAATCCTCCCCGGCCGCTCTCGGCCCCCCCTCGCGTCCCGCCGCTCGCCCCCGGGCTCGGCCCCCGCTCGCCGCTCACGGGGCCGGCGGCGCGGCTGCCCCGGGTGCGCGGCGCGGGGTTCGGCCGGGATGGGCTCCCCGCCGCCGGCCGCGCTCGCCGCCGCCTTCCCCCGCACGCACGCACTCGGCGGACCGAGGTAAGCGCTCCTTCGCATCGATGCCGGGGCCGCTAGCTGCCTCCATGGGTCATTCTCTGGAAGGTGGCACCGCTCCTGCCTTCATCGCTGCCGCTGCTGCCGCTGCTGCCCTGGGTTTTTATTTTCTTTAGCTCTCGCCAGCCTCCCTCTCTTTTCTTTGTCCTGGCTCCTTTTCCTCCTCCTGATCTTGCTGCTGGGGCTGCAGTGCAGACACACATAATAAAGCCAGGCTTGGCTGGAAATGTAGCTGAGTCCCAGCAGGAGGATGTGAGGAGTGGAGTCCCGGCGGGGGAGCGCTCTGATCCCGTAGGGAGCCCCGCGCAGCCTGCGCCGATCAGACGGAGAGAGAGCCAACAGCACCGAGCCATGGACGGCCCGGGAAATACAGCGGCCGCCCGCAAAACGCGGACCGCCGCCGCGGACCGGACTCGCCGCCGCCCGCGGAGCCGCACCGCACCGCTCCGCATCGCGCCGCATCGCACCGCCCCGCCCAGCACCGCGGCTCCAGCACCGGCTCGGCGGCCGCGGCAAAAGTTTGCGGGCTTTTTCCGGCACCCTCTCGCCGCTCGGGGGGAGCGAGAGGCGAAGATTTATTTACTTTGCCCTTCCCGACGTGTTCAACTTAGCAGGGGCTGGAACGGCCCATGCCTCGCTGCTAGGAGAGAGTTTTTCTGGAAAAATCCAAAACGCTTTGAACTTCTTATACTACAGCGTGCCGGGTGCCAAGTTACAGTTGAAATCGCTCAGTGAGTTTCTTCTCCCACTTATGTCGGGCTTGTTTGGTTTAAATATCCTTACGGCCCTTAGGAGCAAGGCACTCACTCTGCTCATCGCCAGCTGCCCCGTGCAAGGAGCCGCCTGCCTGGGCACCCTGACCCCCGGCCGTGGGCCTGTGCCACACGGGGCACCCGCATGGCCATGCGTCCCCACAGCTCACAGAAGGATGTCTTCAGTTGGAATAGAACTTTTTTTTTGTTTTTTTGCAGATGCCGTGAAAACAGCCCCTGGCAGAAGTGCTCCAGTGCAGGGTCAGGGCAGACAGAGCGGCGCCGGGCCTGACCTGGGGGCTGCATGAAGGCATCACCTTCCTGGTAACCATTTCCGCTTGGAAAACATCTTCCTGTGTTCTTGGGTCGCACTGGGTTCTTGGCTTCGTTTTTAATATATATCTTTTCACACTGTAAGTAATCCAGATAATTCAGGAATAAGTTTGTCATTTGATCAAGAAATTCAGTATATGAATCTGAAGGATTATTAGCGCAGCTGATTTGAATGGATGTTTAGTGGTGATTTTCTGCTTTCTTAAAGCTTGACAGAAACTATTGCGCTTATTAACGTTACAATAAAGATTTACAGTTTACTCCTACTGTATGACTCCAGAACACCACCACAGACTGGACATACAGTAAAAAATGTTTCCTATAACACCACTGTAATTGAGATATATTTCCTCTACATCACTGCACTAACATCAAGCTGTGGGCCAACCCAGAAGAAAGGCAGATTTTCAAGGAGCCTGGAGCCCCATTTCTGATGCCAATAAAACACAGGGATAACTCTAGTCAAGAGACTACCAGTACAAAAGCTGGTGTGATACTGGTTTCTGTAAAGGCACAACAAGAGATGACAGAAAAAAAAGTTAAGATATTTATATCCTGAAAAAAGTAACCAGAACCATTGGCAAATTTGGCCAATGTGACTCTAGATTCATATCTGTTCAGCATCAGAGCTGGATCAGGAACTGAATTACTTCTGTCTCCTCGTCTTATTGGAGAGCCCTAATCCCCAGGCTATCAGATTGTTTCTGTTCTCTCACTGGCCCAATGAATATTTAATTATTCTTACAAAGCAGAACAGCTTCAGCAGGACAGATTCTCATCCAGAATGTGCCAGCAGTTGGGCACTCTCGGAGGAGTTCTGAGACCCACATTCAAATCCCCATGCGATCACGCAAAGAGGGGATTTCAACCTTAGTTGTACACGTTCCACTTGGCGAGTAATTCCCAAGCCCTTTGCCACTGCAAGTCACTTTGCTATCCAGACCTTTGCCTCCAAATTTTCTATGGTTTTTTAAAAATAGTTAATGAGTGCCCCGATTAATGGGGCATTTCTACAACTTCTTCCTTTTTAAAATTCACTGAAAAATATCTAAATGTTTTTCTTTTAAACAAATGAATGGAAGCATTTCCCCCCTTCTCTCTTGCTGTAGAGCCAATGGGAAGGTTTACATGTGAACCTGTACCTGGTTTGGAGCAGCTGTTGGATGGTGAGGAGGCATGGTCAGGGCATCCGAGCCTCTCTGCTGCACATAACTCAGGTTCACTCTCAGGACCATCACAAAGCAGCAGTACGCTTGGGAGCACTGCTGTCTGCCAGGGCCTGCAGAAGGATCACGTTAGAGATAAAGAGAGTGGGAAACCAAGTCTGAGCTTTAAAAAATGAAAGACGTGTAAATCCATCTCTAAGTGTAGCACACATGTATGTAATTATTAATTCATCCCTCTCCATTATCTTCAAACCCAGAAGCACACAGTGCGCCTCCAGGCCCTGCTCTGCAAGCACATCTCTGACCCCCTGATCTTCTACACGTGCCCGGTGCCATGCTGCTGACTGCCACGACACGTGGGCTCTGTGCGCAGCCCCTCCAGGTGTAGGCAGGAACCCAGCTCCTTCCCTCTCCCTGTGGTCCTGCGGCCCTCGAGCAGAGCCAGCCCGTGCCTGCAGCCCCAGGGCAGCGCAGCGTGCAGCCACCTTCACTGTTCTCAGCTCCAGAACTTCAAATCTGTAACACACGTACCTTCCAGGAGCACTAATAGCAGGGGAAGACTTCACAGACTTTGTTAAAAGATCTAAGGCAAATAATACCAGCTTGTATGCTAATTTAATGAAAATACATTTAGTAATTTAATTTAAATATGGTAATACAAGAAAGCAATAAAAATATATTTTGAACCGATTATCAACCTTGTTTCCTCACAGATGCCTTTTCTCCTTACTCTGAGAAGTTAAATGGAAGCACAAAGTGCAGAGCTGCTCCCTTAGACACAACCTTACATCGTCCTGCAGCTCACTGGGTTGCTGGGGCTCCATGGGTACACTTCTAATTGAAACCCTTGTGGGGTTCCACTGTAATGTGGTGTGTGTGCACAGTGTGCCTAAGTTTTGAAGTTTGACGAGGTTTTCAGGACAACTCTCTCCCCCACAGTAGTGAAAATTAGCCCTCTTCTTTTTGGAGGGCCCTTATGCTATGGCACTGTCCAGGATGTTAATTCCATACACACCTGGCAGACAGCATCCAGAATATTTGCACTTTGACTTACAGTTTCTCAAAGTGATTATGTTTAAGGCTGAGAGAACATTAGTTCAGGTTGTTCAACCTTGTTCAACCCTGGCACAGCCACACAGTGAGGGAATGCAGGTGGTACCACCAGCATCTCAATGGCACATGGATTTATTGGCATTCAGCACTGAGAGCAAAAACATACACATTTCTATATATAGGCATAACTGTTTTAAAAGTGTGTTGGAATTAGCTTAAAATTACAAGTTGCATAAAAGCAGCACAGCTATTTGAAAGCAAAAATAAAAGCTTCCTGGAAGCTGGGGTTTTCACAGAGGATCTCAGTCCTGCTGGTCCTGGGGTTTGGCACCCAAGAGACTGAGCCCGCTGCAGGAAATGTGGCCCCTACCAGGATCTAAACTTGCTGAAGTCATAAAGAGAACTGTTTTCAACACATAAAAGAACCAATCAGCTGGATGTTCAATGAGTCAGCCACACAGGGATCATCTTAATTGTGGAGCACAGAATCTACCTTAAAGAACATATCGTACATGGACATAAGAGATGCTCATAATGGCCATGAGAAATGTGGCAAAATGCTGACATTCCAGGAGAAGCCCTGCAGCACATCCCATCAAAGGGTCTACACACAGACAAACAGACTGAGCAGAGGGAGCCAGTGCCCAGCTCAGGCCCCAGCAGCGTGAGGGGCAGGAGGCAGCAGGCGGAGGCTGCACGGAGGTGGGCGAGCACCTGAGCTCTCCATGGCAAAGGCAGGCAGGCACTGGGAAGCTGTTAAAGGCTGGATTAGTTCTTAAAAGAGATAATGTTTCCAAAACACATGGCACAATGCACTCATTCAGTCGAGAGTCAAATGTCACCGTGGATACAGCTGCAAGACAGTGTCGCTCTTTATTTACAGTAAAATATGTCAAATGGGGAACACAAAGGCATCATCGGGATAAACGCTGGATTGGAGCACACAAAGGCAGGCGGCATCCACAGCGCATCAGACAACCTGAATAAAAGCCCCGACTACAATACCAGCCCAGTTTCTATGGTGTTTGTGAGTTAATGCCTCCAAACATTTTACATAAATAAATAACAGGCATCTCCCGTTTTAGCCCGTGCAGAGGACTGCCACAGCCAGAATTCAGGCCACCGGGAGCGGCAGGGGCAGGAACGCTGCACAGAGAGGAGAGGCTGCACATGAGGGGGGGCTGCAGGCAGGATCCAGCAAGAGCAGTCATGCCATGTTGTGCTATGAGAGCTTACAGCAAAATAGGATCGAGCCGCTATCCCGGAGCACTGAAAAACAAAGAGAAAGTTCCACTGAGAAATGTATTTGGCCATGCACAGAATTACATTCACTGCGTGCACCACATTAGCACTCACACATCTCTAATGACAGTAGTGATTTCAATTTTTTTTCTTATCATCTACTTGTGTACGGCACTTACTTCTATCAATCATCTTTCCCTCTATTAAAAAAAATAGTCTGAAATCAAGACGGAGTAAGTGGTGCAGTTAGTGACACTTTCTGTAAAATACTATCATACACCGGAGCTGAATTTAGCTCAAATGTCACAAAATACCCATCTGTAGAGGAATCACACACACACACCCCTGCACAGTTCCAGGAAAACAATCATTACTGATAACTGGGCTAAAGACACAGGCCGTGCAGTACCCTGCAAACACAAACAGGTATTTTGCCCTTTCCAGCACTCGCTGAGCAAACTGTTCATTGCAGCCTCTTCCAGTTAAGTGCCCCAGGAAGCCGTGTGGGAGTCAGACAGAGGAGCTGCACTGCATGACCAAGTCGCCTTTAGGTCTAAGGATTTTCCAGGCTCTACATCTGTCTGCCTTCGAATGTTCCCACAAAGACAATTTATAGCATTATAACGTTACTTAACAACTTACGATGCCTATTACAAAAAAGTGATGTTTCCACACACTTAACCACAATGCAGAGAAAGTATCTTCTCTATCATCTACTTCCTCTGGCTCCCTTTCATTACAGTTGGACGTGGTACTGCAGTGCTTCTCAAAGGGTTTTTCTAAAGGAATAGAAAACATCTTCAAAGTTTGGGTTCATGAAAAGGGCTGGAACTTCTGTGCAAGGCTCCAGGCCACCACTCTTCCTTATACCTGTCCTGTTCACACTAGAGCAGGGCCATCTCCATAAGCATAAGGTGGGATGTGCATCTCCTTGAAAGTACAGCTGTTCAACCTGGTCTTTGCCAGCAGCTTCAGTAGCGTTACAAAGTGCTAGGAGCCCCAAAGTGAGCTCTCACACCTGCAGTCAGGCCTGACAGCACCCCTGCCACAGAAACCACCCCAAAACGCCACACCAAACATCACCAAATGCCAGCTGGGCAGCCACAGTCTGGACCATTCTTGTAACAGCAGCCAAGCAGCAGCCTGTCCCCAGGGTCTGGGCTCCTACACACAACTCGTCTAAAAATATCTGTGTTTGTGAAGGCTTCCACTCCTCTGGAAAATCCCCAGTACAATAAAGTTAGAAGCAACAGAAATGAGAAGATGTGTGGCCTCCTCCAGCACTGCTGTCTTGGGCCATTCAGCTTCACCTCTCCCCACCTCTGCATCCTCATAAACTAAACAAAACCAGTAATCCTGGACCATACTTCCAATCCTGGCAGCATTTGTCAGCTACTACTACTTCCTAAGAAAGTGTGCAGCAAGCCAAAATGCTGATCCTCCGCATCAAAATCTTCTCACCATTGATACCATTTCTGCTGTGAAAACCATCACCGAAGAGCTTTGGACAGCTGTTTGTGGTTAACCAGAGTGGTGCACTGCCAGTACTCACCCCATACCGTGGCACGTTCCAGTGCTGGGCTGCGTGCTCAGCCCTGTCCCTGCCAGGGGTGAGCAGTGTCCTCCCCTGCTTCTGCCCCATCACAACTGCCCCAGAGGAGGAAGGCCAAGGCCAAGCCCAGGCCACGGCCTTGTGCTGCGCTGAGTAACTCGGAGACGGGCAGACAAACTGTGCTGCCACCTCCTCCTGCAGCCCCTTCACTTCGTACCAAAGAAAAGAAAACTGAAACACAAATCAAGTCTCCTTTACAAAATTGATAGTTTTCACTCACTTTTTTCCTGCGTCTACTTCCATTCTGTAATCATGCCGAAAGGAGCAGCGCACCGCTCGCTGCTACTGACAAACACTCCCCACAGCTGTGCTGGCAGACCCCAGGCACTTTTGAAAGTGGCACTTTAAAGAAAGTTAGTTCTTTAACATGAAGGTATTTATGGTCCACCCTCTGAATTGGTGTGATAGCAGCAATGAGTACGTGGTGGGGAGCAGGTGGCACCATGAGAACACATGAGAACATGCAGTCATTATTCTTGAGAAAAAGTTCCATAAGAATTAGTAGAAAATTACCTTGTTATGGAACACTCTCAGATGATGAAAAAAAACAAAACAAAACAGGGAAAAGACCTTGTTCTCCATTAAATTCACTAAGATTCATCAAGCGGTTACTATAGAATCTGATCACATTTTTACATATTTCTCTTGGTTCCATTCTTCCATAGGGTTTCTGGAAGGGCCATGGAACATTTTCCTATTATCAGACCCACTGACATTATGTCCTGTTTAAAATCCCCTTGTTGGCAGTATTCTGCTCTTATCAGGATCCCTTCCTATCTATCAGCCTTAAGACTTACGGTCAGCTGGGCAGCAGGGGACATGAAGAGTGAGTTTTGTTTACAGTTATGATAGGGATTTTTGTTTGTTTGTTTGTTTTTAACATCCTAAAGCACATTTTTAAACAAAGTAGTGCAAATTTTTAAGATGTGCATAATGCTACTTAAAACAACTGATCTGCTGTACACCCATTTCTATTTGGTTAAACGTTGCCCAGAATTCCTGCTGTATCCTCAAAGACTACAGGCACTGGGGCATGGTGCTTCCCAGCAGCATGCAGACACCAAAATGGCTGAGGAGAGCTCCACACACACACACGCAGCGTGCGGCTCTGGGAACAGCAGTGCAGCCTGGGGCAGCCCCATCCCCTGGGAGCAGCCTTCCAGAGATTGCAGGTGGCATGGAGCCTTCCTGCCCAGATGCCACTGGTCAGCACTGTCAGAAGGTCCTTGCCAGGTGCCAGTGTGGCACAGCACAGCCTGACACATCACAGCACAGCTGCACAGGGCCTGTCTGAAAGCCATCCCCCCTCTCCCCAGTGTGTGGGTGCAGTGAGGCTCCATACCACATTGGTGGCCAAGCCCAGAGCAGCCCTAGTCTCAGGTTGGGAGCCACCTCCACTAGGGACCAGCATGTGACCGAGCAGAATCTCCTTTTGAGAGAGGAAAAATATATACCAATATGACAGGCTGCAGGATGGGAGCTCCTTCTGGTGCATTTATGTTTTGAGCCTGCCAGGGCGGTGTTGGGGGGGGCTTCAGGGCCAGCACAGCAAGGAGCAGCCGGAGGGGCACGAATTCCTGCCAGCGGCCAGCCCAGCGGGTCATGGCAACGGGAGCCAAGGGAGGAAAATGAAGCAGCGGGAGCTGTGAGAAAGCAGTGGCATGGCAGGGGGTGAGGAGCACACAGTGCTGGCAGCTCAGCCCTGCAGCCAGTGGGAGGGAGCTCACATGCTCACATGGGCTGCACCAGGCCATGCGTCCACTGCTTTGATTCATGCTCCAAGCACAAAGAGGCTCAGGGTTTCAAGCATCACACATGCCCAATGTTAGCAAAACCCAAACGTTTCCCACACTTTCCCAAAGAAAGCTATGGAAGCCATGAGCCTATGGCAGCACTGCCTGGCAGCAGCCCCAGGTAGCTGGGTCACACTTCATGCCCACATCAGCACCACTCTTCCACGGGCACACGGCTGCTTTGAGGTGTGCTGGCAGCACAGCTGTGTCCCTGCCCTGTGTGCCAGTGCTGCTCCATGCCGGTGCTGTGAGAGGAGGAACAGAAGCTTTGCAGAAATACGTATTTTTATATCCGAGTAAAAAAGTCCTGTGGGCATTTCAGCCAAATGCACACTATTAATGCAGAGCGATGTGTTCAGCATGGGCATGCCTGACGCAGGAGGCTGAGAAGGAGCAATACATCTGTGTGATCCCTACTCGGGGCTGGGGCAGAAGGGGGCAAATGGCAGTGAATCCTGCCAGCTTTGCTTGCGCCTGTGCTGGATCAACCTTAGATGCCTGTTCCAATGCCACGAGCAAAACATGTTACAGGCAATACGCTTTGGATAAGGAAATGGTTGATGGCAACTGCTGGCAATGTTTCTGCACACAATTGAAAATTGATGGGATTTACCTGGCAGTTGCTATCTAGCCAGTGTGGCAGTGGTGCGAAATATTCAGTCATCCAGTGTACAACATCAACTGAGTTCTGAATAACCACATTTCTGAAAATGTCATGAAATGAACTCTCAAGGAAATAAGCTTGAAAATCTAAAAACCCAGGCAAGTGCTGCATCCCTGATGGGGTCCACATGCTGCAGGCACAGGTCCCTCCAGGATGTGACAAGCCGCATGTCCCTGCTGAGTCTGAGACCTCACACTGGGCAGAAACACATCTGGAAATGACAGATGAGGTTTAGACACCAACAGAAACCAAAACGTGGAAGGCTGGCAAAGAGTGAGCTGCTACATGTTGCGAGTCCAAATAAAACCAATGTTTTATAGGGGTTCTAATCCATTATTCCTGTGCAAATTATACATGCATCCTCTAATATATACATCTCTACAGCCATAAACACAAAACAGAAGGATAGAGAAAGAGAAATCTTGCTGAACAAGGGAGTTACACACTGTAGGAATGCAGGAGCCTGTGATCTGTGTTATTTCTTTGCTTAAGGCCACCTAGCAACAGCACATAGGTTAATCCTCCACAGACTGAGCAGACAGCATCAGCCAACAGGAAAACAAAACATTCCTGCCAGAAAAAAATCAGAACAAGAATTGCCCATTTGTGAGAGGGTTGTAGGAACAGGTATACATCACAATCCTGCAGAAGAAAGATTTCCTCATAAATAGAGTTATTGTCCACCTCGTTATTAAAAATACAAAAAGAGCTTTGTAACCTTCCCAGTACGGCCCTGTGGGAGCCCAGCTCTGCGGGGAGCTGGGGATGTGCTGAAGGCTGTTTGCCACCTCAGAGCACTGCTGCATCCCCTTCTGCAATGACCAAACCTCTGGAGACAACCCTCTGCGTGGGGTGTGCAGCACCCACACAGGCAGGTTCAGCTTCCTACAAACACCTCTTGGATGTTAACACATGCCATCACCTTCTTTAAAGCACCATTTGCAGCAACTCAGCCCCCACTGTGGTGGTTCTCTTGTTATTTAAGATCTGGGAGGCCTAGCCAGCAGTTTGCCCTAGCTAAAAAGGCATTCTTTTCCATATTGGCCCAAGACCAGTGCCACATGGTATGCAAGCTGCAGGCAGCTTTGCTGTTGTGCCCTTTCTGCTGCCCAGAAATAGATGGTAGCAGCACTGCTGCCATCACACCGCATTCATGGCAGGAAACAGCTTCTGTTCCCCACCTGGGTGCAGATTTACCGGCCTTGCACAGCTGAGGTGTTCCCAGAGTCATCCTGCAGATGGACACAACTCCCAGTGCAGTGGATCCTGATGCGAGGCTGTGGTGAGGGATGTAGGCAGGCAACAAGGCCACGGCTCCATGCACACAGGTGGAGATGCTCCCACAGCTAGCATGGAGCTCCCTTTGACAGACTAAGCCCTGGCCAGGACGGAGGCTCGTGCCAGCCTCAAGACACACTTGATGGTAGAACAAACACACCAGCTCTGCTCCAGGGGCTTTCCCTGGCTCTGCAGAGTGCCTGGAGGCTTGCTGTAATCGGCAACACCATTAACAGAAATGCAGCTATCTCTGATTAAAACAGAAATGGCCACATGGTCACATCTCTGATCAGAGGCAGTTCTTTCCTAATGCAGACTAATTCATGCTCAAATTGCAGCAATAAGACAGACTTCCTTGCAGCTGTTCAGATGCCTTTGGAGGTTGCCATTATATTTCACCTTTTTAATGCTTTATGTATTACAACTTTATTTTCACCAAGGCTGTGATCCTAAACTTCCTTACAGCATTATCTACAACCCATATTTCAAAGCTTAATTTTCCTGCCCCTAAACATAGAATAAAACAGCTTGCAGAAATGGCTGCAAGAAAGCGGCAAGTTCAGTGCTTTCTCAGCCCCTCTTCATAAGCCCTGTACAGGTACTATTCCTCACGGAGCCAAAAACTTCCTGGAGAATGACTAGAGCTAGAAGATATTTCTTGACCCAGCGTAACACTGTCCACTCCGTCTGGTGGAGAGATTATGAAATTTTAATTGGTCTGAAAGCAAGATATCACTATAATTGGAGCCCAAGCGCCAACACGAGCCTGGAGCTAGCACTTGCTGGAAATCCTCAGCCCCCAGCAGCAGCCCCAGTGCCCGAACGTGCCTGTGCTGCTGAGCGGAGCTGATGCACACCCTCCCCTCTGCTTGCCTTGCGGCCACCGGCTCACTTCCAGAACAAAAGGTTCTGCAAAGGAAGGATGCTTGGGCTCCTCTGGGCTTCCACCTCCCTGCGGTGCAGCCAGCAGCAGGGACAATGAGAACATCCCAGCCCTGGGGGTGCAGATGTTCTTTGTCAAAAACGAGCATATGGGCAGAGCTGGTGGCTCAAAAAAATATTTTATTTTATTTTATTTTAAATACAGGATACACACAGCATTCATTAAGGCAGAACTGGGAACAGCATGCATGATCCCTTGGGATGTCCCTGTCCCACTCCACTCTGTCCCTTCCCGTGGCCCACAAGTGCCCAATGCAGCAGAACAGGACACCCCAGCTCACGGAAACCACAGGAGGAAGGCAAACAAGTCACCAGGAATGAAAACACTTGGCAATGGCAGAGGCGTTTTCATCTGAATAAAGCATTTTGCAAGCCATGCTGAATTCAATTACCGTAGCTTTTATTTCTTAATTCATTAAGAAGCACAGACTGCTTTAGGATCTCATAATTGAAATCAAGTTGTAAGACACTGACTATATTAACTTTTTCTCTTTTGTGAAAAAAGTATTGAAAAGAAGTATTAAAAATCAGTCTATACTGAGTGTGAAGGGAAGGAAATCCTCTTTGTGGTTACAATAAGCTCTATTTCCACTAAGACTTTTTCTAGTTGTGCCATCCAGAAGAGGCAGTCCATGAGCCTGCACCCAGGCCCAGGACCCTGCCCTGGAGAAACTCAGCATGGTTCCTGGACGGGCGCAGAGCTTTGAGGGCAGCACCCAGCCCGTGGGACTGGGACAGCACAGGGCAACCCAGGGCTGTGCCAGGAAGCCCCAGTCCCCAGTGAGGCCAGATCCCAGCACAGGGGTCCCATGGTTGCTTTCTCACTGAGGAACTCTGCGCTACTGAGAAAATTGAAGGTTGGAAGTTCATTACTGGGACAAGTAGAGCACAAACTTTTGCAAAACGCCTCATTAATTAGCATCATCTTGACCTGGAAGAGAAACTCTAAGGAGAGCTAGTAGAAGGCTGATTCCTGCCAGAGGTCTTTGCTTTTAAGTACTATTATTATTGATTATAGCTTATTATTTTCCTTTATAAAAAAAAAAAGGAAAAAGGAGAAACAGAAATTCAATGGATTATCCATCAGACTGGCTTCAGGTAAGTCTATTCACATTGCGAGGCAAAACAGCGTTGCACATGCAGATGCTATTAATACTTCCTTTCTAATTAAATTCCACCAGAAATTGTGCAGGATATTTCTGTCCCCATACTCATTCTAGCCCAATCACCTCTTGATTAACCACCCTCACACACCAGGAATTAAGGTGTGACCTCTAACTTTTTTTGAGGGAGATGTGCTGTTTTTAATATTAACAGCTCCATCTTTTCACTGTTCCTTGAGCAGGGCTGGGAGGAGAAATATAATTACACACAATGGGGGTATAATTCCTGCATTAATAGTGACATTACAATGGCAGGTAGCGAAATATAACAGTACAACAGCTTGCATATCACTTCTTTATGGACTGCTGGCAGCCTACTGCCCCACTGCAAACCAGTCCTGGGAGTGATGGTGCTGAAGACTCTGAGGGATTAAACACAAATGTAAAACATTGCTGGAAAATGCATACAGGGTGATTCTGGAGGCGCTGAAAAGACGGAGCTATTTGAGAAGTGAAAATCCAGACAGATCCAGCCCGAAACTTTAGCACAGCAGCCCAGCGAGAGCCTGGCAGCAGGAGCTCCACCAGAGCCATGCTATTACCACTCCCACCAGAAGCCAGACTCTGACACGTTAATTACAGCAGCCATTGTGCCGGCGGCGCGGTGCAAAACCGCATGGCAACAGCCCCTCAGAAAGCGGATCACCGCACTGTGCCTCCTCACGTGACAGTGTTGTGAGCTGTGAGGAAGAACTGGGTTTTCTTTAATGACAGAAATTTAAACCTGTTTGGTTTGTGATCTCTGTACAGAGAACACTCACAACAGCAGCCCAGGCAAGGGGAAGCCCAGTGATCTCCAGCACCTGCCACGTCCCTGTGTTCCACGCAGGTTTCCAGTTCCTTGTAGAGCTCAAATGTAATTCAGTTGGAGAAACCAGCAGCCAAACCCCTCTGCAGTGACAGCCTGGGAACAGTGAGCAAATATCAGCCTTCAAGCACACTTAGCATTAAATAGCATTGCTTTTGATGTCACCATAACTTTTAAGCAAGTCAGATGGCAAACTGTGATTATATAGAACAGGGCAGTCACAAATGTGCACAACACAAATATAAAACCTAAAAGGAAAGGTTATTGCATCATACAGAATAGATGGCTGTCATTCTCTTTTGGAAACCTAAGTCCCCAAAATAATGGACCCTTGGAAGACGTAGTACAGCTGGGGTTGCATACTGACTAAACATCATCACTTACAGCAGCTGTCACTGTGCACAGCCTTTGAGATTCATTTCCTTGATCTGCTGGTCACTGAGGCTCAATTTGTGCTGACCAGAAGCAAGAGGCCCAGTGGTTCTCTATTGTGAGCCTTCCTGGAGCCAGCTGCCTTGCAAATAAGGTGTACCAAGGTAGGTGCAGGATCTTATCTCAAAGGGCTCATTTATGCTCTTTCTCTCTTTAGTTGTTTTGTTTTGTTTTTCCTATCAGTTGAACAAACAGCTAGTGAAAGTACGGATACGATGAACCCATTCAATAGCAGAAGAAGGACTGAGCCGCTCCTGAAATCCCTTCCACATCCACACTCCTGTGTTTATCTGGTCCTAAAGCTTCCCAAATCCTTTTGTGTCAAAGTTCATCAACAACTGCATGAGTTTCAAGTGGATAATCCACTCAGAGCTTCCAGGCCAAGCAGCCCATTTCAGTGAGTTTCAGGATACTCATCCTGCAGCACATGGTGCCAGCAGGTTCTTATGCTGCCTGGGTGGCTTCAGCAGGGATGAGCCTAGAGCCCACTTAGGACAAGTAGCGTTCCCATGCTGTCCCCTGCAGCCATCCCCATCATGCTGTGTCCAGATGCAGCTCTGATTTGCCACCCACACGTGGCCAGCAGCAAAGCTCCTGGAGGGAGCAGGAGGCACATGGATCCCGAGATGTGGGAGCACTGCACATGCTACCAGTGACTGGCCAATGCATCATCTGCAACAGCACCGATAAAGTCCCCTCTGTGCAGGCAGCCTCATTTTCTGTGTTGTATTTGGAAGCTACAGTACAGTGCTTCTCCCATGCTGTACAAATTGGTCTGCATTTTCGTGAGGATCATCCCAAATGAGTTGAGCATCCAGAGCTCCCATGAAGGTCAATGGCAGCTGCGGGTACTTGGCTCTTCCACCTATGGAAGGTGCTTTGCCTTTTCTGCTGCCAAGGCAAGAAGTTAACAGGGAAGCTGAGAGGAGAGTCCATACACATCTCAAAGTGTGTTGCAGCCTGGTAAGACGCAGTGAACACAGACTGCTGGAGCTCCCAGCCCTGCCAAAGAGGAGACATAGCTGTATGCCACTACCACAGTCCTTCTGCTGGGGAGGGTATGATGTCATCATGGCTCTTGACACGGCATGCTGCTTCTCGGCCACACAGCCCATGGGCTACTGCAGGCACAAACCTGTTGGACACAGACCATGATTTCTTCTCACCACAATTACTCTTAAAGCATATTTTCTCTTTACAGAACTGTTTTGTGGTTATAAGTACTTACTCTCTGTTATACTCCTTTCCATAGTTTTAAGAGACAGTGGCATATGTTTCCACTGCTCATCTATTTGAACGTCTTCTCAGGAACACGTGCAACCAGTTAGGAGACAGCACAAGCTGGGTGACTATGTGAAGCAGCAGCAACAACAATTTGCCACAAGTTTTCATTTTCTGCCTTCTTGATACAAGTTTCCAGAGCACTGACAGCAGTTTGTCAAAAAGCATTATTGTGAAGTGATATCTACAAGTGCTGATATTGACTTACTGTCTGGGCAAAATGTCTTCTTGTCTCCTTCCAACAGAGCTGCACACAGCATGGGCACTGTCTCTGGGGAGCAATCCAAATCAAGTTTTAAGCTGGCCACCATCACGGCAGGAACATTTCCTCCGCCTTTTCCCTTGTCCTCTGTCTGCTGCGGTCCCTACTCACTGCACAACGCGGAGGTCAGCCAGACCCATGCAATTAGAGAGATCGTCTGCAGCTGACCTCGAGCCTGCCAGGCCCTTTCAAGCACGGGCAGTCTTTATCAGCACGGTACAGAAAATAGTGGAGATGTGCGCATAGGCAGGAGGACGAGATTGTTAAGACGTTTTTCTCCTCACACTCCGCAAACTAAGACAGTACCTCTGCCACTTGGGTGAACTTAGGTTATTCCCACTCATATCTGGCAGCCCATGGATTCCTCCTTCATCTCAACTGCTGCTATTTTTGTCCTGTGATGTCTGTACTTTGGCACTATTGGGAGTGGATTGTGTGTGGATCACTAACTTTTGGACAGGTCAGCCGTCTCAGCCTGAGCACCACTAGATGGATACTAATAAGAGGAAACAAATACATCAAAGAAGAGACTCTCTTTTTCTCTTCATATCCTTCTCACAGGCACACTGCTTTCTTCTGCTCTTGTCACTGCCCTTTCTAGCTCTGTGTTCGTGCTCTGATTTCTGTGGACGGTGCCATATCAAGGAGGGAGACAGCTGACTTTTCAGATCTGCTGGAACCATCCAACGGGCCCACGTGAAGCCTCCCTTCTAAAGGGAGGATGCAAAAAAGATGACAGATGGGACAAACTGCATGCGAAATATAACAAAACAGAGCCATGGCTGGCAGCGGACAAGCAGAGAGGCTGCAGGAAACCCTGGCAGCACCCATACGTGATGGTGCAGCACCACTGCAGAAGCTCCAGGGACCAGAGTCCCCCTGGCCGTGCTGATCACAGCTAGAGGCATGCACGTGTCTCAGCAGCACTGGCACAGCTGTCTCCAGGGCCAAATGTGGACAGAAACGTCTTTGCTCAAGTGGCAGTGCCAAAAGAGAACTTGTTCCAGTTTGGCAGATGAGCTGCTCCAGTTGGGAAAAAGCACCTCTTCACTGGCAGTTAACAAGGGATCTGGAGCTCTAGTCCAGTGGATTTAAGTAGATGAGTGCCAGGAGTGCGAGGAGTTCTGTGGGAATATCTCCCAAGGCAGGCTGGGTCACCTTCATGAAATCAAGAATTCCCTGTGGGGCAAAGGTGTGCCAGGCTATTGGGCATTTAGTAAGGCACAGGGAGCAGGGTGGCACTTGCAGCAGCTGAGTCAGACTGCAGGGTATTGAAGGATCCACAGCACATTTGCCTGTCTTCAGTCATCCCTGACTTTTCTCCTTTTCTTTGCTCCCTTTCCATTCCCAATTTAAGTATGACCCACAGCAGTGGCAAGGCAGACAGTGTGAATGCACAGCTCCACCCAGCCCAACCCAAAGTGCTCCCTGCACTCCAGCCACGCTGCCCTGCAGCAGCTGGAGGTGCCAGAGCCCCTCAGCACAGCCCTCACCAGGACAACTTCACAAGGTTGTAATTAGATGCAGTGGGGAGAAGCAAACCAGGAGTGCATGGCAAATTAACGGCTTTGCAATTTGCCACTACAGAAACTCAGCAAGGTCAGCTCTGCAGACCGGTCTGGCCAACACCAGCCTCAAGGCTCACTGTGCAGACACCATATGTGAGATGCTCGTGAAAGACAGACTTTCAGAAACAGCTTTTCAATCTGTTTTCAAAAAGTGTAACCCTACATTAAGCTAATTGGTTGAATTACTCATCATTTGCATTATCTCAGCAAACAAGAGAGTGCAGAAATGCCGAGCTCTGGTGCCCAGTTATTTCTTTTTCCCCAGCTACCGCCCTTGCAGCTTCAAACTTTGCTCTGTGATCTCAGATCATGTTTTCGTTTTCAAATATACATTTCACGCAACATTTCAGAGACAAAACACTGGTCACCTCCGACACTGCTTGTTTTTAAAGCCTCTCTCTACATTTGTATGTGGGATAGTATTTTCCCTGGTGGCTATACTAGAAAACTACATTAGATTTCAATTCTTCCAACACAAATATTTTTCTGAATGCTTCCTGATAGATGAAAAGTAGTACATGGGAGGAAAATAAGAAAAAAAATGCAAAACACTCATGGCAGAGGTCACTGTGCACTTCCTGCATGGCAGAGCACTCTCCCCAGTGCCCAGCAGCTCACAGCCACCTACTCCAGCACATTTCCTGGCCCAGCCCTCTCAGTCATACATCACTGCAGCATCAGGTGGATGTACAACTGAGGCAGCTGGATGCAGAACCTGAGATCGTTTTGGTGCAAGTAATAGGAACATGGGATGATCGGCCACCCCTGATCCCAGCAGTGCCTGCACAAAACACAACCAGCCTTGGCTGGATGCTGCTGCCACCAGGGCAGGCTCCCAGCCAAACAGTTCCCTCATTGTACACACAGACTAGCCCAGGATGATGGAAGCTCAGCCAGGCCAGGTGAGCACAGAGGACTCATACACCCATCTGCCAGCAGGACCACTCCAAGGGAACACGGGGGAACAGCACACCACCCCCACAAGCAGATGTTACCTGGGACTCACCCCCCACTCCACTGACCTGCACCAGTTCCCAGCAGACACTCTGGGAGGCACCGGCTCTCCTGGAGCTGCCCACAGCAAACCCTCATGGCATCAGAGCTCTCCTGCCTGGCCACCCCCATCTCACCGAGCTCCCCATTCATTCACATTCCTATTAGTCAGTAATGAAGAACATTTAGAAAATACATTTCCTCCCACACACTTCCCGAGGGGTTTGCAAGCTGAGCCATGAGCACACCCAGTGGGGACTGCTGTTCTCTCTAGGGTGAAGCATCGCTGTGCTGCAGGGTCCCCACACAACAGCGCTGCTCAGGGACGTAGCGATGCCGGCCAGGGACTGGGCGCTGGAGGTGCCCCTGAGGGGACACAGCTCCCAGCCGCATCAGCATCTCGGTGCAGTTGGTGCCCATCGGGCACAGGGTGTCCAGAGTCACCCAGCACTGCAGAGGCTCTGCAAAAAGTCAGCAGCCAGGGCAAGCTTCTGCTGCCCTCCTAATTTTTCCTAAATGTCCGGCCATTTTGCATTTGTTTTGAATTCCTTGCCACGAAGTCATTACGCATTCAGGTGGAGAGGAAAGTGAGCTCGGCGGGAGTCTGACAGTAATTCTGCATTAGTTAAGCATTAGTTGACAGATGTACAAAGCAAAACCATTACTCCTGTCATACGTTGGGCCCTGACTTTCTTTTCCCCATTGTGGTTCTCCTCCAATCAACAGCTTCAGAGAGCCACACAAATGCCGAGACGAAAGCCCTGCAAAAGCTGTTATCAGAGGGGCTTTCAGCGGTAATTAGAGGTGAATGAAAGGGGGAAAAGAATTTTGTCTGGAACGCAGTTTGCCAAAGTGTTGCCATTGCATTTATTTATTTTTAATGCTTTTATATTAAAGCAAATTTGGAGACAAACATCTCTGAACACACACACCATTTACAGCACGCACACCAGAACTGATGTTCACAAACTTCAGGTTGCTGAATATTAATCAAATTTGAATTTATTTGAAATTCAGTCCATTAATAATGATACTGTGAAACCACAAGAATTCCCTAGAAAATGTGGCCTCCAAATAGCTTTTACTCAACCACTTACTACATTCTAATTACTATTAATAACAAAAGAAATACACAAAGAGATCATTGGGCACCTTGCATTGAAGCAGCCAGGATCCATAACTGATTAAAAAGATTGATGCTGCTTTTCTGCAGAGCAAACTTCAAAACACACTAAATACGTAGGAAATCAATGTAAATTACAGTTTCCTATCATTACTGCTGTTGGGTGCAAAAATCAAAGTTATGTGGAGCAAATAATTTGGTAGTGTTTCAGGGCAGCTCCATCATGAGCCTGCCCAAATGCCTCCCACCACCCCACAGACTCACTGGTTCAGAAATACATTCAAGGCTGTTAGGAAGAAATTTTCAGGCAGATGAATGATACTGGTGCCTTGAACAAGACTGTTCTACCACGTTCTATGTAATTCCAAATTAAACCCAGGAACCTACACAGCATGTTAAAAAGTGCATAAAGATACCATAGGACAAAAGCACGCAGACAGCCATCTATTCTTGGTTCTTATCAAGATGATGCCCATTTTAAAAGCTTGTGCATGAACAAATGGAGCAGCACAGGTAAAACAGGACCCGTGCTCCTTGTACATCAGTGTGCATGCGTACTCCCACAAAGCCAGCAAACAAGGTTCATGAAGAATTAAGGTGTGTCCCCCCACAGTCTTGATGAGACTCGGTTGAGTATTTGCCAAACATGTGAACAAGATCTGCTAAAGTCACACTGTGCCAAACTCCTGCTATCAGCTCACACTGTCTGCCCTCATACAGATACTGCTGTGGGTTTCAGCGCACTCCCTCCCTGAGGACAATAAGTGCCAGCACAAAGATGCTGGCCACAGCCCCTCTCCATCACACTGGGCAAGAGTGACAAGAGCCATTTTGGCAGTGGACTTATCCCCCTAGGAGCCAGCTGAAGCTCTGGTGTGCAGTGATGCCTGGACAGCCATAAGCATCCAAACCCTGTTGTGCCACACTGCTCTTGGGATGCTTCATCTCAAAACTAGCAGCCTCAGCCAAGCTAGGGAGCCAAGCTAGCTATGGAGGAGAGAAATATTTTTGAGAACCCAAAACCTTCAGTTCTAAGGTAAAATTAATTTCCAGATGGAGGTTCCTATAAACCCATCATTTCCTTTAGGATTTGTATGGAAAGGTATAGAACTGCAGTACTTATAACTGCTGGACTTCCCAGCAGTCACACTGTGCTTCTGATCCAGTGCTCGAAGCCTCTAGTTCCATCTCTATCTCCTATCTTTAACTGCTCACCCACCTTTTATTGACCAGCTTCAATATTTCATTGCCTTACACTGTTTTGTTACGCCACCCTTTATTTTTCCCCTCATAGCTGTTAGACGCTGTTACTAAATTATGAAAGCATTTATTTAGATCACAGAAACAAAGAAATTAGTTTACATTGATCCATGGATGGATTCTAGATACAAAGCACCATTTTGAAGGAAAGGTTCAGTGCCGCAGGAGACAATAAATGGAACCTACTGTTCAGTAAGCTCAGGTGAGGAGGAGAAACACCTGACAGGAGAGGCAGGGAGATGCAGGCACAAGCTGTGACTGCTAACCAATGGGGAATTAACTGCACCACACCAGCTATTGCCACACAGAAGTCCGAATCATTGGATTTTCTGCTCTGTCCACTCATCTGGATGATTTCTGTCAAGCAGTTAACTCCCTGGACCCTAGCCTATAGAGAAAGCATGAGAGGAATCAACGTATCAATGGTGGTTTCAGCAAGTCCCCACAAGGACATATAAAAAAAAAGAGTTGTCAATTTGCTGGGTAAAAGCCTGTAACCCAGGGCATGTCACACCCTTGTCAGCTGGCGTAAGAAGCTTTCCAGTTATTAGATGTGTCTCTTCTGCCAATGTATCTGGGCACTCGTACCACATCCAGTCATCTTCCAATGAGAAAAATCAATCTCTTAAAACTTAACAGCACAAGGCTTGTTCTCACAGCCAAACCTCAACTCTGCAGGCTCTAATAGGCTCCGAGTATATTCCCAAATCCTCCCTGAAATATGGACTCAAAACAGGCAATTTTATTTTTTCTCTGAAAACAGCACTAATAAAAATCTCCCTTCTGCTAAAGGAACCAAAAGAAAGACATGCAAGGCTCGTATTTTTCTTTCACTGCAACACAGCACTCAGTCTTAAAGCCACAACTCCAAAGCAGCATCTCCCACCTGAAACACAACTTGCCTTCTTTGTACTCAGACACGCAGCAAGAGCCAACTCCTAAGACAGCCACGTTTGCAAACTGAGTCTGCTGAGCCAGACAGAAGCAAAGCCTTAGTTATTTACTACCTCTGAGCTTTGCTGCTTGGAACTTTTGCCAGAAGAAGGGTTTCTGTCACTAAGAAGTGCCCAACCTGTAGTACACAGGCTGTGCTCAGCCTCTGGCAGACCAACTCCTTCTGCCCACAGCCTGTATCTGGATCAGACCATTCTATACAGCTGTCAGTGGCAGAAATTTCAGTAAGATTTAGAACAAGGACTTAACACACAGTGAAAGATGAAGATTGGAATCTCACAGCTTCCATAAGAAACACACTATATGCTGCTGCAGTTTCAGTGAAGCTCACAAGAGGCAGCAGATACATTTCCAATAATTTCTACTTCCACTCATCCCATTTGTACGTTTGTCTTGCTTCAGCACATCTAATTACATTACACAAATCACACAGACTAGCACTACTCTTCCCTCCAGAAGTCAGACTGAAGACCCAAGCAGATGTTAATAAACTATTCAATTGCTTGCTTGCACTGAACTGCATAAGAAATTGCTACTAAATAAAATAAAACTGATGTAAAGCAAAACAGTGGTGCTTCTGTTTGCCTTTCATATCCCAGGAAGCCTCATACAACCTATATGAGAAGTGCTTTCCAGATGCAAACATCCATCCAGACATCAATACATGCCTGAGCTGGAGGTACATGGCCCAGCACCACGACCCTCCAGCACCAGAGAAGTATGGCACAGCTCTGGTTATGAGACTGTATATTTCAATGGAGACACGGCACTCCCACAGTTGAATGACTGTCTAGCTGATAAGGAGCAGTGTGTCATTTGTTTTACCATCCACTTGTTTTGTTATTATTGTTTTTTTTTACTGTTATCAAGAACAGAGAACCAAGGGAGTACCTTCAGTCACCACCCCCAGCCTCCTGTTTCATTGGACTTTTCTCTCATGTTTGTCTCTTGCCATCAAGATCATAAGAGCCAGAGGATGTGGTATGCCCAGTGAGGAGGTCCTGTTAGCTGCTGAGTGCTTTGCTTTATGTAACTCTGTAAGTAGTCTCACAAAGTAGGGCTTTAAAAATATACCCAAGCAAAACTGCACCAATGGAGAGCTACTCTTGCAGCTGAGAGATTTCTTCATACATGCATCTCATGAAGAAGCCTTTACCTACAGCAAGACTTTTATCCCAGAGCAGGGTGGCAGTGTGCAGGTGGTGGGCTGCCCATCCTGGCATGAGGCTCCCCTGCCCATCACTAACTGCCAGCTGGTGAAGCAACAGATAAAAGCAAATACAGGTAAAAGGAACAGCACACTTATTTTTCCTGTGCTGGAAATTTGTCTGTATGGAAATAAGAGGCAAAGCTAAGGTAGAATTTCCCTCACCCTCATTAGGCTGCAGCAACCACTGGGATCAGTCCTCCTGCAGTATTTTGATATGCTCTGCTTGGGAGAGAGAGCAGCTTTAGCCTCTTCAGGGCCCTCTGTTGTGTTCAATCCTCAAATTCCTGATGAAATGGCTGCTAAGCAGAATCATGCTTTCCCCTCCCTCGGCAGCTCTCCAACCAGCAAGACACAGTGCAGCTGCCACCATGGGACATGGAACTTTCCCTCTCCCCAGTGCTCCTCTTCTCTCCTCTACAAACTCATGGGCACGGAGAGCAGCAGACTGATGTGCAGTTTGAAGGGCAGGAGGGTGGTACACTGCAAAAAAGTTATGGACCATAAAATACATGTTTTAAATTATGAGGTCACCTTCTCCAGCTTTGATTACTCAAACTTCGCTAGACCACAAGAACCCTATGTAAAATCATCTGAATGTCAGCATCATTTTTCTCTTAATCCCAAAATCTCAAGTTTAAAGATGGGTCAGAACAGCACTGGTATTTGTCTGAGAAGTACTTCAAATCTAAGCTGTCAGAAAAGTAAATCCAGCTAAAAATGCAGAAGCAGAAGATAAAAAATACAATGCATTTAAAATCTGTCACTACAGGTGCTCCAAGGACGGCTAAATCAACCACAGTACTGGTAATATGAAAAGCATTCAATAATTCAGGCACCCTGGGCCATATGTCAGCCTTAACTACACATGAAAGTTATCTTTCCTTTTTTTCCACTTGATCACTAGAGCGAGGTTCTGGTTAAAATCTCATCTGATGTGTTTTCTTCTTTCTAAAACATCGCTTAGGTCTCAAGTGACTATTACAAAACTAAGCAGTTCAGAAAATAAACAGCATATTCTGGAAGCATGAAAACACTGAACAAAAGCTTGAACAAACGATGTTCTAAGAATGATTAAGTGTCCATAATACATCTTCCACAGGCCTTTGGTAAGGGTCATGGTTTGTTTACTCTCATTTTCAGGTTTAATACAAAGCTTTAAAGAACAAGTGGCAGGCAACTGATAACTTTTCAAGCTCCTCCCTCCACATGGCTTCAGTGAGGTGGATGTGTCACAGAGCTGCACAACTTGTTCCTTCATTTTTATTTATTCATTTTGAGAACATGAGAATCTCCAGAAACTCATGAGTGATTAAAAACAAAACAAAAAAGCAACAACACTGTAAGAAGGCAAATTGCAATTTGGGCCATTTTCTTCACTTTTCATAACACATGGCCTAATACCATTTGCACTGTAGGATCCATAAACACACTTTTGATGAACTACCTCCCTTCCTCCCTTCACTGTTTACAGGAGTCAGATGGCATCTGTCTTTGCCAAAGCACAGCACCGTGTGATTTCTTAAGTTTAATACTGAGACAGAAGACTCACTGCACGTTTCATCATATCTCTTCTTCCATAAGGAAAGCAATATCAGCTGTTTTAAAAGGTGAATGAAGTTTTGTTTGTTTGTTTTTTCCCCTCACCACCTGTATGGTTTGATATGCTGCACATCATTCTGCTCTTACACACCCTGCAGAACTGTGAATGCTTGTTAGGGAGCATTTGCTTTTTAGTCTGTTTCTGAGCTGATGAGCAAACATCACATAACCAAAATCATTTACAGACAAATAAGCATTTTAGGTTATAATAAAGTTTAAGAACACTTTTGAGAGTCCGCAAACAGTAGGCAAAAGAATCTGAGCTACCCTCAGTTATTCAGAAGTTTCCTTAGAAAAAGAAAATCAAATTTCACACTCTTTAGACAGTGATGTCCTACGGGGCAGATTAGGGTTTGTGGTTTTGTTTTTGTTTTCTTTTTCTGGGAGGTGGCAGATTGTGCAAGTGCTTTCCTTTATTTTTTTTTTTCCTTTCTCATTCTGTTTTTCCATTTCAAAAGCTATTTCTTTCTTGCACAGGTATGCAGAGTTTAGAACTTTTCATTGTTGTTTCATTCCCTCTGATTAGATCACTAAAGTTGTTAATTTAAACTTAATTCTCTTGAAAGGTCAGCCTCCAAAGGAACACTCCACTTGTCTCCAAACGCAGTTGCTAACTGCTTTCACTTTGGTTAGCTTCCTTAAATTTCTTTTCCATTCTTAAAGCTGGAGGCTCAGAATGCTTCCTGAAATAGCAAGGTAACGCTATTTTTTCCCTTTCTTTTATGGTCATTGCTGTTCCCCACAGGGTGCAGATATTTGCACCACTTTCACCTTCTGTTCTCTGAGGATGCTTAGATTTACCCTCTCCCCAGTGGCCCAGAGGGATCAGGGTTTCTGTGCCCAAGTGCCAGCTCTCCTGAGCCAGGGTTATACACGTTGCAGGGCTGGGGAACGATGGCCCTCATCGACCCTGAACACAACAGAGCAGCAACTCAGCATCTCACTCCCTGCTTGCCAGAGGAGATTTTACACCATGAGATAGAGCTCTTTAGCAAAGTTCACCTCAAAATCTCAACTTGAGGTGTTAGAAAAAACCTTAAATGATACAAGTTATTACACTTAAACCCTTTGGGGGAAGTGGGGAATGATTTTGTGATTAAGGACCTACTATGGGGCTCAGGAGAATTAGTTCAATTCTGGCTTTGAAACAAGCTCCCAGGTTCCCATGGGAAAGCCTCCTGCACTCTCCTACTCACACGGACACTGGCAAGGTAATTTGTAAGTGCTTGCAGCCTTCAGATGGTGTACTACCAACAGCCAAGTAAACACAAAAACAGTGAGCTACAGTCATTCTGAGATCAGTCTACAAGATGCTGCCACTGTGCCATCACACTTATCACCAAACAAGCCAAATTAATATTTTTGAAAAGCTAATATTAGGATTGTCTTGACAAAGAATAAGTTACATTTTTTCTCATATTTGGGCTGACAGATAGTTCCTGATGGTTTTAGTTAATGTGTTTGATGAGTGAAAACAGCAGCAAGGTAAAACAAGTTGACAGGCCTTGCAGAAAGACAGCGCTTCATTCTCATGCAGAGTGCTGCCTTCGACAGCTTGCACTGCAGGGAAATTTTGCTCAGTTAAAATCTATAATAGGTATTGTTTCTTGGAAAAATTAATTTTACAGATTGATTTAATTCATAAAATGAGCAAATCCCAAAAAGAAAGTTCACCTGCTAACATACATAATGATGAAGCAATCAAGCAAACACTATCAGAAAAACGTAACAGTGAAGTCACTGTGTAACCTAGATGAAGTTCCCTACTACAGAACACACTGAAAGCATTGGACAGCCCATCTAGCAAAAACAAATAAACAAAACCATTATTCTGATATGCTGACAAACACCCATATCAGGCAGTTCTTCTCTATTTACTACAAGCAGAAACGCATTATCTGGAGAGGAATAACTGCATGCATCAATACAAGTTAGGGGATGACCAGCTGGAGAGAAGCTTTGCAGAGAAAACTGATTTTGTTTAAAAACAAACAAAAAAGCACAACAGTACAACTTGCTTTTGTTTGCACAGGATGCTCTTAACTATGAGTACGTGGAAACACCAGGCCTTAGCACCTGCCTGAGGTGCACAGAAACCAGCACTGCAGACAAAGCAGCTTCACCCCACGCCCAGCAAGGAGTGCCGTAGCTGTTATCATCCACAGCATCCTACTTCAAAAGACACAGAGTACCCAGCTGCAGTACAGCTTTCCTGAGTGCATGTAACACACAGCACACTGGCCTGTGGTGTTACTAAACTTAGCACAAATATACTACAAAGTAAATCTCACCCTGATACTGATGTTAACCTTGCACACAAGTTGAAACAAAACGACAAATTAATACAATTGTCACAGAAAGTTAAAGTCAGATTTTATTTCTTACTGACTGTCCAAGACAAACATTTTAGATGACATCTGTGGGTTGTTCTAAGCAAGGTTTTAATCCGTGACCATAATGTAGGTCACAAGTTCCAATTCAGTATTCATGCCAAGGAACCAGACTCAGCAGTAATATCAATAGCTGTCAAGAGTGCACATGCTGTTTCTTTTTACGCTACCATTTAATAAAAGAATGTAGTCCAATTATGAAGATTTCACAACTTT
The DNA here is from genome assembly GCA_035772895.1 of Perdix hodgsoniae. Classification (NCBI taxonomy): domain Eukaryota; kingdom Metazoa; phylum Chordata; class Aves; order Galliformes; family Phasianidae; genus Perdix; species Perdix hodgsoniae. The sequence continues at coordinate 4,414,202 of JAPSGF010000031.1, forward strand.
TTAAAAACTGATTTACCTATTTATTAAATCACGAGAGCAGTATTTAATTTACAACAAAGAACCATACCCTAATCCTATGCATCTAAGAATATTCATGTTTAAAATCTGAACCGCCCTCACTGTTTCTGCCACGCTTTTGGATTTCAATGAGCTTCAGTAACTCAAAAGAATTGCAACCAACTTGGTAACTGAAAAAGAAAGCTTTGTGGAACGGGAAAGTTCACAACGGGAGAAGAAAAAAAGCCTTTCTAAAATAGCCAGGTGTTCACCTCAACCCATACCAACTTCAAACAGATGCAAGGACAGTAGTTGAATCTGATTTCAGACTAAGGACATAAAAGATAAGCTTTATATTCTTATGCTTTCATAATGTTGGAACGAATTCATTTTTAGATGAAGAATAGTATACTCCCCTACTCTCCTATCCTTTCACATAAAGTTTGCTCTGAAAATAGCACGGCTGAGTTCCAGTCTTTCAACTATTATTTGATCACTGCTAAGTATTTGCAAGTTCAGATTTTTCCAAGTCCCACTTATCGACTTGATGTAATTCACAAAGTATTAACCATGTATTGTTCTACTCTTACAAGCAAACATACTGTGGCAAGTGATCACATTAGTCATGAAAACAGAGAATGAAATACTTGGAAATACAAAGGTTCAGTGGTGTTGGAAGACCACCCCCTAACGGTCTAACACTCAGCAATGCAGGTTTAAGCTGAGAAAGGGGGGACTGGCCTAAAATCGCATTCCTGCTTGGCAGTAGAAGAGATGGAAGTTTGCTCAAGGCCCTTCATATCCATGATAAGTTGTGTTATCAACTTAAATTAAAGGACCGGTTTGCTCAAAAGGCATAATTTATATGATCAAGAGGTGAGCAATTCTTCAAAATATATTCAGAGCACAAGTAGAAACTTGTAAGAACCTTCTCACAAATCCCTTGTCACAAAGGGAAGTTTCCATAGAGTAGCTCCTAAGGTAAAAAAAAAAAAAAGCACAGATTTTAAATCTATAATAAATGTATGATGTAGCTAGTTGTAGTTTATCTTTTGGAGATGTTCTGTAGAATTCTAAACTTCACAATTAAATGTATACACCATTCAATTCAATAACTGAACACTGAGCAAGAGTTTCATTCTGTTTAATGGACTGTTGGATATCAGTAGCTCAAACACAAGTGCGTGCCAAGTTTTTTAAATTTCAGCTCAATAGCATTAGCAGATGATTGAAATACCCACAAGAGCAATTGTACATTAGGGCATCTGCGTATGTTCTTACAGTTCTTCCAGTTTTGTGAAGAAATAAATGCATCCTACTTCAGGATGTACATGACCATGAATACTCACATGGGCACATTCTGCACACGCTTTATCTTTACTGCTATAATTTATTTACTTTATTTACATGGAATCTACCCAGAATCCTATCAGATTTAAAAGATGCTTGAAGTTGTATTTCGGGGGAAAAAGAAGTACCTTCAATCATACCTTTCCTGGTCTTTGCATAGTCACTTACCGAGCCCAAATCCTCCCAATTCAAGTATCTTTCCTCACTGAACATAAAAATGCCTAACGACAAGAGGCACACCATAACCCTCATGGAGCTTCGATGCTAGCTACCCATCCACCACATCTGTTGCTTTATGTGAGATCTTGGTATACTACTGTTGTCCACACTCAGCAAATACATTCCCAAATGCTGTCTATGATAGCCAGTGATCCTCCATGGCCATATCATGATTTACTACAGAGAAGAGAGCACGCTGACTTAATCAAGCTTGTGTTTTCATCTACTTCACACATTTGCAAAAGGATAAAAAAAATACAGCAGTTAAGTCTGTATGTAACAAAACAGATTTTTAAAACCTTCAGTTGAGCACTGATATAACTTCCCTGCAGCTGCAGAGGTCACTTTGATTTAGCACAGGTATACGAACTGCACTGGAAATATAAAAGAAAAGTTGTATTTTCTCCTTCCCACAGTCAGAGCATTACTGGTCACTCATTATTTAAAATGAAGTTTAAGATAAAGATTTCCAATTCCATAAAAACTTTCACAAATGCCTACACTTGAAATGAGTATAATATTATCACAGAATTAATTTAAATTCAAATTACTGTTTTTCCTGATTGTAGAACAAGGCAGCTACTTCCCCATCAGCAGAAAATGCCTTTTTATTAATGTGCTCATGATACAGGAAGAGATGCAAAATTTAAGCGTACAATAAAGAGTTCTAAACCAAAGACAGACACTTCCCCCAAAAATGTTACGCTATGTAAGTGAATTAATATAAAATCCACATGAGAAACATCAATTATGTGATTTCTATACAACTTCCTACCACTAGTTATTATATCTGCCTGCTTTAGTTGCATGTGTCATGTCATTCAGAAAGAAGAAATTCAGGACAAATATTTAATCACTCCATATACTATGAATTATTAGAAATTAATTTAGTGAACAATTTCAAAGCTCTCTCATTTTAACTAGGTCAAATTTTGTTATCAAGTGCAGTGAATCCGTGTTTTACATTTCTTTCACACATTAAAATTTTAACTGCAGTTCTGAATAGGGACTGTTTTAAGAGACTCTAAACCAAGCTAAATTTACTTCTGATAGAATCGTGAGGTGTGATTACAGTGTAAGAACAAGGCACTACAAATGACTTTTTAAGAACACAAACCCATCATTTTAACTTCTTGGTGTCCTTGTGCAAGACCTGACTCATATAAGGCGACTGCCTATAACTCCAGCACACTTCCATGGATCAAAGAAGAGAAGCTGTTTATATTCAAACAGAAGCCTGTTGCCAGTCCTACACTGTTGTCACTTTCTTATATGTTCTGCAAGTCACAAATATCATGTCCAGTGTTGTGAGGTATAAAAATCAAAAGCAGCATGTTCGTTAGATCAGATGCACTTTTTAGGATATTAGGCAGCAACTGATCTTCATTTTTATAGGGAAATAAAATTAACACATTTGCCAAAGTATAATAGGACATTCCCAACTACATATTTAGAATTCCACATACTACTCAATTATACTGCTAGAGAGTACATACTTTTGATCTCAAAAAATACCCTATTTTGAAAACTATTATCACATTTCAGATCATAAATATTCAAAAATGCTTTGGCAAGCAGATATGATGAAAAATGGGCAAAATAAAGCTTTACATTATTTATTTTTTCCCAGTGTTACAGACTGGACAATAATCAGCTTTAATTGAATAGCTATTTGTTCATAGCATGTAATTCTCACAAAATGGACAATTATTCCATTTCATATGGCTATTCTTACATTTTAAGTCAAATTCTGAGTGACAGTTTGATCCAAGAAAACCCATGTAAAGATGTTAAGTCAAAAGAAAAACACTTTTCATCACAGGTGAGAGTTCAAGTTGCAAATGGAAGGCCAACCTGTTAAAATCAGGTCAAATGCATGTTAGTTTTGTGCTCAGTACAATGATATTCCTGTCAAGCTGGGTATCTTTTTCATATATTCTTTTAAATAACTCCGTAGTAGTTCATTAAAAAAGTCTCATTGTTAGCTTCCTACAAGAGCTGCTATAACCACAACAGTTCTTAAAGGACCATGCCATCTAGTCCCATCCCAGCTTTTTTTTTTTAAACTGGATGAATATCAAATTAATAACATGGAATTCGCTGATAATCTGATTTTAAAGAGGTGAAAATGTTGAGAAATTTTCCTCAAGCTTGAGAACCAAAATGTTAGAAAATAATCATTTTCAGATGGCTTGATTATGCACTCTGCTTTCCAGACAGCTAGGTTTAGAGTCAGTTTCCCTTATTAGAAATAAAATAACATTTAAGGAAATGGGCAACTAAAACTATAAAATCCTCAAAATCTGCAGGTTTACTCTTGAACAGACAAAACATGTACATGTGTATCTGGGGGAAAAAAAGAAAGAAGGAAAGAGAAGAACAGGAGAAAAGACCTGTTTGCTCTTGAAACAAAGCATAACATGGAGAAATATAACCATTTCAGAAATTAAGTATCTAGAAGAAGCCTGTACACCACTAAAGCTGGCAATTCAAATCACTACAAAAGCTCCATCAGGACTAGCTGAAGAACATTCACTCTTCCCACAGACTTAATGAGAACTCAGGGGCCAGACACCCACAAGAGACGGTGCTCTGGAATTCAGTCTCTGAAGAGAAGAGCCTAGAAATTGGTAGGCTTCAAGGGACAAAATATTTTCCTTCCCTATTAATATTATACATAACATAATATTATTGCATACACCCAGGTGAATACTAAAATTTATATAAATTTCTACTACAGCACTACAAATAATTTTCTATCAAATACTTAGGATGTTCAGAAAACAAAGGAAGTACTGAGAGTTTCTTACCCATTCAGATCTCCAAAATCCTTTGAATAATCATCTTGGGAAGACGAATGACTTCTGACACGACTGGTAAGGATTTACACTAAAAGAAATAAGAAAATGACATTAGATACGTGTTACCAGAGTAGTCTTTTGAAAACTAAACTAATCCAAAATATTAAGCTATGATAAAAAACACACAACAGACTTTCAAAATTCATTCCTTACAAATTATATACTTTCATAATGAACACAAGTGGTGTACTATTACTCCTTTGCCTCTCTTTAATTAAATGGCTTCGGGAAAAAGTGAATAGGTCTTGTTTCTGTCATCTATTGAATGCCTCATGATACACTATGACACAGTTCAGTCAGCTCCTCCTGATGTTGTTTAACGGAAGTTTAAAAAATATATTGACATCACATCAATCATTACAAAAGAATGCAACCTCAATGGGATGTTTAAGGCCAGAATTCTGCTTACACAAGATCCTTCCAAAGCTTTTGCTTCATTTCTTTTCCCTTGAGTAAAGAGGTACTGAACAGTTTACATTTGAAAGCTCCTTCATCATCAACCTGAAGGATCATATTTCCCTCTATTTGCTTCCCAAAATAAGATGTGGCACTTGTACATCATTTATATGCTCTAAATTAAGCATGCTTTTGGAATTACAGTATCTAAGCTGGATCTTACTGAAAAGCTGCATTATTAACTTGCCATAAGACCTCAACTCAAGTACATACTTGCCTGTGCTATGAGATGTTGTCCACAAGCACAGCACAGAAAAAAAGTAACGGTTACATCTTCCTACTTTTTCCTCTTTTTATATTTCCATAGCAGTAATTGTGACAATTCTCCAAAACAGAGCTATGATGTGCTCTATCTGTATTAACTGTTGGACTTCCCAAAGATCCCATGTTCTAGGATAAGTGATGTAGAGAAAATGATGTAAAAGTTGATCTAATGCAAGTATTAACACAAGCAAATATGGGAGGGAAGGGGTGTTGTCGCGCTTTGTTTGTTTGTTTTAAAGAAGGCCTGATAGCCTAACTGAGCACAAATAATTCAAGGGAAAGAATCCATTTAGCTTCTAGGAACATTATATTTTTATTGAAAGATGATTGACTGAAATCCTCTAGAGAAATTATCTCCTACTTCTCCGGAATAACTGCAATACAACAGAGAAGAGCAATGAAAGCCCTTACCAGAGAAATCATGTAATTTCTGAATACGCTCTTCTGGAAGCAGGTAAAGAGCAATGTGAGAGACAATGAACGATAACCAGACTTGAGTGCATTTGGTCATTTTGTTTGTTTTTATTAAAGAGTCTCTGTGCTTGGAATTAATCTGTTTTGCAAAAGTGATATCAAATATTAAGAGTACAGGACAAGCAGATGGCCAAATACAACAACCCTCAGAACAGCTGCTGCAAATAGGACCTCAGGCTGAAGAAAAGTATGTCCAATGGTTGGGAAACAGAAAGAAATACAGCATGTCTTGGCAAAATCACAGAGTATATGGCCCATAATTTCAGAAGCTAACAAACTTCTTACTCCTGATTCAAGCTATAAGCAGAGGAGCTCAAGTGATTGACCGGGTGCCAACCTTCCGGACGCTGTCAGCCATATGAATATGGTTGTAAAAACACCAGTACCTACCCAGATATCCATCACAGCTGCTCTACCTACCTCTGGGCTATGCTACTCAGTGGCAGCTGCCAACCAAGCAGGGAGATGGGGACACACCTACAGATGGAGAATTATCACGCAGGCAGGAACAGTGGTCTCACCTCCTCTCTTGGTCAATCAGGAGCAAGAACACAAAACTTCAGTATTCAAAAGGTAAGAAACAAGTTTTGCTTTCAGACTCAGACCTTCACTTTGACAAGAATGGTTTGGTTTTCCTATGAGTCTTTATTATGGGGTAATATCTTTGTCGCAATTCTAATATTTTTAAATAAACTACCCTTACTCTAATCACTTCTCAAAGCTGAAAGTCAGTAAGAATACAATTCTGCCACTCAGCGTTATCCTACAAGGAAAGACATTCAGAGAACTAAGGTACCACCTCAAAAAAGGAAAAAGCAGATAAATAGATGGCTTTCCTGTTAGCTGACTTCTGGGCATTGTTTTCTGTTTATTTGTTTTAGAAAACCAAACACAAAACTGTGGGAGATCACAAGATGAGAAAACAGTATTTGGGAATTATTAAATGAGGAGGATTAGCAACTGAAAAATGGAATAAATATTATTCAAGACTGAACAGACATTTTGTCATGGTACAAAAACATGGCAAAAAAGGCTTTGTGAAGCTGCTGAGGGAATTTTGTTTAATTTGATTTTATATGCCTAATATCCAAAGATTCACTATTTCATATACATCTTCCTATCATCAATTCTGTTATGTATTTACTCCAGAACGTATGGAATACACCTGGATCTATGTCTGGACTGAAAGTCAAGAAAGTATGGGGATTAAATAATATTGAAAACAAACAGCAAAGAAAAGACAGCATGGGTTACTAAAACACTGTGCTAATTAGAGAACGGTACTTGCACATCATGCTTTTAAGCTACTTTATGTGTTAAGAGAAATGATAAAAGTTATCTTGGATGTAAGGGGCTTTCTTTCTGAAGCACCATAGGAGAAGGGAAAGGAAGTTGTACTACTGCCCTAAGTACCCAGAAGTACATAAGAACCTAGAAAAAAAAGATGTAATAGCTTCATGGAGAACTGCAATTCAAGCACTCTTTAGCATTTCAAGCGAAAGCTTCCCGTGTTCAAATCTCAAACTATAATTCTAAGAATTAAAAATGGGTCTTCTGTTATATGATATATGATTTTGCTCAGATGTCCAACCAAAAGGCTTCCTCTTTTCTACTAAAGCTGCTGCAAATTGACAAAGTTGTTCTTCCATGATAAACTTTGGAAGGCAATAAAGACTAAAATTATTCTGATCAGAATTTTTTTGTTGACAAAGCCAAGAAATTCTGAATTGGATTTTCTAATAAAAATATAGTTCTCTTCATATAACACTTCTCATAGAAAATGGGATTGAATGAAGGAAAAGGGGGCAATTTTATGGTAAGATTTTAAAGCATATAAACAATATCCTCATATCTAAGTGTAAGTTAGGATAACAATTACCAACGTTGGGAGATATTTCCTACAATAAACTCATGTATAAAAATACCAGACCAGTACATTCAAAATGATTGTGTTAACATAGTATCTCTGAAAGAATGTGATGCCGCACGAGGGATGGATTGTTTGAGAAAAATAAGCAGGAGAAGAGACTGCATGGAGGAAAACGTGCAGAACAAGCCTGGAAATGCAAGCAAAGTAAGAAACAAGTGACCCATCCTAATTATCTCTGATAGCAGATGCTGCTAACAGATGCTCTCACATTGTGCTGAAAGTACAGCTGTAAAACCAGAAATAGATATGAAAGATGCTAAGCTCAAAGATGTATCCCCTGCATCTCAAAAAGAGATACCTCAGATATCACTCTAGGCTGACAAAGCACATTTCTCCCAGTCACCTCTGCACTATGAAGTAATTCAAAAGTACACTCACTCCTTTTGCTTAGCAGTTAATTTTAAGGCCTTACAGATGTTGTCAGAAAAAGATACCAAGAATTACTAACAGATGTACTAACCACAAGTAACAATTCATTCAAGCTATAATTCCAGTATGACAATTACTTTCTTGACTTCATTTACCTTAGCTACTCTCCAATCAATGGAATTGTAAAGGAAAAAAAAAAAAAAAGAGTGAAAGCTACTTGGAAAAAGAAAAAACAGAGCAATAAAAGCATTCCGAACTGCTCAAGTTCTTTATTGCAAATAAAAGTATTATAATTGAGTAAGGGGTGTGAATCTCATTGCTCTTGAAACTTCTTCCCTTCCATAGGTTTAGTTTGTGTGCCACAAATCATGGAAATTATGAATAAAAACAGTTGTAAAGTGTCTGTATCTGTTCAGAAGTCAACCTAATAGGTAGAAGAAGATAAAAGAGATCTACAGGAGAGCTGCACATCGACAAGCGTATGGGAATATAAATAACTGCATATTACAACTTCCTGATGCTTTCAGTACGCTAGAAATCTCCATGGACAATGTAACTGTACTAAAAGCAGCCCAATTTTATGCACATTTTGTACATCTACTTCCTTCTAACTCAGCCGGCTGGACTACTCAATTCATTCAGATAATGAAGTTTAATTTTTCTGAAGAAGTGCAATTCATCTCAGAGTCTGTTCAACCAGAAGTTAATGCAAGAGCTTATCTTTCTTGTAGTCTCATACAAAACCATTTCTAAAATATTCTTTTTTTTTTTTTGTGATGAAACTTAAGAACAATGACAGCAAAACAACCACAAATCATATTTTCACAACAACCTTAACATCCATAGAAAATTCTATAAAAATGAAAAGAAATCATCTTGAAACTGCTTCAGGTAGTTTACAGGACCTTTTGCCATCAATAGGCTCTTAGATTCAACCCCCAAAAATTTCGATCCATGATGACATTTTAATTTCTAGGAAAAACATACTACGTTGATTTCTATTCCAAAGCGAATCGGGCAAGCATTCTTGTGGCACCTCCAGAATACTTCAGCAAAGGAGAACTGGGTGCTTGAAAATGAGATTTTAAAACACATTCAGCACAGCTTATACGTTAAACAGGCTCCCTAAACTGAGCAGCTGATGATGCCTCTGAATCCAGCATGCATTGGATTCTTGAATTTTTTTTGTTGTTTTTTTTGAAGCAAGAGTAAAGATGGCATTTGTAGCCTAACACTTTCTCCTAGAGGTAAGCACCCACACTATGATATTTGTCTATATTAATAGCAAAACAATCAGTCTGCCAGGACCCTGCATTTCCGGTGCTATTTACAAAGGCAATGCAAGTTTTCTAAATCTCAGTGCATTCACCTTTGACACCCAAGAGTCGCTACAGGTGACAAGCTTCTGAAGTTGAAACAGTCACACCTACAGCAGGTAACGAATCATGGCCCCAGGAGACAGCAGGGATGGAAGGTGTATGTTTTAGTACTCGGGAGCACCCTGACTCATTCAGGCTTGTCAAGCATCTCAAAGCAAAGACAGAATCTCCTTGAAATAACTACCACAGAAAATGCACAAACAATATTCTATTAACAGAATAAAGTCTCCTTTCCCCATTGTAAAAAAGCAGTGCCACAGTTGCTTATAATAAGCTCCTAATCACTACACCCCAATTGTCAGCAGTTTTGGGTTGTTATTCTCTTACATCTGCTTGAACTTTTCCTTGGAGTCTGTGGAAAGAGCCAAAAAGATAAATTCTACAGCAGATTAATTCTTTATTACTGATAGAATCACTCTCCAGTGCAATTGTTACTATACTCTCCTTGTCCTTTATTTCAGATTCCTCCAATAACTTCAGAAGCTCAGTCCTACAGACCAACAGCCAGTCCTGCTTGCCCACTCATATAAACGTTATTATAAGCAGAACAGATGGGAGTAGCACAGCGTCAGCTATCACTACAGAATGCACCACAGAGAAGCATTTGCATGCACAAGCATTACATGTTTTTTTCCTCATGCACTCAACACCTACTGCCATCGGCATCCAGGACAGAGAATAACGGAATGCCTAAGGTTGAAGGGGACTTTAAAGACCACCCAGTTCCAATCCCCTGCCACGGGTAGGGCTGCCGGCCACTAGATCAAGCTGCACAGGGTCCCCATCCAGCCTGGCCCTGAATGCCTCCAGGAATGAGTCTTCCACAACTGCTCTGGACAACACGTTCCAGGGCCTCACTACCCCCTGATTAAAAAATATCTTCCTAGTTCTAATCTAAATCACCCCTCTTCTAGGCTAAAGCCATTCCCCCTTGTCCTATCATTATCAGACCATGTAAAAAGCCAGCCCCCCCCTCCTCCTTGTAAACTCCCTTCAAGTACTGAAAGGCCACAACGGGGTCTCCCCAGAGCCTTCTCTTCCTCAAGCTAAACAATCCCAACTGCCTCAACGTTTCATCATAGGAGAGGTGCTCCAGTCCTGTAATCATCTCCCTGGCCCTGCTTTAGACCCACTCCAACAGCTTCACATCCTTCCTGTACTGGGCTGGGGGTCCCCGGGCTGGACACAGTATTTCAAAGGGCCTCACAAGGAGACAATCACCTCCCTTCCCTGCTGCCACCGCTTTTTTGATGCGCTCCAGGATAGAGTTGGCCTTCCAGGCTGCAAGTACACACTGCCGGCTCACGTCCAGCTTTTCATCCATCAGGATCCCAACAGAGGAAAGCAAGGCCAGCGACTTGGTAGCTTTTACAGAGCGCATACAAACTCGGTTTATCTGCAGCTGTGCAAACCAACTGAAAAAGCAGCTTTGTGCTAATGTCCGGCCTGGGCAGCCTGACAGCAGCAGCTCGCCCGGCTGCCTCCAGCACCCTCACAGCTGCACATTTCGCAGCGGTGAAACCGCGTTCCCCAGGTCAGGTTTCGCTAGCAGGAGCCTTCCAAGGAAAAGAAAGCAATCTGTTTTTAAATTTACAAACAAAAGCGCAGGTTTTTTTAATCAAATCAAACTGCTTTCGTATGACGACCGACTTTCCAAGCAAAACAAACAAACAAGCAAAAGCAGCGCAGCACGGCAGCCGGCCGTCAGGGCCGCTCGGCACGGCGGCGCGGAGCTGCAAGGCGGCAGCCGGGCGGCAGGTGGCACCAGCGGGACCGGAGCTGAGCGCAGGGCTCGCAGCGCTGCCCCGGCATCGAGGCGGACCTCGGCGGCTGAAAACCGGCGCAGTCCCGGGCGAGTGGCCGATGACGGCATTTAGACTCGAAGAGCTCTCGTCTGGGGGGATCGCGGTACTACAAAAGGGACGCTCACAACCGACCAAAAAATGAAATAGCGCCGCGAGCACCACGCACCGCTCAGGCAGCGCGCGCCACCCGGCACCGTCCCCACGCGGCGCTGCGATGCGGCCCCGCGCCGGTAGGCGGGGCCGGAGCAGCGCGGCGACGGACGTCGCGCTGAGGGACAGCGGCTCTGCGGGGCGGCCCGCCGCGGCGCTGAGGGACGGGGCCCCTCTGCTGAAGGCGGCCCGCTGACGGACGGCTCTGCTGAGGGCGGCGGGAAGCGCGCGCTGAGGGGAGCGAGAGCGCGAGGCGTCCCCCGCCAGGCTGCTGCCGCGCGCCTCGCGGAGCGGCTCCGTGGGCTCTGCTACTTCTCGAGAGCAGGGCCTCGTGCTTTGTGGCTGTACTCAGATAAACGAGGCCTCGAGCCGACCTCCCGAGCCCGGCCACCGTCCGCGGGTGAAGTTTAACGAGTCTCGCGCCAAAGCCTCAGCAGCCACCGTCACGTGACGTGCAGCGACCACCCCCCTCAGCCAGAGCTCCGCACATCGCCGCCCTCTTAATGACCCACACACGGTCAAACCGCGCCCCTTGCCTCCCCAGGAACCAATGAGAACCGCGCTTGCTGAGGAGGGCGTCGGGAGTGGGAGGCTCTCCAATAGGGTGCGGCGTTGTTCTGGGGGTGTGGCCGAGCGCCGCGCGGGGCGGGGCGGGCCTGGTCCGCCGGCGGCAGGGGTGTGAGGTGGGACCGGGGCTGGGCCGGCGGTCATCGCCTTCCGCCTTGCGCCCGCCCGCTATGAACTCACTGGAGCAGGCGGAGGGTGAGTACAGCAACGCTGGTCCTCGGCGCTCCGTCCTGGGCGTAGGGGGGGCTGCGGCCCTTCTCCAGCCGCCCTTGGCGCTGCTGGGCTTAGCGGACCCCGTAAGTAGGCCGTAAGCAAGCGGCGGCAGCCGAGCGGCTCGGGGCGCGTCGGGCTCGTTGAAAGCCGCGTGCGCTGCCGGGCCTTCGCCTTGCTGCGCCACGGGGAGTCAGGGCTTTGCGTCCGCTGAGCTGCAGCAGTGCGAGCACCCAGTAAGCGGCCGTCGGGCGATGTGGCCCCACTTGGGAGCTGCTCTTACAGCACCCCAAGGTAAGCTCGGCCCTGTGCCCGTGGGATGCTCTTTCTAAAGCTCTTGCTGACAGCGCGCTTGGAGCAGGATTCCTGCGATGCCCTCCGTGCTGCAGTGCCCGGTGCGCGGCTTGGTGCTGCGCGGGGAGCCCCGCTCGTTAGCTGTAATTGCTGGGCTGGCTGTAGCTGTTGGCATCAATTAGCGCAGTTAGCAGTTCTGTGGCCGCAGCCGGGGCGCTGTCATCTGCCGTGAACTCGCTGCGTGCTTCTTGGGAGTGGTTTGAAGTTGGAAAAGTGCATTAGCAATGATTATAATCCAATTGCTGTACGATAGGTTAAATAACTTAGCAATAGCCTCAAGTTTCACTTCAGCATCACTTTCAGGGTGATGTTAACTGAAGCACTTCAGCTGAAAAATGATGTGTTGTTATTGCTTTTTAACTCTGGCTAGAATTCTAGCTTTGAATGTTGTCAATTGTTGACCTTGTTGAACAGGGGATTGAACCTAACAGGCAGGGGGTGAAACAACTCCTTGACAAGTGGTGGTTGGTGAGGATTTTGCACAAATTAGGAACATGAACTTGAAGTGCTGTTCATTTCTTAACAGCAATTTAAATGGAAAGATCTTGAGAAAACAATGGCAATAAGGTGAAGCATCTATTTGGGGGGGGAAGAATTGTATTATTACTGAATTAGCATTTGCTATGTTTGTATGTGTGTGTATCTCTCTGTATGACATATGGCATTAAGCGTTCTACAAAATGTCATCAGAGCTGTACTGAAACATAGCTGAACAGCTGGTAAATAGCCAACCTCTTTTTTTTTTTTTTTTTTCCATTGCTGTATCAGTAATAGAACTTAAAGGCTTCTTGATATAACTAATCTCTAAAATACATTATCTGTTTGTGTGTGAAGGGCTGTTTAAGCTATTCTAAATCTAGTATTCTGAAAGCTGTTTAAAATACTTTCAGTTCTTAACCATTTCTGTTTTCTATAAGTAGGAATGTTTCTTGTTTAATGTAACGGCATTGTTACACTTTTCATATGGAGTTGGGTGGAGTTATTCTGAATGCTTTTTTTCATCCATGTGATGAATGCATTTGTTTTCTTCTGCCTGCTTAAGAAAGAGGTGTGTGCTGGGGAAAAAAGCAAATTCCTCTTTAATCTTTTACATCACAGTATGACTAAGCAGATGAAGATCTAATTACACTTACAATGTATCTTCCTCAGATCTCAAAGCTTTTGAAAGAAGGCTAACTGAATATATTGCGTGTTTGCAACCTGCTACAGGACGTTGGAGAAGTAAGTTTGATGTTCCAAGGGATACATTGGATTCTCTTTTATATGCTTTTTAGATTTACTGGTGTGAAGTTTTGATTTATGCTTGCCCACACAACAATCTCTACTTAATGATCTTTTTACAGTTTCTGTGGTGTGTGTGCACTTCCATGCTCTGCTGCAGGCTAGTAATGTGTTCACCTCAAGTTAAAGCATAATACTTGCCTTATTGTTAGTCAGAAGCAATGTCCTGGGTCCCAGGAGCATTGCCACCACTGTTGAGCACAAATTTGACAAATAAAAACTGTATAAATTAAAGGAATGAGTTTGTATCTGGTATGCAGAATGGCTTGGGTAGTGGGGTGTAGTCCAGTATGTATGTTTTCAAAGCCAACGCTCTGCCAGATGTCAAGATAGAATGAGGTCAAGGCTGAGTTATTCTTCAGAGCTGAGATATTAATATGTTGTAGTTTCTTTTTTTCTGTTTTGTTTTCGCTTGTTGCTGGGCTGCTTTTTGTTGTTCTGCTTTTTTTCTTGTTTCCTGAAAGCTCTTATTGCCCAGCCAGACACTTCAGGTTCTGGAATCAAACAAGACTAGGTTAGATAGTCCTTCAAAGTGAGGGTGAAGAAATCGTAGCAGTGGGTCCTGAAGCAGAAAGAATTAAGAGCAGAATATATTTTCATCTGTTCTAACAGGAAAGCTAGAGGAGGGAAGCAGAGTGTACCCTAGGTGTGCTGCCAATTTTCAGATCAGTAGTCCATGGTGGAAATAGACTGCTTTTTGCTTCAAAGATTCTGCTGAGGTTTCCATACTCAGAAACTATTTTATTAGTTTTGTAATTCATATATAAGAGGGACTTTTTACTGTATGATGAGGGTATTTACCTCAGTGCTACGTGTTTTTTTTTCTCCTTTTACCGCAGAAAAGAAGTACTCACACAGAAAAGAAGTATATGCTTTAGGTAGATCTTTTCCAACCTTCTTTTAAATATTAACTTGTTACTGTTTTTGCGTTGTTTTGTATTCTAACTTTTTATTATCAGTATGGAATGTGCAACTCCAGGTTGTGTCTTTGTTTGTTGTTTTCTGTTCTCTTTGTTTATTTGTTTTATCATGGTAAAAATCTGTTTGCATCCATCCAAGCATTACATTCAACAAAAAATACTGAGATCTGCAAGGCTGCCAGTGAAAGCCTCTGAGCTTTATCAATGTGCAATGGAACACAAGCTTTCTCTACCTTGTTCCTTCTTTTTTTCATCACCTGCTGCTCTCCAGCCCTTTATAGTCTCTCAGAGTCTCATATTGCTATAGTTTGTGTTCAGCTTTTTTCATTTACAGTGAGTTGATTGTTCTTCTGAAGCCATTCTGTACTTATTTTGTTTCCTGGCTCCTGTTTTAGTTTGTTGGTACTTTTTTTTCTTTCCTTTCTGCATCCATTTTTCTTGCAAAGTGTGTTGGTTGAGGTTGGAGGAGAGTATAATACAACTTAGCTGTGCTACTGAAACTGTTGGTGCTAATTCTTCAGGCTTTTTCCTACATAGAGGAGCTAGCAGGATGGAAGTTGAATACTGAATAGTTTGGACAACTCTTAACTGCAGTCTTCCAGCTCCTAGTTTTTTCTAGCTGTATTGTTTCTTCAAAGCACTGGAATGCTTTTACTTGAAATAAATTAGGTTTTTGAACCTATACAGGAAACCTGTATGGAGTGTCTACTGTTAAAACCAGTAGAAGTTTGTTTACATATTTTCATTCCTACCTTCCAAGGGGAGGTTTTTCCTCCTTTAGATATGGGAGATGAAATAAGTGCTTAAGAGCCTCTGTTGGGGGATTAGAAAAGAAAAAAAAAAAAAACTGCTTTTGATAGGAGTAAAATATGATACTCACATTCTTGTTCTTTCTTTTATCAGTGATTCTGATAGTGGTATCAGTCTGCACAGCCACTGGTGCTTGGAACTGGTTAATAGACCCAGAGACACAAAAGGTAAAGGTTGTGCTAGTCCTGTATGCAGTCTGCCTCATAGCCTGGTGCTGCAGTTAAGTGCTGTAGTATCTGGAAAGTCAAAAGGCTAAAGATTGTTCTCCCAAGGATCTCAGAGATCACTTCTGGCTCTCAGGCCATCTGGACTAGTTCTGTACTATGTCCTCGCATAATGGAAAATACTGCCTCTTAAGGTGTGTCTAAAGAATTGTCCACTAAGAGCAGTAGATTTTTAATTTGGTGAACTGGACAGCAGCTTTCTGTCTGTGTGTAGCAAGTATATGCTAAAACTAATGAGATTTATTTCCTAGGTGTCGTTTTTCACATCACTTTGGAATCACCCGTTTTTCACAATTAGCTGTATTACTCTAATAGGCTTGTTCTTTGCTGGAATACATAAAAGAGTGGTGGCACCATCAATGTATCCTTTGTGTTTTTTCAAGTGAGGTACTTTAGTCACTAGTTAGTGTGTTGGTGTATGCTCCTGCTGTGTCTTCAGTGAGCTGTTAGTGTACAAATGCTGGCTGCTTTCCTTGACACGGTGCACACAGCATAGCAGCTCGATGTCGAACTGTTCTGGCAGAATATAACATGTCCTGTGATGATGTAAGTGTTAGTGCTTCATTCTCTACGCATTTGCTTTTCAAGATGCAAATATTTCAGAAATAAATGTGAAGCATTGTATTTTTCTGAGTAGCACTTATATGCACCTTATGAAATTGTGTGGATGTGTGCAAAACTGGAGTATTAGTGTTGTTTCATTTGTCATTTTGAACTTAGCCTGTGAAATTGAAGTGCAGTTAGGCTCAGTTCAAGGTCTTAACTTTTTCATTGTTTTCTGTCTTGCAGACTGGAAAATTAATTTTGAAACCTAGGCCTCATGTTCAATAAGGGCTGTCTTCCTTCAGTTTTTTCCACTGCCATGGAAACCAAAAATGACTTTTTTTTTTTTATAAGGTAGTATGACAGCAAAAAAAACGAAAACAAAACACCACCACCAAACAGGACTGGTTGTCACTGCCTAGTAATGAAAGTCTTATACAGTTGACAGTGAAAGTGTGCAATATTACTTTCTTGACTATTTATCCAAATTCTTTGTTATCATATCAGTGCTTTTGCTACTTCTGATTACCTCTTTTCAGTATTAATGTCACTTTTTTACTTCAGCTAGAAGAGAACATCCAAGCAAAGTATGTGAATTGGTTATGGAGTTGAACTTGAAAACCAAACCTCATTTGTGCTATTTGTGGGCTGTTGTAAATAGCAGAGTAACACCAATGTTCAGGACAAAAACAATTACTGTTTGAATTTTGTTGTCTCATGAACAGTATTGAAAAGAACACATGCCATTCCCAGGATGTTTTATTAGCACACTTACTCATTACAGCCGTCCTCATCTGGTCGCTGTTTCTGGAACTGGTTAAGAGGCTTGCAGAAACACTGTCTGTGCTGGAGAGAACTGGTCTTAATATTTAAGAACTTTGCGGCTCTGTTGAGGATGGCATTTGTCAAATAGCGTGTGTATATATATGTACAGTGCACCAGCCACTTTCCTTGTGCTCACCTGTAGCTCGTTGATCTGGTTCACAGCACTGCTATTTTAAGAAGAAATATTGAAGAATATTTTAAGAAGAAATATACGCTTGCATCTTCCTGATTGTAAGACTGTACTGTATCTTCATTCAC
Organism: Perdix hodgsoniae; assembly: GCA_035772895.1. Lineage (NCBI taxonomy): Eukaryota > Metazoa > Chordata > Aves > Galliformes > Phasianidae > Perdix > Perdix hodgsoniae. The sequence continues at coordinate 4,431,448 of JAPSGF010000031.1, forward strand.
AAGACCACACTGAGTGGATTTTAGGCTGTGATTAGTCTGAATATGAAACTAGGATTGCAAATGTGTAACTTCAAACTTGTTGAAGAAAACAAACCGTGCCACAATACAATAACAACGTGTTATTCCAAGTGTTAAAAGCAGGGTGTGGATGTTACCTGCATAACTTTTTGATAGCTCAACTGGCAAACAATGTTAAGAGCTGAAGTTATTTCAGGTGCCTTTTAAATTCCCAAGCTCTCAGTTGACTAAAACTGCGCAGCTGCTGCAGCTTCTGTAGACCTACCTGCGGGCTGGGCTGTCTTGAGGCAGCCTATGGACAGACCGGCCGTTAGGGCATCAACATCGGTCCTCTGCGATCCTTCCAGCAGTTCTTCCGCCCGTCCATCGTTTTTAACCGTTGTATATTTTGTAGGTAAACGTGTATAAAATAAACGCTTTGTATAAACGGACGTCGTCTTCTTTGTACCGCGCAAGCGCAGAGCTGGAGAGCACAGGGAGCGGCGCCACTCCCGGCTGCCGGGCGGACCGTGCCGGTCCCAGACGCAGCGCGTCCCGCCGCTGCCGGGCCGTGGTGCCGCTGCGGCGCGGCTCCCCGTCGGAGGCGGCGCCGGGCCGCGCTGCGCCTGCGCCGCGTCTCACACGTGGGTGCGCCGGCGCCGAGCGGCGCGGTGCCGCGGAGCCATGGGCAAGAGCCGCGCGCGGCGCTTCCGCAGGGTCCCCTTCTCCCCGACCGGCCCCGAGCCGCGCCGCGAGGTGGAGGGCGGCCCCGAGGAAGAGCCGGCGGCGGAGCTGCTGCAGAAGGTGCGGGCGAGGGCGGGGGGCGGGTCCGGGCCGGACGGGCAGCGGAGGCCGCGCGCGGGCGCGGGGAGCGGTGGGCGGTGGGGAAGGGGGAAGGGGGAAGGGGGAGGGAGGCCAGGGCCCGGCGTCTCCCGGGTGTCCGGGGCTGAGCCGCCCGCCGCCGCCGCCGCCCGCACGCGGCCCGGCCCTGCGGTGCTCCGCGCCCTGCCCTGCGTGCGGCTGCTGTTTGTCTGTCTGTCTGCCCGGACGGCGCGCTGCGGTGTTGGCAGAAGTTGGGGTCAGCCGGTCGTCCACCGCTCCTTAGTTCTGGATTGAAGCGTTTCAGATGGAGGGTGTAGCTGGAACCTTCTTGTGTGGGTTGCTTTAGTGTTGGAAGTAAAAGCCTACTTTCCTTTAGGTAGATAAGTCTCTTTGTTCACTTCACCCAAGTGACCGACTGAACAAAGTGCTGCTTGATTATTTTTCTGGGTTGACTTATCCACTATTTAAAAAAAAGTGCACAGATACACGCATGGCAGGGTGAGAGAGCTGAGATCCCATGGGGTTTGGTGAGGGAATGCACTGCTTTTCCACGCTGCTGTTTGGCAGCTGTTATCTTCTCTGTTGCATCTCAGCCATCGCTGTGCCCCTTGCAGCCGCTCTGTCATCCCCATGCAGTGCAGCCCTGACACCCACCTGGCAGCAGGGTTGTGGGCACAGAGCAGGGCTACTCCAGTTGTCCCAAGGCGGATATCTCTGGCCTAATGCACTTATGCAGCTTTGGATTCTTCAGCTTTTCTTTGTGGTGTCATTTTTTATGGCGTTGTTTCTGCCAATTCCCCCCCCCCCCCCCCCCTCCCCCACTTCTGCATGTGTTTTTAGCAACATAAGTTGGAGGTCCCACTGGTGCCAGCTGGCATCAGGTCCGTGCCTGAGCTGGTGCCCTTTCATTACACACCTGGAACAGGGTTTGTCTGCTCCTAGAGATGACCTCATAACTCAGGCAGAGATTTATAAACTCGCTCAGGAGCTGAAGGCCCTCAATTCTCCTCAGAACTGCGTTCTGCAGCCAGAGGGACGCATCAGCAGAATACAGACCAGCTGTGTGCCCGCTCCCCTGACTCTGTGTCTCCGCAGCTGCAGCACCCCAGCGCCGAGGTGAGGGAGTACGCCTGTGCCAGCATCTCACGGCTGCTGCAGCAGCAGCACATCATCCCGGCCTTCCTGCAGAGGGACGTCGTCCGCTGCCTGGGCCCCATGCTGCTGGACCACAGCTTGGCTGTGCGTGAGACGGCAGCGGGTGCCCTCCGGTAAGCTGTGGTCAGCGTTTGGCACTGCAGTGAGGAACTCCTGGTGTGACAAAAAAAATATATGTATTACTATTAAATGTTTCTGGAAGGTCTCCTATCTGATCCAAACAAAGTTATTTTTTCCTAGAAATCTGAGTGCTTGCGGAGGATTTGAAGTCTGTGATGACATGGTGACCCAGGACATCATGACACCCCTTGTGGCACTTCTCAAAGAGGTGTGTTTATTCTTAGTCTGTTTTTAATCTGATCTAGCCCTTTACATGTCTTCCTTTCCAAAGTAGTCCCATTTTTTGTAGTGTTTTTAAGATAGATATTTGTGAGAAGTTTTTTAAAAGAGTGTTTCAGTAGATCAAATAGCCTCTTCTTATCTTTAGGAGTGTTAACTACTGTACGTTTTCAGTATCTCCCACCTGATACAGAATACATTGCTTTTTCATCATTAGGATTTGTTAGTAAACCTACAGTACTGCAAGTCTTGAGATACGTAAATCTAAAACACTACAAAACTATGTGCTTCCTGAGCTGGCAATTTGGGTCCATGGCAAGGTGTGTTGTCTGGGTTGGTTTTTGCTTGAGCAGGCTGGAGATCTGGGGTCAGGAATGATGTTTAAGAGTAGTCTGTTCTGTCTGTCAGGATATTTTGCACATCTTTATTGTAGTGAGGTTTCTTGGTGAACAGTTTAGTCTTAATGAAAGCTTAGATTACAGTTGAGTAGTTACTTCTTTTGTAAAACAGTGTGTACTGAGCACTGTTCTGTGGTCAAAGTTTGCAGTGCAGTTTGCAAACTGCATTGGGTTCTGTCAGCTGCTGTCTTTGTATGAGCAACTTTGAGCAATACCATCATTTTCTGTATGTTTTCTGTGCATTTTAAATACGAATAATAGTATTACTGTAGTGCACAGCAAGATATATAGCTGAATAAGTCTTTGTGATTAGAACTGCTGAAAATTGCATATAAACTCTATTAGGAAGAAACAGTTCTAAAATTGTAAAGTATTTCTTTATTTAAAAAAAAAAAAAAGTGTTCCTCAAGTCTGAATACAAAGCTAGTACTGTAGGAGTCTTTCTACAGGAGAAAACAAATCAATCATTCAATCCCACTGTGACCCAGTTTTCACAGTGAACAGAAAGCTAGTTAGGTTTTCTGATATTAAACACTTGACGAGAGATTTCTCAATTCCCTCTGCTTTGAACATTTTAAGTCTTGGCTTTTCTCTTGGCTTGTTTTCCAACTCCATTTTACTTATTTGGTTGTAGTGTAGCAATGGACTAGATGCTAACCAGCTCTCCCCGAAGAAATGCAGAGAGATGAACAAAAATTACATTGAAGATATAGCCAACGAGGCTATCAACTTGCTGTGGAATGTGTGGTGAGTTCTGCATTAGCACTGGCCTCTTAGGAAAGCTAAATGAAATTGCTGCTGAAAGAGCACAGTGGCTGAGGCAGAAAGGAAGCTGCTGTCCTTGCACAAGCAGCTGTGTTCAGCTGCCCACCTGATTTCTGCCTGTAGCTCCTGCTTGTGACTTACTTAGTTGTATGGCAGGTCCACATCTGAAATACAGAAGTAATCTATGAGAGAAGATCAACTCGTAAGTGAAGGGTTTTAAAAATACGTGATGGTGGTCAGTAGTTTCTTTCCATCGATCATCCTCAGTTGGGATGCTGTTTTCTGAATGTGTTCTGTCTGTCATAGGCTCTGTGAAGACACTTGTACAGTTTGAGTTGGGTGGTGCTGTGTGCAGCCTTGTCAGTGCCTGCTGTAATACAGAGAGCAGATGTTTGAGCTTTGGTTTGCTTTTCTTACAGCTTACTCCCTCTGCAGGTCTTCCCAGAAGTTAATATTAAGTGTTGGAACAAACTGCCCTGTAGTGACTGAAGCACTAATAGATCTGCATACGTATGTGAGAAAAGAATATGAGTAGCTCAGTTAGTAATTGGCACTGGAACCACTAAGTAAATGGAGAGTAAATGCATATTTAAATGAAAACCTCTTCTGAAAGTTCTCCTGGAATTTTGTTTTCTCTTCATTTTGTAACAGCTATGCATTTCTGGTCCATGGAGAATTTTGTTTTGTACAATGCAGTATTGCAAAGGTGTTCCCTGTCTGCCTGATTGGATGCTCACTCGAGACCTTATCTGTAAAACGTGTTTTTAAGGGGTTGAAAGCAGTGCAGGAACTGCTTGCTCAGCACCTTGCATGGACTATGTGGACAATTATTAGTGTTCTTTTTTTTATGACAGCTTTTGTAGACACCAGTGCTTTGGAAAAGGAACTGCAGTCATTAAGTGTACTCTAAATCCCTTCTGTGCATTGAACCATGTGGCTCTAACCATGAACTGCTGGCATCACTGCTAAGCGTGGTGCTGATCAAACTGGGGCTGGCTTTGATGCTGAGACAGTATTTTCACAAGTGGATTTCTGAAGAGCACTGTAGGTAGTTAGGTCCTGTGCCTTTTTTAGTTAGAATTTGTCTTGTATTAATATTTTAGTTGAAAAATTGAAGTAGCTGTGAAAACTTGAATAGATATGAATTCCATGGCTGATAACAGAAAGAAATTTAACGTTGTTTGGGTGTACCTTTCTGGTTGTTGGGCAGCAGTCATTTTGCAGAGTAAATGACTGCAGTGATAGGAGAGGCAGCAGCCCAGTCTCTGTTGGGATGTGAGGGTGTAGTCATCCACGTGGACTGGGGGAGGGCCATGGCTGTATGCTGCCTGTTGTGCTCAGGCTGGCTCTACTCACAGGAGGCCTGATAAAGTCCTGAATAATTGTGTGTGAGGAAGCAGCTGACACAGGGCAGCTTTCCTCAGAGGTATCCTGGGTATCCCAACCCCTCTTTCTGTGTTTTGTAGGGTTGGCCGTAACCGTGATGAGCTCTTTGGCTAATATGTCATCCTTAAGTAGGTCTTAAAACTATAAATGTGAGAAATACCAAGGATGTGTTGCTTAAAATTTTGTTAGAATAACTTTCCCCTGGGAAAAGTGTTTTATTGATTTTTATTTTTTTTTAATGCATTAGTGAATGCAACAGTACAGCAGTATCCATATTCAATAAACAAGGGTGTCTGGAGGCTGTGCTACATTACATTAAGAAATTTTCCACGAATGTGGATCTGGCTATTTCAGTAGGTAAGTTGTAAAAAGTAGAGATGGGGTCTAAAGATTTGTGCTTTTTTTTTCTTTACTGTCTAAATGTAACACTGATGTCAAACCCACTGCATAATGCACCTGCCTAAGTGTTGCTTAGACTGCGCACTGGATATAAGACTCTGAATTCCTTTCTGAACAGTACGGCATTCAGAAATTCAAAAGGGGAATGGAGCCTTGGTGGTTACATGGGAGGAAAAGTTCTATAGAAAGAAAGTGCTTGAGGGAGGGTGCATCATTTTTAATTTTTTTTTTTTTTCAGTAGATCAAAGTATGTGATACATCTGGAAACAAAACAAAAAAATCAAGTGGCTCCTATCACTGTGAATGCATTTTTATTAGTGGTATTGTAATTATGGTCTTATAATGATCTTATGTAGTTTCAGAAGTGTCTGTGCTTGCAGCACTTTTTTTTTTTTATTTTCCCTAATCAGTATATGGTGCAGAAATTGAATTTCATGTAACTGAAATTGATACAAGTTCTGCGTCCGACAGCACTGTCTCCACTGCCCTGCCTGCAGCATGTTAGCTGAAGTATATTTGTTAACCTCAGCCACAAATTGTGAAGGATGGTGTCATGCTGCTACAGTATGAAGCTTCATTGTATATTTTTTCCCCTGTGTTTAATTATTCCAGCTTTCAGGAGTACAGTGCTTTCTTGTTAGGAGACTCAAATTTACTATTGGATTTGTTAATTAATTATTGCTTTTTTCCTTTGCTGCAGCAAATTGCTTACAGGCAGTGACAGAAGATAATCCAGATCTCCTTTCTTCATTCAATGCCCCTGTGCAGCAAGTCTTGGAAACAGTGATGCTGTGTCCAGAGAGCACAATGAAGCACATCCTTTTGAGAACACTGATAGCAGGTAGAGTGTCTGGGGCATTCCTTCTGTTGTTTTGGGTGGCACAGAAGGTAAAGGAGGGTGGGAGAGCCGGAAGGCTTCCTCTTCTCACCTTCGCATCCACTTGTGATGGTGTCCTGAGATGAGCTGTAAGCAGTGTTTGCATAGTTGGTTCATGAAGTTATTTCTTCCTCTTAGGATTGTGTTTTGTGGTGTACTGAAGTGAAACGTAGACTCAAATGTTTGGGAAGAATCGTCTCAAATGCGTGATTCTGAATTTGTTACTGCTAACTGTTAATTTGTTACTTGTTAAATGTTACCATTTTAAATGTTCGTTTGGTTTTCACAAATCAAATGGGCCAGTAAAGTAGTACAGGAATTGTTTTGATCTTACCTCAAGTGTGGGGTTTTTTACCTCAGATTTTCTGCCTTGTTCTCTCTACCTCAGCTGCTCAACCATGGTGACTTAGTCCTGGAGTACAATAAATGAGTTCAATTTTGAGAATCCTCAGAAAATAATTATCTTGTGGATTTTAATTTTTTTTTTTCCTAAAGGTAGAAGTGTCAACATAACTCCTTATAAATACTACGTGTATTCTTACAAGCTGGAATTTCCCTCAGCTTGAGGCGTGAATATCAGGCAGTATTACATAGTGGTGTATGGAATGCTAAAAAGAAAAATGCAGATCTGTGGAGAAAAGACTTGTGGACTCATACAGAAATACAAGCCATAAGAATTGTAACTCATGGAGGCTGTGTCTTCACAAAATATATGGCTCTTACAGAGCTGGGATTTGACAATTTAATGCATTTTTATGTTTCAACTCTTTCATGTATAGGCACCATCTGGAATATCAAGGAAACCATTCCACCAGGTAGCCTGGGAAACATGGTTAATGCAATCCTGAAGATTTTCTCAGAATCATTAGCAGTAGATGCTGGTGAAACAATTATTCATATGAATGAAGCTGAAAAAAACAGATTAAAACCTGCTGCAGAGGCAGAAATCGAGGAAAACGTGATTGATGTTACAGACATCTGTGCTATAAGTGAAGATGATGGCATGGAAGAAACATCTAAAGGAAAAGGCAGTGGAGAACATGACATCTCAGACCTGCTTCCAGTAAGTGCGGCTGGCTGGCTGTGGGAGCTTTGTGCGTTTGAATGGCTGTTGCTGTCTAGTGTTTGGCTGAGTAACTAACTGCTACAGTCACTAACCTCAACTCCCAAATGGCTGGTCTGTTTTAGCTAAGACTTCAGAGCTGAGCATGGAGAATTTCAGCACAAGTTGTTCAAACGTGGTCAGGTTGAGCAACACATAAGGAAAGCACATTTCCATTTTGTCAGCTATTGGGAAGTGTAGGCTTATCTGGCTCTTACCTCTAGCTAGTGCAGGAAGTCCTGAGCCCTGCATAAGGTGAGCGTGATGTTTGATGGCTTTAAGTATTCAGTGGAGATCGCAGAGAGATAACAAATGCGTTCACTGTTCTGTGTGTGAGAAGTAAAATAGAAATAAATATTTCTGCTAGGACTGTAGGTAACATTTTAGTAATCTTTTCTGTTACAACTTTAGTTCAGATGACATTTTTAAAAGTAAAATTTGATCCCTAGTAGGGATGGTCATCTGAAATATCTGTCAGAGTGATGATAGGTAGGTAGATCTTAATGTTTTCTCAAAGCTTTGCTGATGGGTGAGAAGAGGACTGGCTGGGTTGTATTTTTCACTGGCAGTCTAGATGCTTTAAATTGCACTGAAATGTTTTCCAAAATTAAATTTTGCATCTTTTTTTTTCTTTAGTCTGATAAATGGGAACTGAAAGAAGTGACAGCCTTACTGATGGCTCAGCAGACTGCTCTGGAAATCATTGTTAATATGTGCTGCAGCGAAGGTTTGTAGGAATCTCTCCCTCCGTTGCAAGTGGTGGCATGGCTTTTGTTTCTGGGATAAGCCATGTTTAGTTTGCCATTTGGTGATCTTAACCTTTACGGTGAATTTGCGTAGAATTGTCATTCCTGCCTGATGCCCTCATCTGATTGAGAATCTAATTAATTCTATTACTTATTTAAGTATTTTTCTCATTTAAATAACTTCTACTGCTTACACATTTTTGCATGTCACCGCACATACTGTATGATCTAAAGGGGAAGGCTTTGTTCTGAGTGCTTGTGCCAAAGATGTATTTCCTAAAACAGTCCTGCAACAGATGCTTTGTTCAGTTAGAGAGCAGTCTGAGTGTTAATCTGATACTATATTGAGGTGAATCCTGTTACAGGAATTACAGGAATGGGATATCTATTTTTGTTAAGGAGAGAATTCTTCTAGTTTTGACTGAATTGCTGCACATCTTACATTTCGGTACTGCTTGTGTTGCAAAAGAAATAGAGGTGGCTTTTGCATGAAACTCTAACAGCAGCAGTGCAGATGTAGACTGCTGAGAGCTCTGCCTTGATGAGCTTTTTTTTTACTTTTTTTTTTTTTTAAGAAAAATGCTGGAGGGGGAGTAGGAAAAAGATATAGGATATCTTTTTTTGAACTCATAATCAACATATTGATGGCTTTTCTCCAAATCCATGGGGAGACAAATAAGTGATTCACAAATTCTGTTTAAAAACAAAAAAAACTGCATTTTAGTTACGCAATTTGTGAGGCTGATGCAAAAGTAATCATATAGGAGATTACTTTGTAGGTAAATCTTTTCACATCCTAATAAAATCCACAGTAATACCCAGGTATTTGCACTGGGGATTTTTTTCTCTTATGGCAGAAGGAAATTTTTCACCTCATATGTGAAGCTTTTTTCATAACTGTGTTTTTTATCTAATGAGCTGTAATTCATAAGCTTTCCCCTTTAATTGGAAAAATCTCTTGTGGGTAAGCTGCATATTCTACCATTCACTCAGTGTAATGTAAGGTTGACTGTGTTGTATTTCACTGCAGTACTTCACCCATACATGGGCAGACAAAATCGTAGTCAGTAGAAATTAAGAGGAATCCAGAGACAGCTGTTGATTTAATTTTCAAGTTATCTGATGACTAAAATAGCTTTTGCCATTATGCTGACTTGATGAAAACGCGCAGTTTGCCACACAACTAAGGGAAATAACCAGGCTGGCAAATAGATATTTTTTTGACTGATTACTGGATGGCATTTGGGAGGAGAAACAGTACTCTCATCCTTAGTAGGCATGGAGGAAGCAGTCAGGAGTCAGCATTGTTGTCCAAAGTTCACAGGTTGCCAGCCCTAGTTAGGATAGGATTGCCATCAGAAACGCTCCTGTATTTCCAAGAACATTACAAGAAACCTGATCTTAGTTGTGGGCTGGTCCAGTTTCTGCTCTCTGAGCTGTGATATCGCTGCTGTTGCTTTTGTAGCTGAATTGCTAGGTCACCTAGTACAGTGGTCATTTAATTTTCAGAGATTTTTTCTTTCTTTGCTTTAAGATGCTGCTTCTAAAAAAAAAAAAAAAAAAGAAGAAAAAACTGCTTCCATGTGCAAGAAATGTATTGAAAAGGAGGTGTCAGCTTTATTTGCATGTTTGTTCTTGCACTGGGGCAGGGCCTTGTTGGTAGAACATGAAAGATGACATGTTTTCTCATGCAGAAAGTAGTAACACCAATGCATCGTAGGGGTAGAATTAATTAGGTGTTACCATAAGCGAAAGAATTTGACCGTGTGATCAGGTGGTCACAGCCTAACAAGTTACTTTGCATCATGTAAACAGTAGTCATCACCTTTTAAATAAAGTCTTAGAAGTTACTGAATGCAGGTGCTCAGTGCAGGTGAAGTACAACAAGAGAGTAAATGAATGTATTTTAAGTGAATGACTTTACCTTTTGTCACAGAAGAAGTGCATGGCCGTCACACTAGTCTCTGTAGGAACTAGATGATGCATTAATCTTTTGTCAGACAAAATTACATGGAGGTAGATATTAATATGTATAATTTTGTCACATTAGTTAAATATCCTGACCTTTTAACAGAGGCAGAGATTTCATCCCTCAGTGAGGAGGATCTTTCCTACTTGCAGACTTAGAATTTGTGTAAAAACCAACTGTGTGCTGGTTAAAATGTAATCAGATCTGAAACATTAGATAGCTTACCGTAAATCCTGTGGATGTAGGAATATCAGTTTAAATGTAGGGGATGAACTTGTGCTCATCAGGCCAAGGCAACTTTTTGCCACAGACACTTTATTTACTTTGTTGAAGCTGTTCCCATTTATATCCTTACTTCAACACCTCTCCCCACAGCTGTCCTCACAGAAAATATCAATCCGGTTTAACTTATATATTTATACATTTAATTTACTTAAAACATGTTGCCTGGAAAAGCTGTCAAAGGTAATTTAGATTGCTTTGGCTGGCTTGGTTGTCATGATTTCCTTTTCACTGGCTTTCTGTGAAAACGGCAGCACCTTCATCCAGCCCCATTAGTGCCCGGTTAGAAGAGGTCTCTGTGTGACTTCAGCATTAGACAAAACAGTTGCCTTAATCTGATTACAGGTATTAAACAGGTTAAACGAACGTGTTTGCATGCTTGAATCTACCTCAAAAACCAAATTGATACAGTCCAAGTTAAAATCTTAGTAAATGTTTAATGCTTCTCAAGAAATGCTTCTTTTATGCCTTATCTGATATCCTTAAGTAAAGCACAGTTAATAGCAGAGGATGAGGTGTCTGTGTTCGGAGAATCTCTTTCATAGAAGTACATGTTCCATGAGTGAATATAAAATAAGTAATTTTTTTAGTGTGACAGTTTAAACAAAAGTGGTACTCCATTTGTAACTGGGGCTTAATGGTTCTTGGATTATGTGGGTTTCATTAGGGCACTGGAACTTAAGACTTAAACCAAGAGCTGGAGACAGGTATAATTCAGTAGTGGTGTCACATTTACAAATTTTTCTTCTGTTTTCAGATCCCTCTGATGATGAGTGGGAAGAGCTCTCCAGCAGTGATGAAAGTGACCTGTTTATGGAAAACTCGTACAGTGAGGGCAGTGGGCTGCTGATGTCACCTTTGTGCCTCTCTGCTGAGGTTCACTCGGCATTTCTGAACAACCTCATTCCAAAGAAGGTATTTTCTTTTGTTTCCAACATGTGCTACGTTCTCTCATTTGTGTCCGGTTTATATCCTGAGTTAGGCAAACAAATCTCTCCACTCTACCTGGAGAAGATGAAATTTATTTAAAGACAGTTTAGCTTTTCTGTTGTTATTTTGATTTTTGTTTTCTCCTAGAGATGTAGCAACATCTCATGGGTTGTCTTTGTCTAAATAATGTAAGTTGGAATAGAAGATTCTTATGTTTCAGAACCCTTGTACTTTGTTGCTTCTTGTTTGGTTTTGGGCCATTTCGTTGTGTTATAGTTAATTTGACTTTTTCAAAATACAAAGGTTTTTCCTTGATTTGGTTGTGAAAGAGATGACCTGCAAAAAGAAAGGGAAGCTTGACTAGAAGCTTGGCTGCCAAATGTCCATGTTAGCTGAGGGAACTGGAAGTAACCTGTGTGAATGACAGTAGTCAGCACTGAAAAAATGCACGTTCCTCTTTTGCCCTATCTAATACATGGTGTCTGAAGTACAGTATCTGACGCTGACAAAAATTAAATTGTTCTTGTTCCAGAATTATTTTGGTCATTGCTATATAGGGTTGTAAATATAAAATGCCTGATCTCAACCCAATTATTAGTGTGATTCAGCATTCACTTGAGGTGAAAACTTAGAGGGCTTTTTCTACTGAATAGCAGGCAGTGTAAGCTTCATGTTAAGGTCTTTTAAATTTGCAGCTATCTGAGAATTCTGTAATAGTCTGTGAGAAGAGAGATTAAAAAAAAAAAAGAATAGTAGAGATCTAGAAAATCACCTGATGCACAGTACAGTTAGATACTTAAGACAAGCTGTGCTAAACTTGTGTTTGATTGCTCCATTTTTGAGTGATTGAGGAAGATTCTAACAGTTTTAGCATGTGAGACTTTGTTACCTTCAAAGCTTTGAGGACAATCAAGTATGAAAAGATTTACTTGAGGTATCTGTTTGACATTAAGCTAAAAATTCAGTCTTCCCATCCACATGCTTTAGAGAAGAAAAACGAAAGCTTTCTTGCTAAACCTTTCTTTTTCCCCTCCCCAGATTCTTGAAAAAACTGCTTTTCCGAACAGTGTTGCTCTAGACATCTGTATGCACAATCCGTCTTGGAAACCGTTAATTAAAAAGTAGGAATTTCATTGTCTCTCTTACTACTTTTCATATATTCTTGGTTTTAGAGCTCTTAGAAGGACTGTTCATCTTTGGGTTACTTGTAAGATCTGGAAAATGGCAGATCTGATGCTTCATTTTCAATGAAGGGATGCAGATCTTTGGGTAAACCACACACCAGATCACATCCTTACTTAATTCGAGATCCTTCTCTGTATTTCTGCATTTATTTACAAAGGTCTGCTAAGTGCACTTTTTGCTTTCGTTTCAGACTGAACACAGTGCAGTGTAGAGCTTTAACCTGTCTTCATAGCATTTTGTTGGTGTCAGATGTGGATTGCCTTGGAGGAGCCTCAGCACTTCAGTCACTTGCACAACATCTCTCACAGCTGATCTTTTCTAAAACAGGTAAGGTGTTTAGAGGCTTGCTGGCCTGTCGTATAGGTCTGAGGTAGCCACTATGCATGTTAGGTTTTATTGCCATTTTATTAATAATTGTATTCCATTAATCTTTCAAAATAAGGATACTGAGTATCAGAAACATGCTGACAGAGCAGTGTGCAGTGGTATAGAGCGTTTATTCAAGCTGAATCTTGAGCAATTTCACTCCTAATGCAAGACTGTACTATGTGTGTGCAAGAAGAAAGCCACTAAGTTAGCAGATGAATCTTCCCTTGCTGTGAGACCAAAACTGTTTGCTTGAATATATTAGGGATAATAGCAGTTTTTCATCAATCAGCTGTGTCATAAGAAAGATGGGACCTTTTCCCTTTAAATATGGAAACGCTCATCAGAGGAGGGGGAGGGGGGGAAAAGTATCCAGGGCAGTCTGTTGCATCATTTTTTGAAGTAATGGTAAAAGTGGCTGTTGCAAAGATCTCCAGAATGCATGTGCATACTGCAGTAGGAAAGGTGGCAGCCTTCTTATCTCCCAGGACTTGCATTATGCTTGTGATTGCACAGCTTTATTGAAAACATTTTTATAATTAGGAAATGTTATCTTAAGCACATTTGCACTACTTCATGTTATGATGGGGGTTCAGTTTGAATGGAGAAGTCAGTAAACTAGATAATTTAATTTTTCTAAAAATGATACTGGTTTAGAATATCAAATATATCCTGGTGAACACTACCATGCATCCAGTGTAATTCATCCAAGACACATTATTTCATAGAGATACTGTGATGGTTTCCCTGTAGATCTGCTAGTATCCATAACGGATGGCCTAGTGCAGGTACACGGCAGTTAGCATTTCCAGCTACCTCTTGCAATCCCTTAGATCAGATCATAGTCATTCAAATAGTACTGCTGGACCACTTATTATATGATTTCTGTTACTAATAGTAGAGAAGCTGAACCAAGATTTTAAAAAAACAGCTAGTTCCAACTCAGTGATCTGGTTCCCTGGTAAGCTGCTTCATTCAGACTGTTCTACTAATGTGTTTTTAAGGTCAGTGATATGGCTCATCAGTAAATCAGAGATATTCTTAGAGACTGGAGGAACCTGCCAAATCTCAAAACTGACAGAAAATGTATTTCCTAAGATGGATCTGAAGTCTAGCATATGCATAGCTTTGTCATTTCTTGTCTTTTAAAAGCTTGAGAGGATCAGTTTTCCTCCCTTCCTTCAAGTGACTTCATTTGTAACCACAAATATGGTGTATGCAGTTCTTATTTGTTGTGTAGTATGATGCTGCATTGTTGCTTGAGGATGCATCTGCCTGCAAAACACACTTTTTTTTAAAATGTCATATTAAAATATTTTTAAATGTCATATTAAAAGCATATGATATGATTATAGTGCTTGAAAGAAACAAAATGCAGGAAATGAAAATAAATGTAAAAACATAAGCAGAATTTCATATTGTACTTTGGAATAGTCAGGAAGTTCTTAGGCGAAACTGGAGAAATAACAAGCTGAAGACAAAGGGTCTGCAGTTAGTTTAAATATTTTGTTAGTAATTAAATGCTAACTAATGGAAACTGTTAGAGCTGGTAAGTCACCGAGTGTTTAGAAGGGATTTTGTGGTTTGCAGGTTGAAGAAAGGAAATAAAGATTGAGTTGCTTAGGTGGGAGAGGTGGAGATGTGTATTAAGTTAGCAAGAGTTTCTACTTCTGGAATAGTCCAGAAAATTGCAACACCTTAAAGAAAAAATAAAAAGCTTTGAAGAATGCAGAATGTGCACTGAAGGTGATGGCTCCTACTGATGAATTTGTAGTTAACAGGAATAATGCACTGTTTGATTTGTTCATTTCTGAAAGGCTGTTAAACCATTGGAAAGCATGCTCTTTACATGAGTTGGAAAGAGTCCAATGTTCTGAGTGTCTAAAAAAGCCTATTTAGAAGAAAGAAGTTAAAGAACTCAGGCAGCTTCTGTAAGTTCCTCTAATATGGCCACACATGACACACGATTTTCAAGCTTCTATTCTGACTTTGGTGTCAGAACAGACTTAACCAGGATATCCTGAAACACACTTTGCACCTTCAGTAAGTGTGTGGATGACACCAAGCTGTGTGGTGCAGCTGAGCTGCCCAAGGGATGGGATGCCATCAGAAAAACCTGGACAGGCTCCAGCAGTGGGTCCAAGTAAAACTCATGAGGGTCTTGCACCTGAGTCATGGCAACCCCTGCTATCAGTGCAGGCTGGAGGGTGTAAGGGTGGAATACAGCCCTGCAGAAAAGGACTTGGGTGGCTGTCAAGCCGGACATGAGCCGGCAATGTTCCCTCACAGGCCAGAAAGCCAACTGTATCCTGGGCTGCATCAAAAGAAGAATGGCCAGCCGGGCAAGGGAGGTAATCCTGCCCCTCTGCTCTGTACAAGTTTCAGGTTGGATACAAGAAAAATGTTTTTAAGAAAAGAGTAGTGAAGATTGGCACAGGTTGCCCAGGGAAGTGGTGAATGCTCCATCTCTGGAGATACTCAGGGTCAAAATAGATGGGGCTCTGAGCACCTCATGGAGCTGTAGGTATCCCTGTTCATTGCAGGGGAGTTGGACTAGATGGCCTTTAACAGTCCCTTCACACAAACGATTCTATGAAAGTAAGTGCCATGAAAGAACAATATATCTAATTTCCAGATAGAATTACTACTGAATTTAAAAAATCACTATGGTTACAACTATAAAGATCGGTTACTGAAAATCTAGCTTTTCCTGTTTTTGGTAATACCTGAAGGAAAAAGGTAAGGATTAAGGAATTCACGCTTCTTGTATCCTTATCTTCTCATTTAACTTTTGGCTGTGGGTGCAATTCTTTAACAGAACTCCCCGAAGACACAGAATTCCTGGAAGCCATAACCAGTGCTTTGAGGGCTCTCTTACAAACAATGGCATCAAAGAACATCTCCCAGGTAAGAGGTACCAAGCTCAGATGTTCCAGAAGGTTCATAGACCTTACAGGAACACTTCGCTATATAAACAGGTGAAATGTTTTAAAAATTCAAGTAGCAATAAAAACTTTGGGTGAAATGGTTAGAATGACAAGTACATTATCTGCTGACACCACCTAAACATATGGATTCTTTATTTCCTGATGTCACCCAGTTGAAGCTGGTCTTTCTAGAATGTTTGTTGGACTTGAATTAAATATCCAGCACTGGGCATGAGCTAAATATAGAAATGAAGCCTAGTGATTTGTTATACAAGATGTAATACTAGGTGGGCTGCTGGTCCTTTCTGGCTTTAAACTGAAATATGAGCTTCTATAAGTTGTAACGAGCTGGATAGCTAATGAGCTGGGTAGATTTGTGAAAATCCCTTCTGCCTCAGAACTTTTTTCCCTCAGCTTCACAAAGCTTTAGTTAAGTTCTGAAAGAAGCACCTTATGAATTTGAAAGGGAAGGTTTAACTGTTCTTTTATTGATTACACTTTCAAGAATCCATGCACCCTTCATAACATAGGAATTTCTGTTTTCCTATTACAAATTTGCCTGAGTGTTGTGTAGAAGCACATTACTTAAATTTCATATTTTAAAGTTTCTCTGGAAATGTTAATACATATTTCTTTTTTTTTTTCCTTCATTTCTTTTCCCCTGCTGATCAGTGTATGACTCCTGAGCAGCTCCTGGCTTTATGTAAAGCGAGTATTCACAGCAGCAATGCCAGTGTGAGAGTGAATGTAGTGAGCATCCTTGGAATTTCTGGCAGCGTCTTGGCCAAAGTACAAGATACAGCTGAAACACTAAAGGTGAAAAGGCCTACTTCGTGTGGCAAGCCTGAAACTTTGATACTTTTAAAAATTTTCATACGCAGTGTTTGAAAACTCACTCTTTCTTTCTTGTATTTAGATGATCGGAAAATTTCTTCTTGAGGTTGCTATGAAGGAGTCTTCTCTTGTGGTAGCAGGGGAAGCCTTGGATGCCCTTTTTGATGTATTTGCAGATGGTAAAGAAGCAGAGAAAGCAGCAGTACAGATGAAGTTGCTTCCAGCACTGAAAGAATTTCAGCCAGTATTCAAAATGAGGGTAGGCATCAGATGCAGCCAGCTTGGTGTCTCGGTTCGCTGCGTGGGTTCAGGTTTGTGATTTAGGCTGCTAGGAGAGATAATTAAGCAGGAATGTGTGACTTTATGAGATGATGGGGAAAGAAATATGAAAGCGAATAATTAAATTCATGCTATTCTGCTTTAGAGAAACCAAATGCACTCACCTTGCAGTTTACAGAATCATTAAGGTAACAGTGCTGCATTGCAATATCTATGATGTGCAAATGATTATTTTTTCTGAAACTCTTGTAAAAATAATCCTTCAGATGTCTCTGGAGGAGAGCAGCTAATTTGTTGGGAAGGAGAAGTCCCTTCTGAATTTACATTCACATCTTCTGGTTTTAACTTGGAGTAGTTGCATGTGGATTTTTTGTTCTGTTGTTTAACTATACTGTATTTCCAAGAACTGTACAGCCAAAATTGTAAGCCATAATTTTAAGTGTAGCTTTGACTTAAATAGAGAATGGCTTTTAGTGCATTATTTCTTAGTTGGATGAAGTCTGAGGAGTGACTTTCATAGTCCTATCACTGAGCACGTATAGATATTTGACAGGGCTGCAGTCGTTTGATCAGTTAGGTGTGTAAGATCTTTAATTTGAAAAGCAGTTAGTAAGTGCATGTTTTAGATTTAGGAGTGAAATAGGATGCCACTTGTAGCTTAGTTTTAAGCAGAAATGTACTGGAGTGAAGTGACTTGCAGAAATATTTGCTAGTGGTGAATGTGTACACATGAACGTGTTTGTGTTATCAAAACAGATGCATAGGATGGCTTGCTACAGAACCTCTAAACATGACGAGCTTCTAGGGATCTAATAGGAAAAGCTTCTCTATTAGTGAAAATATGTGGTTATTTTTGTTTTTTCAGATACGAAAAGAAGGCAAAGGACAATATAGTACAGAACAGCTTTGTGTTCTTGACAACGTGAAGATGAATTTGAGAAGATTCATTGCATATCAGGAGACATTAGGCAAAAACCCCACTTGAAACATCGAGGAACTTTAAGGTTTCTGTATCAAAAAATGTTTTTCAAAAATATACTAAAATGTATTGAGAAAAGCAGTTTTGCTTTCATGTTAATATTAGGATTTTTAATGTTCAGTATTTTATACTTCTGGGATGATGCAATGTGGAAATCACATCAGCATAAAAATGCATAGCATATTTTGAGTTTCAATGTTTGCAGCGATGATAAGTGCTCTTGCAGTCCTGAGATCAGCAAATAGCACCACTGTCATTGTTAGAACCTTCATGTATCCTGGCAGAAAACTACAATTGCATGACAAAGTAATTTAAAGAATATTCTCAGTTATGTGCCAGATCAAGGCAGGGAGGCTCGAGGTATTTTGAGGGACTTAAGCAGTGACAGGATGTTGATATTTGCTGTTTGCCTTTACCTGTTTGTAGCTTTGCACAGGCACTTATGGCAAGCTTCCCAAGAAAAGTGTGTGATAAGTGTGTAGATTACTGTCGGCACTTGGACCTGTTACTTCTTGAGGTTTGTCACAGAGGAAACTGTTTCAGATTCATTTATGACAAATTTGGTATTATGGCTTTTTACTGTAGAAATCAGTCTTGAAAGGATGCTGCTCCATCTTTGGGATTTGATTGCTATTTCTGAGAATCAAGTCTCCCAGTTTACATTCTTCCTTGTAATTCTGCATCTGGGTGAATTTGAGTTCAGCAAAGTAATAAACCTAATAAAATATTTTTATACTGAAGTATTATCTAGAGTAATTTTATATTTACTGAAAATCTTTTAAAGTATTTGTGATAGAGATTTTTCAGCTGTAAGATACTGAAACTATTTCCAAAAACTGTCACTGAAAATTTTACATGCACTCCCATGTATCGAAAGCTTTGGTTTTGTTTCTGTGTCCAGGATACCCCCAGACACTTCTTTTTCTATCTGCTTTTCTAAAGAAGCATTTTGTTATGCTGATTCTTGAAAAGGGACTTTTTCTCCCTCTTCTACTATTAGCATAAGCATCTAGATTTTGACAGAATTTTCCCCATGGTATTAAGCAAGGAGCTGCAAAGACAATTTGATCAGCTTGTTAGATTTCAGTCTGTGAGGCTGGAAAGCAGGCTCTGGAGCTGGATGGATAACTTGAAAATTGATTTTACGAAATTCTGACATGCAATATTTGGCCAAGTGCAAGCAAGAGGGTGTGAGAAATGAGTTTTAGCAGCTGCACTTCCTGAAAGTCCCACTGTTGTTATTCCTTTTCAGAAGTTCAATTGAATGTGTGATGTGATGCCTGCTAATTAAACGAGTGAGGGTGTGTGGACAACTGGGGAGTGTCTAGGGCAGTTGGCCTGGTCTTCAGAAGCTCAGGAGAAGTCCTGAGGAAGTGGAGCTGTTGTACAAGTTGTCCTGGGGGTTGGCAGGGCTGGAACGTAGCAGCTGGGTGGATTAGGGGGTGGGGATGCACAGTGTGAATTTTAATCCCAATGTTAATAATATGTGCTGTGTGCTGAGGATAAGTATAATTTTAGCCTGATAAAAGACATTAATACTAGTTCGAAGCATTTTAAAAGAAAAACTTTCATGCTTTCATTTTGAGGGCACTCCATTGAATTGCTGGCTGATCATGATTGAAAGGGTCCCCAGGTCCATCCCCGTGCTCAAGGCAAGGCTTCGTCTGGGGTCTGATAGGTCGTGCTCAAAGGGGTCATCTCCAGGGGTGGAAATCTCACAACTGTGGGGGGACCTTTCCTTTGCTTGACTGCCCTCATTGATAATACTCCCCCACCTGTACCTCTTTTCTAATAGGAACTCCCTGTGCCACAAAGCAGGCCTCTTGTCCTTTGGGTGCCACCGAGGGGTATTTGGCTCCATGTTCCCTTCCCATTTTGTAGCTGAAAATAGGAATTGTATTGCCCTTTTCTCCAGGCTGAGCAGACCTGGTTCCCTCAGTCTCCAGCCATCGTGGTGGCCTTTGCAGCCTCGCCTACCTCAGTGTGTTTGTGGTAGGGGCCCAGAGCTGTGTGCACCACTCCCAGTGTGATTTCATGAGTGCTGAAGAGAGAGGTGTCATTTTCTGCACCTGCTGGCCATGCTCCTGTCAGTGCTGTGCAGTATTCATTAGCCTTCACTCACTGACTTACCTCTGCTGACTTACCATCAGTTTGCCCACTGTGACACTGAGGTCCTTCTCTGCACAGCCGCTCTCATTCAGTCAGGAGCCTGCTTGGTTTTTGGGACTGCTCTGTTCCAAGCATAGGACTTCACATCTTGCATCAAGTAGGGCAGTCGGACCCTGCTTTCTGGAGACTGTTAGAACAATTACGTGTGTGGAGCAGGGGTTGTTACTAATGAGAAAAAAATGTTTTCTCTTAAAATACAAATCTGAAAGTTGCAGATAAAGGTCTCTGCTAGAAAGCCTATTTTCTTACTATAACTTGTCATACCTCATTTTTTTTCTGATAATGAAAGTAAAGAGTGTCATTTACATCTGATGCTATTTCTGCAGTAGGAATTATTTTGTTTGTTTTTGCTGTGCCCTAACCAGTTAAATGCCTTCAGAAAATCTTCCTTTTTTTCACTATAAGGTAGGTTCACAGGATAGATTGTATCATTTGTATACTGTATGATTTAGTGCATGCAGTATTTGCTTCTGTCTGTTGATAAACTTTGGTATGCATGTAATGAGGACATATGAAGACAGTTTCATGTAAGTTTGTACTAAAACCCAGATGTATAAAAGCTGAAATAGTCCCTTTTCAGCTTTGTTTCACCTGAGCAGATTGAAGCACTTCAGTGGGGCTATTGGGCTGAGGGTATGAAAAAAGGGGCAAGCTGGCTCTTCTGTCTGCTGCTTCTCAGGTAGGTTCCCCCGTTGGTAGAGGGGAAAGCTGTAGCTCTTAAGAGGGTTTTGTTGTTGTTTTCTTGGCTTATTGCTAATTTTAAGGAAACTTCTCTGAGTGATTTCTTGACAACTGGTGTTGTATGGTCATGAGCAGCCTATTGTCCTTATCATAGTACATAGCAAAATGGAGCCAGTATCTTCCTGCATATTTTGATGTCCACACTTTCATTTCTCAGTTGAATGAAGAAAATCTCACTGTATTCCTGCCTAACTCTTAGCATAGCGTAACTTGCTCTTGGTGTCTAATGGATTTCTTGTGAGTGAATATGAGAGAGTAATTTTTTTTATGTTCTACTTGTAGGGAGTGGGATAGAAGATAATATGACAAGTATGGAAGACAATGAAAAGGCAAATTGTCTGTGATTGAAAGAAGTGCCAGATCATGGCCTAATAAGAGAAGAGATTTATAGGTACAGAAAAGCTCAGCTGTAAGGTTTGGGCTATAAAAGTTGTTCTAACACAGTTGAGGAAAACTAAGGCAGTGGAAGAAAAGATGATGTGGCTCAAGATAAATGCTTGATGGGCTGTTCTGGCACTGATTTGAGTAGTTTTAGAGTAGGCGGGACAAAGAGGAGATCCTTGACAACATATAAAGACAAAGGCAGATCTTTTAGACACTTTGAGGGTGGGAAATACTGCCCTGATCTAGTCAGTGTGCAGCCTAAGCAAGCAGATGCTAAAGAGATGTAAGTGATCTTCATCAGTTCATTTAGTCACACAGATAAGACTGTTTTCAAAGCAGGTATCTTAGACCGAATTTGTTTGCTTATCCTTGTACCTAAAGCGTCTGTCTGCTGCAATTTAAAAACTGCTAGTCTGAGGTATGAAATACAGTAAAGGAAGAGGGGCTGTTGGCCCCTTCCTGCTTAGAAGTGGTGGGACAGGTGGTGGTGGTGGCTGCTGCTTTGGCCTCTGCAGCCTGCGAAACATTGACTCCACAGCTGCATAGATAAGGAATTATTGTTACGTGGCTTGTTTTTACTCTCTACGAAGATAAAGAAGTGGCAAGATTTAAATACATATTTGTTGTGACACGGCATTCAGAAGATGTCTGTTACATGCAACTGTATGGTTAACTATTAACTACTCAAGATTTGTGCTGTATGTTGAGGGTATTTTTTGTGTTATGTGATATGTGTTTTAAGGATCTTCTCTGTAGAGGAACAAGAATACTTCTAGCCAGTACAACTTGCCTTGGTTCTACATGTGTATTTTGAACGTGGGGGAAAAAAAAAAACAGAGCACAGTAAAGTTACAAAATGAGAACTGTAATCTGAGAACAAATTAATTTAAAATCAGTTTGTAGCTTAAGTTTTGTTATTTAAGCTTAAATAAATGAAACGCATATCTCGTGGAATAGTAACATAGACCAACCAACCAAAAATGTTTATAAACTCAAGTTCTGTTTCCTTAATAAGTAATTTTCAGTAAAAGCATTCCCAGAGGACTGGAAAGAACTGTCTAGCCTTACATTTACTGTTGCAAATTCAAATTCAGGCAATGGTAATTGTAATTGAAAGTAACATAATGGTTCTTTTCTGGCACAGATGAATTGAGCAGACAGTCTAAATATAGTCTCATTGGATGTGCTCTTAAGATACGTAACGCTCAGATAATTGGCAAAAACTGAGAAGTCGGACAGTGGCAGCAGAGGAAGGAATTTGAAGTTTCCCAAAAGGGCTGAAGTGCTCTGCGTGGAGGAGCTCTTACTGAGTGCTGTGGAGTTCTTGTCTGTTCTCCAAATCAATTCAGACTGTTTAACTTCTCTACCTTCCAGGAAGAATAACATGTGTTTAAATCACTCTAACTTCATTTTGTTTCGGTATTATTTTCCTAAGTTCCTTGTTTCTGTGAGAGTCTCAGACATAGCGTTCTGTCAGACATAATTCAGTGACCACATAAACACAGCTTGAGACTTGTACACAAAGAACATGAGAAACTTTTTTTTTTTTCTTTCAAATCCCAGTGTTCTCGCACTGCTGTTATATTAAGAACCTAAATCAGAATGCAGTGAGCTGAAGTAAGGCATAGCTGCAACGATCTGTGCTGTTGGGAGTGTTGTGGCTGCTGCGTGGCTGTCGGCACGCAGGAGGGTCCTGGTGCAGCCCTGGCACTGGGAGAGGCCCTGAGTGGTCGCATCAATGCCTCTACCACTTCTGAAGCTGTGTTGGGACTCAATATATGTTCTCTGGGCTTTGTGCTCCTTTTTGTGACAAAAATCTCATCTGAGATCGTTTCCTTTCCCTTCTGGTGTGATCTTTTTTTTCTTTTTTTTCTTTTTTTCTTTTTTTCTTTTTTTCTTTTTTTCTTTTTTTCTTTTTTTCTTTTTTTCTTTTTTTCTTTTTTTCTTTTTTTTCTTTTTTTTCTTTTTTTTCTTTTTTTTCTTTTTTTTCTTTTTTTAACCTGTATGGGAAATGGTGTTGGCCTTTTCCCACCCCCCACTGCTGATGGAGAGTAAAGGGCACTTCAAGAATCTGACTGTGGAATGGCTGACAGCTAGAAACTGTGTGGTGTTTCTAAATAGCCTTTTTTTTTCCTGAGGAATTGCCTTTTAAGTAAAGAAAAGTTAAAGTTCAAAGTCGTGACTAAAAAAGTCATGTCAACAGTATTCAAGCATGGCAGCTTTTTGCCTCTCTTTCCTAAGACTCAGGCTTTCACTCTGATCTCATGTGCTTGTGCTACCACCCTGTTTTCCAAGACCAGATATTTTGTGACTGTTATTTCCTTAATGGTAATGAGACTTTTTATTATTGATGCTCCCCTTTCCTGTGCTGTTTAAATACAAAGTTTATGGATTGAAACCTTTTGATTTGTATCTTTGGAAGAGGGATTTTGGGCTGATCATTTTCTGAGCAGCTTTTCTGGTATGTTTATAAATCTTTGAATTACTGAAGAGTGTGTGCCTAGAAAAATAGCCTTTGTTCCTGAGCTGTACTCAAGTCCCAGCACTGTCCACTTGGTGTTGGTGGTAATTTCAGGTGATTCTCAAAGCAATTAGTCAAATCTATCGCCTCAACAGCCACATGCGGCCTTGCGATTCTCACTGGGGCTGGTTTCTCTAGGGCCGTGCGGCTCAGTCGGCCCAGGGCAGAACCTCGCAAGCTGAGGGGCTCGGTGTTCCTCTGGGCCGTGTGGGACTTGGAGGGAAGCTGCACCGACGGTCTGTGGCTGTCATCACCAACCGCTGCTGGGACACGTAAACTTTCGAGCTCACGGAACGACTGGAACTGAAGCACACCTTTCTGGTTCCAACCCCTGTCTGAGCTCCTGCTTCCCGAGGAGGAATCCTGTCCCACACAGTGCTGGAACCCTTGTAGCTGATATCATACGAAAGATGTTTTAAGGCTGTGGTACGAAAGCACTGCAAAAATGAAGCTGAGCCCGTCTAGAAGCTGTCCTACTCCATCTTGCTGTTTGCCGCGCCGTGAGCACCGTGCTTTTCCACCCGCAGCAGCGGTGCCCGCACACGCATGGCAGCCGGGCGCTCCGTTTCTCTCCTTCGGCGCCGCGCGGGGTGCCGGGCCAGTCCGCTCAGCCCCACGCAGCGGCGGGGCGCGTTACGAGAAGGGCACGGGGCGGCGCGGCCGTTACCGACGGCGGCACGCCGTGCCTCGCGCGGGGGGAACCGGAGCGGCCGCCGCTCCGCTCCTCCGCCTGCGGGCGCCGCGCCCCGCGCACCTGCTGCCCGCCGGGAGCCGGCGCCCCTCAGCGCGGGGCCGG
>JAPSGF010000031.1:4456195-4581973 GCA_035772895.1 Perdix hodgsoniae
GTGGGGGGCAGCGCTCCGCGCCCCTGCGGGGACGAAGCGCGGAGCCGAGCGGCGGGCCCGGAGGGGCGGCCCCGGTGCGGGCGCCGGAACCGGGGAGGGGGAGGACGGAGGCGTTCGCTCGAGGCCGAAGCGGCGCGTTCCGCCCGCGGCCGGGAGGCGTCCGTGTGCGGGCCGATGGGGCGGCGCGCCCGGCTGCGGGGCCGGGATCCTCTCGCACGCTCGTCTCGCTGTCACTGCGTGTGTGCACGTGGCGCGTGCTGCACGCGGGTCGGCCCGGGGCGCTCGGAGGTCGCACGGCGCTCTGAGCGGCCGCGCCCGCGCCTGCCGTCCGCGCGGGGCCCCGGTGTCGCTTTTTGCTCGGCTGGCGGTGCGGCTCCGCGCGCTGCGGGGACGTGGCACGGAGCCGCCCTTAGGCGGGAGGGCAGCGGGCTGCGCCCCGGGCGCGGGGCGGGAGCTGGGACCCGAGGAGCCGCCGGTGATGAAGGAGGGCGTTCGTCGGTGGGGGCGGTGCGTTTTCCGGAGAGGTGACGGAAAAGGTAAGTTCGTATGCTGGCCGCCGCTCTGAGCGACAAACCTGCGTGTGTGTACAGCGTTATGGATTTCGGTACGGGATTATTAATGGTTTCCATGGTTCTCTGAGTGTGGAATGCGAGTGCTGATCTGAGGATTTTGTCCATATTGTTTTTCTGTTAGCTTAGGTCTCGTCCCTTGGTGGTGTTGAGGCCACAGAGATCGACAGCAGGCAAACATGGATCTTCTGTCCAAAGCCCCTCCTCGCCCCTTTATTTAAACTTGTGCGTGACTTCTGGTATGGGTGAATCCCTAGTTAAAATCCATTGATAATTTCTGTGGTTTCCTTTTTTATTTTTAAAGTTCATGCTTTCAGAATTCATCCTTTGGTTGTGACCCATTTCTCCCTCCTCCCCAGCAGCAGCACACTGACATGTGTTAGTTAAGCGTGGATTTGCAGTGCAGGGTGTAGCGCCCTTTCCAATCCTCTCTTAGAAAACATCAGGCCTCACCCCAGGGATCAGCTGGCCAAGGTGTGCGGTGACAGGAGGGGTGGGAAGGACGCGGTTTAGAAGTCAGTACTGATGTGAGTGGGTCAGTGTTGGTGTGCCCAGCTTGTGCCCACGGGTCCTTCTGCTGCCTCCCACTGGGAAGTGCTGACCTCCTGCCTCCTGAAAACCGCCTTTCTGTCAAGAAGCGTCAAAACGAATATTCAAAGTTGCTGGTTGTTTTGGAAAACAAACTCTTACAGCCCCAGGCTCCCTATTTTCTTGCCAGCCACTCTGTTACCTTTACTGCTGGGTTTATAAAATTCGTAAAGTGACATTGCAGAATTGTGCTGTTCTGATTCTGCGGTCACTCTCTGTGTTGGAGCCTCCGCGATGTCCTTCACGAGACTTTACAGGTAGCATGTTCCAAACATACGTCAGACATTTTTTAAGTTAGTTTTTGGACTCTGTTTACCTTCCAGCTTGTCATTTATTTACTTGGTTGTTGAGGATTGCTTTTAGAAACTCTTCTTTCTTGTAAATCTATAAACCTTTTCTCCACATTGAAGAGATGAAGTAGAAAAAGGGGCTTAGCTTCATCAGGAGCCACAAGGTAATAACTGCACCCGAGTTTTCAAGGTGATGACTGTTGCTGTAGGAGAATTTCACCTGAATCACTTTCACGCTCAAAGTTGGATGACCGTTGTAGACTTCTTTGTGTACTGGGCTGTCGGGTTTGCGGTGCGCATTTATGTGGTCCTGTTTTAGATATTTCCTTTGTTCGAAGCGGGGTGAGGTCTTTTAAGATATGTCCTTAAGATGTACCCCTACTTTTTTTATTTATTTTTATTTTTTTTTATTTTTCCGAAATGCTGGAGCTGTACCCTGTTAGGAAAGCACAGGCAGCCCTTGGGTGTTTGCAGGGCGCCTGCCTGGCTGCCAGTGGGGCAGTGGTGGAACTCTGCTTTACTGCCTGGCTACGCGCTGAGCTGCTGCGTCGCTGCCGTGTGCCTTCCTCACCAGCAGCTGCCGGTGGGCTTCTGTCCCATGTCCTAGAGCACCGTGTGGCACTGATGGACAGAGAGCTCTGACCGCAGAAAATGAGGCTGTTGCTAAAGTATGTATTTCAAATTATGTATTTCCAGTATGGGCTCCAGAATTTGTGTTGGTTAGTCCTAGCACATACTGGGTGAAGGAAGATACTGTAGGTGTATTGCAAGCCCTACGCTGGTGTTAAAAGTATCCTTTATCCCCTTAGTACTTGGTTCCATGCAAATGGTACAAATAATCTAGGCTTGCCACTTTTCCTTGAATACCTTCCCTTATTTTTTTCCGTTGATCGCTTCAAATTTTGAGTCTGTTGGATGCCCCCATGTTATTGAGCAGTCCCATTTTCAGAAGGACCAGGCCCGACTTGCTCACATACACTGCTGGGAGCAGACTGTGGAATTCCTGTTTCCAGTGCAAGGATGTCACTTGCGTGTCCGTTGGCTCTGAGCACATGGTTCTATTGATCAGCTGTCTGGAAAAGCTGCCCAGCAGTTCTTAGCTAGTTGGGCAGTTTATGTAAACATGTGACAGCATGTAACTTAACTATCTTGCTACTGAGCTGCCTGAAGCTTTAGATAAATGTTTGAGGTGTTTCCTTTCAGTTGCTTTTATTTTTATTGAGAAACAATATTTTCTCAGCTCACGCAGGCTGTGTGTAAGGTGGTAACTGAGTAACTGAACAATAACCCACCACTGCATGGATTTCATATCAAGACGGTTCTCTTGCAGAGCGTGCACAGTATTTGTGAGCTTTCGTTGGTGCAGAAATACTGGCTGCGTTCTACATGTGGCCGCTTTGTTTCCACTGAGTTAACGGCGCTGCTGTGTACATCTTATTCTGGCATGTCTTTAATGCTTTTCCTTACAACAGTGTTCAGACCTCTTGTTCTGTTTATAATGTAGCTGTTTGTGTTATTCATACTCCTTTGCTTTGTGCTGGCACTCTCAGCTTTGTGACATAGGAAGCAGCGCAGTAAAGCAGGTGTCCAGTGCTGTCCAAGTTGCTTTGCCCTGTCAGATTCAGGCATGTGTCTTGTGTCCTCTGCTGGCATTGTCAGCAGGTGGGGTGCTGCAAAGAGTCAACAGCACAGAAAGCTGTGCAGGACCTGGATGATGTTGCTGTAGATGTAATATGTCCGTTTAAAACTGTGATTGAATTTACCTGGATGTGGTACTCCTAGCAGCAAAGGTCAAGGGTGTAGGTGGATATGTGGTTTGGGAGGATTCTGTGGTGTTCCCTCCCCTCCAAGGACAGCAGTAAATGCTGATAGTGCTGTGCCATCGCTGTAAGGGCACAAAAAACATCTGGGGTACTAAAAGGGGTCCTACAGCTCTGTCTGAGCTTAGGCTGAGCCTGGCTAAAAGAAGAACTGCATAAGCCAGGAGCTTTATATGAAACAACAAAACCAAAGAAAAAAAGAAGCAAACCAGAGAAAGCCTCATTTTGGCCTGTCCCCTCTTGTTTCTCTGCTGCTTGCACCAAAGGAAAGAGCTCACGAGCAACTCCCAGGATGTGGGTATGAGGACTTTGTAGGGAACTGGATAATTTTTACCAGAACACGCAGTCAAATAGGAAGAACTTGACTAATGTGTGAGTTTAGGAATGAAACTCTTATATGTAGTAGTGAGGGAGAGGCTGGGTTAAGTTGAAGACTGTTTTGGAGTACTGAAAGCACAGTGATAACAGTGACTCGGACATGAGAGGGAGGCTCCTAGCCCAATGGAGGTGCAGCAGGCTGGCACGGCACAGGGCTTCCCTGTGTGCTGGTCAGGAGGAGGGGGTGCTGCGAAATAGAACCGTAACCACCTCAGGAAGAAGTAGCTTAAGGCTGTACGTGCTTACTGGAGAAGTTCTGATCTGCTGTTTTCATGTGGCATTTGTCAGCTCTTTGGGCCTGTTACTGTCATTTAAGGCAGAAGGTCTGTGTGCAGGTGTGAGCGCCGAGCCTGAGCCAAGCAGTGTGTGTGCGGCTGCAGCAGGGCTGTGGGCAGCCTGAGCCAGCGAGCCCTGCGTCTCACAGCTCTCGCTTACTTGTGTGTGCTGTCAGCCACAGCAGCAGTGTTGCCACGTGGGCTGGAGCATGGGCAAAGCAGCTGGGTGTAGTGTGAGCACGGCAAATTGGTGTACCTGTACTGCTGATGTGTGTGGCTAAGTGCCCAACCTGGGCAAATGTGATGGCATCCTCATCTGCTGTGCTGCTTTTCATCGTGTATTCTTCGGTGTTTGAATCGAACGCATGGGCCATACTTGGTTTGCTTGCACTAGCTTGGCGCCTACAAAAGCTTCACATAAATAAACCAGTGCTTGTTGTTCTGAAGTGCGGGTGAAGCAGCAGTGAGGTGTGTGCATGCCTCTTAATGTGTCATTGGAGTAGTTGCACGTGTTATGGACCTCATGAAGAAATGTGTGTCAAAACATGGGTTGCACTTGAATTCACCGTGTACGTCATGCACAGAAATTCTATCAGCCCCCTGAAACTGTCTCCTGGAACTGTTCTGTCTCGTCACTTTGTACCCACGTGTGTAAGCCTTAAGGTAGAAGTCCAGGGATCTGAGTTGAGTGCGCATCGTTTTCCTGTGTCTGTCAGATGAGATTGCTGTTAATGTCAGCATTGTGCTGAGCCGTGGCCCAGCCGGGTGCTGGCAGTGCCCCCGTGACAGCTTCTGCAGCTCTGGAAGGTGGGCAGCTGGGCTGTGTGGGAGTGGGGTCGGCTGTTGCCTGCAGCCTCGGGTAGTGACTGGTTGTTATTCTCCTGGAGGGGAGAGCAGAACGGGTGCACTAGGACGTGCAAGTGTTAGACTAAAGGCTGTTTGAGGAAACCTGTAGGAAACACACTGTAAATATTATGTAACGGAATTGTTTAGCTTGCAGAATCTTGTGCTGGTGCCAGAATTTCAGCATGTCTTGTTTAAACAATTTAAGGAGAACTTTGTAGATCTGATGGTTTCTACACATGCAGGGAAAGAGCATTTGAATGTATTTTTGTGAGCCGTTTTGTTTGCTCCCGTTCTTACATTCTGCTTGTGACTTGGGCACCTACTTACCTTGGAGCGGCTATATAAGGAACAGAAGTTTGGTGGACTTCTTTGGTGGACGGGGATGTCTATATTAAGTAATAGGAAGAGAGTGTCATTCCCCCTTGGGTGTTTGCTGCTTCCCAAGAGCTGCTGCATGCTCTCCTCAGCAGTGTGCAGTTGAGAGAAGAGTATCTGCTGGAACTTTATTTGAGTCGCATTGAACTGTGTTTGAGCTCTTATTTTTTAATTGGCAAGCTGTTAGTATGAGGTCAGTTTTAGGAAGCGTGAGAGTGTTTTGTTGGTCCTAGACCCATGTCATCAAAGCATATTATTGCATTTTTCTCTGATTCGTTGCTTTTTAACCATCTTACTGTTACACTTTGTTCCAGGGTGTTCACTTCTGTAAAGCTGGAGAATGAGATCTGGTTTTCACTCTGGAAATCCTTAATGCTTTGAAATGCCATTTTGAGAAGTTGTATACATAACACCACCATCAAAACAGTCCTGTAAAACTTTGTACTACTTTTTATTGACTTCATAATTTGATGATTCAGAATACATCTCTCAGTACAGAGTATGTACTCCAAAATAACAAATGCACTGAAGTTGCAGAGGTGGCTTTTGCTCCCAAGTCTTTTGTTTATACTGCATGTGATGCATAGCAGTGTTCCACTCTCTTTGCTGGATGCTGGCAGTGGCAGCAGTAGCAGGATGTGGCCTGGAGCCACGTTACATGTTGTGTGGAGATCCCTGTGTGCACGTGGCCTGAGAACCTTCCTCAGTTCTCCTGTTCCTATCAGAAGAAAAAGAGAAGGCTGTCTGAAGCAGACAATATGGAAATCTTGCACAGTGCATATTATAAGCAAATGAATGCTGCTGCTGTTCTTAGTGAGCTGTTTGCGTTCTAATTCAGTATTTGAACATGCTGTGATTTCTGAAATTATGAGAGTTCATTCCTTAGAATTATCCATGCAGATGAACTGCCAAGGAGTGACACTGGTTGTATTTGATTATTGCTTTCTGTCCCTGAGTCTAGAAATTGCGGTGAAGAAAATATTCCTATCAGAAGGAAAGGAGTGTAAACCAGGAAGCTGGATGTTGGCTTCAGATATTTTTTCCTAAGCTGCAGGTAGCATTACTGAAGTGATTTGAACTTTAATCATTTTGAAACTTTAACCTAGAACAGATAACGCAGCAGGATTTTTTTTTCAGGTATACTATGGACTTCTGATGTCAAAGCAAGATAGGTTGGATCTAGACGACAGAGTCCTTATTTGTAAGCTTGTCCAAAAACCTCTCCTATGGAGTCTTTGGAGCCTGTTTACCTTTTGAATAACTGTGTCTTTGTATGGGTGGTGACTGTTGTACCATAACCATGCAATTAATGTATTAGTATTGCTGCATTCAGTCCAGGTCTTTAGCAGTTAGCTGTCCCTGGCAGTTACTGTTCTGAGCCTCAAAGCAGTGTCACAAAGCCTTTGTGGTACTGTGTGCTTGCTGTGTGCCTTAGGGCTGGTGGTGGCTGGGAGGCAGCAGCAGGTCAGAGTGAGGGCGAACCACTCCATGGCAGCACCTGAGGATGTCTTGTGCTGGTACATCAGCAAAGTCTGTTAATTTCCTTCCTCCCATGGTGACAATTAAGATTATTTGGCAGACCTCGTTCCAGATCAGCCTCGTAATGTCCTCCTTGGCATGGGAGCTACATCTGAATTATTCAGAAGCAGTGTGCAGCTAAAGAGGCACATCTTGCCACAATTGCTTGGAGAAGGCTTTACTATGTGGCGTGCTCCATCACCACACTGTTCTGTCTAATCTTGTATTTTATTTCTTCTGCTTTGGTTTGGAGAGGATTTTTACTGAAAAATGGTGGTAGTAGAGGGCTTAGGAACCAAGTGTGCCTGTGCACACCTACTCTTCCATTTTGTTGGTGTGATTTGAGGTCAGGGTTGAAGGAAGGAATGAGGCAGCCAGCGTTACTTTTTAAGTTTTGCTGAGCAGCTCAGATGAAATGGTGCTGTGATTCTGCAAGTAATGGGTTGTAATAATGGGTGGATGCAAATGTTAAAGTCCTTCACAAACTTCCACACTGGGGAAATGAGGGTACTGGAGAAAGGGTTGCGCTTCCAGGTCAGCAGAACTTGGCTTGCTGCCTTTGCTCAGTGTAGGTTTGCTGCTGGTTTGGTTTGAGCGCACATGTTTAAAATGTTGCTTATTTTCTTTCTGTTTGTTTACATACTCAATAAACGCTGAGAAAACTTGCACTGTCACAAATACAGCGTAGAGATAAGCCTTCATAAAGTGTCTTGCAGTGATTAGAGTGGGAGCATTGCTGCAGTATTGCAATCTGAGGAGCAGTGTGCAGTCAAAGTGGGCCTGGCCTGGCCTCTTGGTCTGCTGGTGGCCCTGGGCTGAAGACAAGTGGTAATGCAGCCAGCCCCTTTCCGTAAGTTTTTCTCTCACTGTGCTAATTTTGAAGCTGTTCAATTTCACTGTTACTTCAGAAACAGCTGGTATTTTCCTGTGTAGTGCAAAAATCCTGTGCCTGGGCTCTGCCAGCTCTGTGTCAGGGATTCCCAGCCTGCAGGCACCCAGTGGCTGTTAGTACAGGAGCTGGGCTGGACGGCATGGTGTAGGAGCTGTCTGGGCCCGAACAGTGGCCGTGGCTGCAGGTCATGCAGGCCTTGGTTAGGACTGAGCTGTGCTGAGAGAATGAGATCCTGATGGGTTTTGTTATTATTTGCTTGGTTATGTCACGCTGTAGCTGGGTGATTCAACCAGTGTTTGAGGATCTTCTGTTTACTTGGCCTTCTGGTTGTGTTTTGGTCTCACTGTCTCATTCCCATTCATCCATGAGAATTCCTCCTTGCTGGAGTCATACTTGGCAGGTACTCATAGGGGAACATCATCATGTTGGTTTTTGCCTTGAGGAGCCAGTTGTCTGAGGTTAACACTTTATACCTATTTCTGCTTCCAACATTATATAGAAGAGAGGTTTGTCTCGCTGAGCTGTTGGGTTTACCTCTTATTAGATACTTTTTGAGATCAGATAAAGAACATGCTTTTGTTTCTGTCTTGTAATTGTATTACACATCAGCTGTAAATATTTTCTTAGCTAAAACCTATATAAATCTGAATTAGCTACTGATCCTCTGAAGCTGCTCTTGTTAAAATTTGGCCAAATGCCACTGTGCACCTACAGGTAGTAAGACACTCAGTGACAGTAAGTAGCAGTGTCAGTTCCTGGGATAACAGTACCTTGAAGCAAACAAAGAGTGTAACAGTATAATAATAAACTTCATCTCTCATTTCTTGGGTAATGCAGTATGTGCCTTTAGGTACTAAGTCATTGAATGCTGGAGTAATTCACTTCAGCAACTGCTCTTCTGGAGTGCACCAGCTGTAGGGGCCCAGGAACACATTGGCCACAACCTCAATTGGCTGGGCGGTGTGTGGAGAGCTCAGCGACCCATTGAGAGCCGGCCAGCTGGGCTCCTCTGCTGCATCGTGTGCTCACTTCTTGGTGTGCTAGATAACTTCACTTACATTTCGATTTGTTAACGAAATTATTTTGAGATGGTGGACTCAGTAAATTAGTTGGATGAATCTTGAGTGCATGTTGTGAGAGCTGTGAACAGCCTCATGTCCATTTTCTGTTTCTGTCAGAGCCTGCACAGAAACTAATGCTGTGCTGGGGATGTCCTGTCCTACGGAGGGACCCAGAGTTCAGCTGCCCGCTGTTATGTCCAGGCCCCTTGGGAGGGTTTGACTCTCCAGCCTCTAAGAGCCTTGTTTTATCACCACGTATAGATTGTCTTGTCCTTGTGTCCAAGAAGAATTCAGTGGTTGTTGCAGTCACATTATGTCCTTAACAAGTCATTCTTCAGCATGTGATGGTCTATATGAATTCTAAGGTTTTATGCCTTTGGAAAGTACATTCAGTGAAAGGTGTTTTCCAGGCTCATACTGGTAGCTTTCTGACAGATGTACTAGCTCAATCTTTGGGAAAGAAGAGAAAAACCATGATTTGATCTGCAGCTTTAGTCAGAGATTTACTCTTCTAGGTGCTGTGAGGAGCACGTCTGGTAGCCTGCGTGGGATGAGGAAGTGTTTCTTCCAGTTCTCACATCGAAATTCTTGGGTGTGTAGCTCTATCATTGAGTAGGGACCTCAGGAAACGCTTTTCTGTGAGCTGTTGAAGTATTGTTCTTTTCTGGCTGTTACCGTTTGAAGCCATCTAGCCCACAGCAATTGAGCAGAGCAGAAGAAGGCTGGTGACTCCCTGAAATGTTGCACGTTGCAAGTGTGGCACACAGCTCTGCACAGCACATGGTCTTTCTGGAAGCATCAGAATGCAGGAGAGCAAACCAGAATGTGAACAAGTAGCTCATAATACATATCTGTGAGAGAGTATACTGCTGGTTAAATGGGCCCCCAAATGAATACCGAGTTGTTAATCTGAACTTAGTTCACTTTGCACAGCCTTGCTGTAAAGATAGCAAGCGATAAAATAAAAAAGCTACCTGAAATGCTCCTTGTACCTTGCCACAGCACAGCACGTGTGGTCCTTCTGCCTCCTCCTCCCTTAAGATGCCCCCCCTGCACAGACATCTGTGCACTGTCACATCTGAATTTGTGTTGCTCTTGTATCACAGAGCCACCGAAATGCAGAAACAAGTCCTAAATGGGATGATCTGGTTCTGAGCATGTGCTAGGCAGGTGAGTTGTGATCACTGTCCATTTTTTTTTTGAAGAATAGAAATTTAACATACAAATTTAAAGCCTTGCACAAAGTAGTAAGTGCTAACTTCAAATATTTATATTAAAAAAAAAAAAAAGTACTTCTAACATGAAGATCCAACCAAGGTGACTTGTGGCTCTTTTCTGTGTTCTTTGAATGTTTCCAAATGCAGTCCCCACAGCCCTCCCTGTTCCCCCGGTAGCCACCCAGGACTGTGGGTGTTTTAGAGCTGCACAGTTCTGCACTGACTTTCTAGGTGGTACACTCAGTTTTCAGATTTTGTTTGAAAATGTTCTTGTGCTGGACCTGAAAAGTCCCGTACTGCAGATGTAAATTGTTATCGGATGCAATTGCAAGTTTGATCAAACACCGTGTTACTGAAATGGAGCTGTCTAGAGTTGAGCTCTGTTCTGGGCAGCGGAGCAGTGTGCTTGTTGTGCAGGTGGCCATGGGGGAGCTGTGTGCTGATCGTGGCTGCTGCTCTGCAGCCAGGTGTGTCAGCAGCTGCCGCCGTGGGGAGCTCGGACTCGGCCCGGCTTTGTGACTGACTTGTTGTGAGCAGGGGGTGCAGGATTGCCTCTGCTCCTCCTAAGGCTGCTGTGGGTTTGGCTGGGCTGGAGCTCTGGAAGTTTAAACGAATTCTGATGGAAGGAGGCTGAAGTGAATGATTGTCTCCTCTTGATCTAACTGATTTTTCACGGTGAAACCTGTTATGGAATGATAAGCGAGGAGAGCATTTGCCAGGCAGAACCCACTGTGTGTGGGAGAGCAGACGGTTCTCTTCAGCTTTCTTCTGTTCCAGAGCTCTGTTCTGGGTATGCATCAGGCTTGCTCGGCCCCACGATGGACTTGACCGTCAGCTCAGAGGCAGCCTGGCGTGTGCACAGCCATGTATGTGCTGAGGAGAGCCTGTGGTGTGAGTTGTAGCTTTGATCCCAGTCTTCAGGTGGAGAGCTGTTATCCATCAGAAGTACTGGACAGCCTTCAGAGAGCGCAGTGATCCTGCCTGTGCCCTGGCAGCATGCAGTGTCGCTTACTGGCACACCTCACACTGAGCACTTACACAATAATAGTTCCCACACTAACAAAACAGTAGCAGTGTGTTAGTGGTGTGTGAAGAGCTTGATGTAGTGAATGCTTCTGAAGATGAATAGAAATGACTATAAACTGACCTACTGGATCCCTCTGATCTATTTTAATAGTAAACCCCATGGCTGACATTTGCAGAACTGATCTGATGTGGTTGGTTTGTTGTTGTTTTTTTTAAAAAACTTTATTCTCTTACCTTTTGTGTTGATTCAGGAGGTGTCAGGCCTAATTGCAGGCCTAGGGCGGATGTCCCAAGGGTGACTTCTGTTACAGTGCTAACACTAACCTAGACTCACTGTGTCGTTACAGCATTACTGGGAAAGTGCAGCTAATATACACTGACCTGCTACTGATAAGTATTTTACTTGTTATTAAAGTCTTGTTTCAAATGTCTTACAAACCAGTGTTTGGCTTCTCCAAGTGAGAGCTTTTTGAGCACGGGAATCTGGCAGACTGAGGATTTACTGGTTCCTCACTATAGGAAACGGATACCTTTAATGTTTCAGAAGTTCTAGCTGCTCAGAATTCTACCTCATTGCTATTACAGAACATAGAATGTGCATGCCAATAGTCGTGCTCTGCATCTAAAGGCTCTTTTTAATATAAATCTGTTTTCCAAATTATGAAATTGCAAAATGCAGAGCTGCTGTATATATTTCACTGTATTCCAACAGGCTGATGCTTTTCAACAAGTGAGCTGAAGAGAAGGGCCTTGCAGTATTTTTCGTGTGCTCACCAGAGGGGCTGCTGGAATGAGAAGTGTGTCTCAAGACATTAGCTGCTACTAAAAGTTGAAGCCATTTTGACACAGTAAAAAAAATGCTCACTTGTATGTTGTCAGAAAAAGTCAATCTCTTGTGTTACTTTTTGACTGTAATAATGCATTTGGAGTTGTAGTTAGAAGTAACTTGAGTCAGCTTAAGGAAGAGACCATCTGCATTGAAGCAAAGGATTTATAAAATAAATTTTTTTAAAAAAAACAACCTGAAATGATGGTGATGATTTAAATTCAGTAATAGAAAAAGCTGCCTACGTTGCTTTCTTTTCCCTCCTGTGTTTTAGTAGGTCTTGCCATTGCCAGTGTGCATTGTTATTTTAATGCTTTTTATGATGCTGTTAAACCAATAAAACCAATAAGTTAACATTAAATCTGGGACATCACTGAAACTAAAACACTGTTTTTTTTTGTTTGTTTGTTTGGTTTTTTTTGGAAGGTCCTGGGGGAGTGGTGTTTACTGGCAGGAAGGAGGAGAGGCTTCACGGCATGATTTCAAATACTTGTTCAGGACAGACATTATAGGCTTTGTAATATAAGTTTTTGTGGCATCTCTCTTTGTTCCACTGCTTTTGCAGAAATGCGATGATCGGTCAACCATGACTTTTCAAAGTGAACAAGCTCCATTCAGGGAAATGTTTTCAAACTTAACATCAGAGTATTTGGATGAATCTTGAAACGCGTTGGTCCTGAAAGCAGGGTCTGGGCTCCTGACTCACTTACTTATTTGGGAAAACATTGCCTGTCTTCAGTGTGAAAAGGCAGTTCTGTGACTCACTCGGCAGGCTGGGGGTGCTGGTCAGAGGTGTCTGGCTGTTAGTGGATGAATGCTGAGCACTGCCCGTCCCAGCCGTGCAGCTCTCAGCAGCCCCGTCACATCTCCTTACACTTTCCTAATCGTTACCTTACTAACAGGGAAATCTTTGGGGATTTTTCATTTTGGAGTTCCCATAGGGCATGCGTGGCCACAAAATCTGGTTACTGTGTGACCTGTAGTACATTGTGGTTCAGTGATTGAGGGTAGAAAGCGATGGCCAAAGTCTCTGTGGCTTTTGAAAGTTGTTTGCTTTGTTCAGCGCAATTTTAGTTTCTTATGAGGACCAATTGTACTCGTTGTCATGAAGCTTAATTGCCTGTTAAATCACCTGCAGATGCACTTAGTTGTTATTTCAGTAGCTTAAAACCTAGCACGCACTAAAAGAATTAGTCTGCTGCAGAGACGCAGGTGGTAGGGGCAGGAGCTCAGCAGATGCTGAGTATTACTGCTCCCTTTGCTGCTCTAATGCTTGGTTTTGCTTAAGATTGAAGGTAGCCAGAATGATTTGTAGTCTTTGTGTTGTCTGCTCTGTCCTGCCCTGCCTCGTTACTGAATACATGAAGATGGTGATGGTAATCTAGAAATAATTTTTGTTAATTATGAGCATTAAAACTGAAAAGCGATTTGGGATGCTGCTACAGAGCGCAGTGTTACTTCTGTGTTTAAAAATACGGGAGGAGGGAGGGCTTTGGTCTCCCAGTGCCTTTCCTTTGCCTCAGTTTTGTTCAAAGTCCCTTCAGGACCAAACAGCTCACAAATGGGAGATGGACAAGCTTTGTTTGGTTCCCAAAACTTCTAAAGGATCAGAAATTCCTGCCGTAATCCTGTTTGTTTGTTTTATAGTCGCAGAAACAGTACTGTCTTTTTCACAGTCAAGTATCCTGGGAAGCTTCAAACTGAAGTTGTTCTCTCTCCTTCTGTGCAATCCTGGTTTTCCTAACTGGAGTGGAGGGATGGATGCATCTGTATTGTTTTCTTTTCCTCCGGAGTAGATGTTAAATGGTGAGGGCAACTAAACACTGTTATACAGGAATGATTCAGCCAAAGAAAATTCAGATATAAAGGCTTGTTCAGTGATACAGAAGTACACTGTAAATATCCCATCCAGGTGTGGATGTAAAATCAACAAGCTCTGAAATCAGAAGTGATTCATCTTAAAGCATAGAGTTTGGGGAGACAGAAGTTGTGTGCTCATTGCTTCTGCCCACAGTCCACAGAGGTTGTTACTAATTTTAATTTTCATTACTTTGAAAATGGAGCTTCCTTCAGCACGTCTGCAGAATAAATTGTAGTACGTGAGCACTATGGAATTCTGGATCAGAAGCTGTGGGTAACACCCTTACCAGGTTAATTAAAACACGTGTGCCTGTGTAACTTCTGTTGTGAAGTGAAAGGTGAAAAAGAGCCAAAGCAAATGGATTTATAGCACAATTCTAAAATTACAAAAGCAGGAAATTTTCAATTACAACTGATTTCTTTGGTTAGCATAGAATTGTATTTTAGCACACACTGGCAATACAGCTGTGATTCTGTTGTTACTATCTTTGTCTCACTGCTCTGCTTAGTAATATGGTAGCTTGCTTCTCAGCATTTGGTCTGCACCAGTGTGTCTCCAGTTTCATGGAGCAGCATGGCTATAGGTAGCTCTCCTGGGCCCAGTTTCGAACCTGTCGGAGTGAGTTGTGCTGCTTCATACATCAGGTAACTGAGTTCATGTCTGTGTGCAGAGCATTTCAAGCAGAAATCATATTTTGTTTGTCCATGACTGCTTTTAATTGATTGGCAGAGGTGTGGTAAGGTTCATCCTCCAGAATAACAGCATCTTGGCGGCGTAGTTGGAGAACGTCGAGTAGTGCTTTTAGAGCCCACAGGTTGTACCACAAAAGAAAGTAAGGTGTGATCAAATGAAGAGATGTAAGGTCCTGCATTCCCTATTACTCACAGCTTTCTGCCTTATTGGTGCGAGTCTAACAGGCTTTGTGTTCCTCACCGTGCTGTTGCAGTGTGGTGTCCTTTTTGTCATTGCAACTTCTGTGACCATCGTTTACTTTTTTAATGATGCGTCATTGTCACTGTCAGGTAAACATAACAAACACTGCAATCCACTGTATTCATGGCATCTGTTTTCTGTAACTTTGGTTCTGTTTGGTCTGCAGAATTGTAGTGAGCTCATCTTAACACGGTTTGAAAGCAGGACGAAATACAGCTGGTACTTGATTTTAAGGCAAACTCAGAGCAACTGTTCGTTTTTTTTTCTCCCCACATTCTAAGACTTCCTTGGATACAGGACAAAGACATGCTTATTTATGGCTATTTACTGTAATAAAGTAAACTAATGCTCTTATGCATTGCAGACTACTCTTCTCATGCATCCTAAGTAGCTGTAAGGTGTTGATAGCTTCAGTGTGACTCTAAAGCCAAGTAAAATAGCCCTGTGTGCTGTCATCAGGTTTATTACAGCGTAATTTCCTTTTAAAAACAAGCCTCCTTTTA
This sequence comes from Perdix hodgsoniae, assembly GCA_035772895.1. Classification (NCBI taxonomy): domain Eukaryota; kingdom Metazoa; phylum Chordata; class Aves; order Galliformes; family Phasianidae; genus Perdix; species Perdix hodgsoniae. Next base: position 4,471,174 of record JAPSGF010000031.1, read on the forward strand.
AGGACTTTTATCTTAAATAGCTAATGAATGTAGTGGCATTCAATAACAAAATACTGTTATGATGCCAAAAATAACTTCTTGGTCTCTTTGATCTTCATTTCAGCTGAAGATATAAAATTCCACTAGAGACTTTAGACAACAGGCTCCATTAATCTCAACAAATTGTTTCGAAAAACTGCAGCTATAGATGTTGATTAAGACACTGAATAACCTTGGGTTTTAATTTTCAATACAACTCAAGTTAACTCTGTATTAATTGGAGTCACGCTACCAAGTCATGCTGTTTTGCTCTGAAATCTGCATGTTACTGCTTCTGCTTATCTTGTCTTTGATTAATCATTCTCTCACTTGCTGGCAGGAGATGCAGTGGGCAGGGAAGTGCAGTTCCAGGTGGAGCTGAGGGCTGCACTCTGCAGCACGGTGCTCCTGGGGCTCAGGTTTCCACCTGGCACACTGAGGGCTGCCTCTAGTACTCTTAAAGCCAGCCTGCTATCACTGAGAGTTCCCATTTCATTCTTGCTGTGTCTGTGTTGTGTAGCAGTGTTCAGTGCAGGTGTGATGTGTCTGTGTCCTGCTTAATTTCTTCTCTTCACAATAAAATCTTGCACATCTACCTAAGGATAAGAGCAGTGTAGGTGTAGGCATGCATGATATTTATGTATAGCACCTCAGTAGTTACATGCTTCCAAGGGATGCCCCAACTGATGTATTTATCTCGACAGGAGCGTTGTGTGGGTACATTAATGGAGAAGGCACTGAGACCTGCAGTGTTTGCATGGCACAGACCTCTTTTGGCTTCAGGGACTTAAACTCCTGCTGGCGGTGTTTCCTGAAGTTGGGCTGAGGGAACGGCTCAGCCCTGGAAGCCCGGGAGCAGCCAGGGCCACCAGCAGCAGGCAGAAAGGTGGTGCTGTGCCGCACCTTCATGTCTCCCCAGGTTCCTCGGTTTTATCTCATGCTGGGCCTGTGCCATCGTGCACCCTCTGACAGCAGTGCACGCTCGGTTCTGCCTTGTTAAAAACATCACTGTGGGCCAAATGGCGCTGTGGGTGTAGCCAGGCTGCCCCAAGTCTGGGCTTGAGGCCTTGGCTTTTCAGGAGCTTTTTCAGAGGCGTTCTTCTCTTTGCATTAGCCAGAGAGAGCCTGTGGTAGTTGCCATCCCAGGCTAATAGGCTGTTGGCACAGTTGTGTTGCAGATGTTGGATATAACTCCAATAAATGCTGGGTAAAAAGTAACATAGAGATTTCATTCCTTGATCTCTTACAGAAAGAAGCTTTTGTTGTTTGTAACATGCAGTGCTGAAGAATGCAAGACAAGTCATGGACTGAGTTCTGTCCGTACTCTGGCTTTGTCAAATACACCCTTCAAATGTTTGTCTGTTTTTTTGATACCTTCGTACAACTTGCTGTTATCAACATGTGATTTATTTAAACGTGTGTGCACTGGGGAAGTGTTGGATTCTGTGTCTGATCTAAGGATGTGCTTCTGTGAATTACTCCTTTTTGGTGATCCCTTGGAGCTTGAAGGGAGGATGTGTGTGTACTTGGAAACTAGAAACAATACGTTTAAATAAAATAACTGTTACTGTAATGATCATTACAGGGAACAAGTGAGATTAATTTCACTACTCTGTGCCAGAGCTCCTCTGTATTTTGCTGGAATTAAGAAGTTTTTGTGTCTGCTTTTTTGAATATGATGTTAGTCAAGCTGATGATGTGCTTATGATAGTACAGAAGTCTCCACATTGGTAGCATTGTGTGAAGACTGTTATTGCAGCTCTGGTAAAGGCAGTGTGAATGTAGCTTGCTTGATGCGAGCAGCACATGTAACAGGGTAACGCACATCTGCCAAGTTGGTTGTCTGCTTGTCAGGCAGTTTCTGAGCCACAGCTGCTGTGTGCGTACTACTTACTTTCTTGTTATGGGGAGAGAATGCATATTCAGTTTGTGTCTTGTCTAAACAGTAAAAGAAGCAGTTTTTCTCGCTCTAGTACTGGCACAATTACTATAAACTTTTTTTGAAAGCTTGGGGCTGGATATAGACTGATGCCTGGAACTCCCTGGCTGGTGCCAGGGGCAGGCTGGGAAGTGCTGGCTGAAAACCTCCTCTTGGAGCTTTTGAGCTGGGTGTGCTTTGAGCTTACAGCTGCATTCTTAGTTGAAGACTGAAATGTTCTGTATAATGCTGACTTTACACAGTGCAACTTGTAATGTGAAGGTACTTTGGCTTAGAGTTGCTTCCATACCTGTGGTGCAAGTTAGTGTAGGGAAACTAATGGGAAACTAAATCTTGCTAAGTGTTGCAAATATAGATTTTGAAAAAATATATTTATTCTTTATTGTGTGATACTCATAGACTGGTCCTTAACTAGGAGTTTTTGTTTTGTTTTGTTTTCTTCCAGTCTTCATGAAGAAATCATTGACTTTTATAAGTACATGTCTCCCAGACATGAAGAAGAGAGAATGCGAATGGAAGTGGTGAACAGGATAGAAAACGTTATAAAGGAACTCTGGCCTAATGCGGATGTGAGTAGGACACCGTTCTGTTTATTAAAATATAAAAGACAACATTTTGTGCCTGTTTAGTCTTTGAAGTTCTGAATAGTGAAAACACTGTTTGTTCTTCTGTTTAGAAATAAATAAATAAATAAGGCTTTCTAGTCAAATAAGAGAGGTGATGTTTATTTCTGTGGTAATATAGGTCAACATTTTATATCACACATAAGAACAAAAAAGAACAAAGACAAGCTAGACCTGTAGTCAAAGAAAAGATGGAAGGTATGGCAAGGTAATGTTTAATATCATTAATAATTATTAAGATGAAGGTAAATTTATCAGGCAGGCAGACATGCTTATACTGTACCACGTCAAAAAAAAAAAAAATTCTGAAACCCATAGCTTGACTGAAAAAGTCTGTAGCAGGACTTCTAGTCCGAAGACCTGCAGTCTTGAATGGGTCTCTCAAAGTGGAATGCTGACTATGCCATGCTGTGCAGATCATAATGGGCAGTTAAACTGAATTGAAATATCTTACAAATGTAAATTATCCAGGTTTCTGTACAGAAAACAAACAAACAAAAAACAAGTCTGGAGATCTTTTCACCATATATTGAGCTTAAAACCTCTCATGCCACTTTCCACTGAAGGTAGGTATTTGCCAGTGCTTTGTTCAGCTGTAGCAAGTTTCTCCTCTGTATTTATGAGCTATGTATTTATGGTTTGTTTTGTTTATAATAAATAATGGTTTGAAGAGAAACTAGAAAAGCTTCTTTTACATCTCAAGAAATTTTTATGGAGACACTGTTGGGATTTTAGCATAATTGTCTCTGTTAACATGGTGTTCATTTCCAGAATGCAGGTTTGTAGCCTTAGTCATTTATCTACAGATAAATATAGGTAACTGTAGCTGAAAATAAAGACGTGTTAACCAGAACAACACACCAAATTCAGACAGCCAAATCTTTAGTTTAAGGAATGCACTTTGATCCTGCCACAGTAGAAGGTAATGTTATGACATGAGTGACTTTAACCTGCTATTCATTTCAGATCTTCCTAACATTTTTGTTTTTTTGGGAAGTGTTTTTAGAGATTGGCAGAACGACTACTGGAATTCAGTATGAGCTATGTGTATGTGTTTGTTTTAATGTGTAAAATAGACTGCTGTCTTCAAGGTAGTTCACGTGCTACAGACAGCATGTTAGTGATGTATATATATAATGTGGAAAGAGCACATCAGTCTCTTGACTGACTCCCATCAGTCAAAGCCTTCATCACAGAATTTCAGGGGATTGGTGCAGTCAGTACTACACATTGGGTAATTTTCTCTTTGAGGAAAAAGCAGTAATTTTTCTAATGGAACTGTGCCAGACTTCAGTATATCTCAGGAGCGTTGCGTAGCTCTCCACTAACAGTGAGAAAACAAGGTTGTAGACCCTGTTCAAGAGCAGGAGTGGTGGGGTGCCACCGTGACAAGAAACAGTGCTGTCCTTGAACAGTTCTTACTCTGATGCACCTTACCAAAGTCTTGTAGTGGTGGATTTCACCGAGAAAACACATTATTTTCAGCCTAGAAAAGATGCCACTGTTGTCCAGACAAGTTTATGTGCTGTAGGCTTACTAGCTTAACGGGGTGAGTGGATTTATTACTTGGGGATCTTTCTTTGTTAGTGCCGGACTTTTGAACTGTACACCAGAATTTACTGCTTTCCAAGATGTTCTAACCATTTGTAGGACAGACTTAGCCTGTGGAAGCTAGATCTTTTATTTATTTATTTATTAAATATATGACTTTGGGCCGTTGGGGAAATATTTTTTTTATCAATCTAACATACTATTACTGGTTTTTTTGGTTTTTTTTTTAAGCCATAATCTTTTTAAGAACTGGAATTGTGCCAGCTTATAACCTGGCAATTACGGTAGTGCCATTTTTCTAATACTTTACAGACCTGCTTGGGAACTAACTGCTGAACTCGACTGTTTTCACTTTGACAGCCATCTGTAATTTTCTAGACTTTTCAGTTAATCACTAAACTGTTGAAAATCTTACTGCTCTAGTTCTTCCAAAATTTGAGTACTGAGTACATGCTCTGAGAAGGTGGAGTGGTATCTGGTCCAATGTCCTCTGCTGTAGCTGTAGTGTAAAGTGATTAGTTAATGTTTAAGCTGTTCGCTTTGGCTGATAGGTGCAGCAAATCCAGCTAAAATAAACTTTCAAGTTAAACATACACATTCAGTTTTGCATATGTTGTAAAAATCTGATACCACGGGAAGTAAAATCAGGCTTCATGAATCTAGTTGTATAGAGATAGTGTGGAATGTGTGCACTTTTTTTTTTTTTTCATTTTCCTGTTTCACATCAGAAAAGACTGAAAAAGCAGATGAAGAGGGGTAAAACTAGGTATCCTAAACTGTTACTTTATTTATAGAAGTTAGCAATTGTGTCATTTGCTCTCTTACTCAAGGGAATGTGCTTAGAAGGAAACATTCCTAGTAAGTGAGAACTGTTCTTGGCATCGGCGATGCTCTGACCATAAGAAAGGCTTTAATTACACTGGAACTAAACAACCCAAAACATTAAATGAAGGCATTTAATGAAGGCACAACGTTTTTTGAGTAGTTGAATCTGAAAAGCTGAGTATTGAACAAGTACTTCAATGGAGTTTAGGATGCATTTGTCATAATGCCCTCAGCTTTATGTGTGAGTGTGTGGCCTCACTGAGGTAGTGTTGCATACTTCATGCACTTCAGTTATGAAAATACTACCATTGGAAATAGTAGGACTGTTTATTTTCATAGACATCAGAAAATTCACATTTTAACTTAATGGTATAGCAGAAAGAAGAATTTAAATTGGCTATGGATAGATTTGTTCTTTGTCCTGATGTGGGGATTTTGATAGGACAGACTTCCCAATGTTTTGTGGGTTTCCAAGTTCTGTTCTGCATAGTGAGGACATATTTGGACATGTACCATTGTTAAAGCTCCTTCAGGAACTCCGGAATTTAACTCGAACAAGTTTATGGAGATAAATACTGACAGCAGTAGGAGTCCATTGCAGTACTATGAAATGCTGTCTTATGCGTATTCTTACCTCTGTCTACACTGAATAAAAATAAAGTGAACAGTATTGGCACAGTGTAAGAACCAACACATCTCTCATAATAGTATCCTGCATTTGGGATGCTTTTAATGTGAAAGTGGCTACTCAACTACTGTGGATTAAATTCTACTTTGATAATAAACCTAAATCTTTTTAAATGTCTGTTCTGATTTCCCCACTCTTCCTCTTCCATCTCTGGAGTTTTGATGGATGAGAGAGGGATTGGAGTGTGGGTGTGGGTTTCTTTTATAATAATTCAGTTTCTCATACTCCAAATTATTGTACAATAGCAGATGTTCTCTCATTCCTTTCAGCAAAGGTCATATATGTTGTATCAGTAAGTTTATGAATATTTTCAGGGTTGTTTATTCAATAAGGGCTTTCTTTGCTGTTGAGTGGAACACACTCCTTTGTGTAGTAATGCGAAAACATATTTGGACTTTCTTAACCCATCCATGGTGTCTGCTTTATTATGGAAAAGTACTTTTCATAATTTTTTAGTGGTGGAATAAATCCTGATTTGACTGGACCCAAATCAGGATTTATAGTTTGATAGAGAGTGCTTTTTTAAAAATTACTATTATTATCATAAGTTTAAAATTATTTTTATTTTTATTACATTCCTATCTTTATTATGTCTTTCTGCTTTTGTCATGATCTAGTAAAATATTGATACTAGTGCAGTAACACCTCTTGCAATCTTTTGTAGTGTGAGCACCTATGGACTTTGAACATGAAGTTTACTGCACTTGTGTGCTTTTTGTTGGCTTTAAGAGTGAGAAAGGTTAAAGAGTGAGATGATGCAAAATAATCAAGAGGAAGAATTTGTGTTCTGCTTCTTAGCCTTTTAAATTGTAAAAGCACTTATTTACAAAACATCATCTTTTCCCGTCTCCCTCTTTTCTTATCCCAAAGGGAAAAAATATGAAAAGTGGGTCACTTGACTTACACATATGTGGAAATCAAGCTAGTTCGTGAGACTCATTAAAGCAGAATATGCAGCTATAAGGTGGCTCCAGGAAACGCATCAGAAGACAGTCTAGTTGAAAATTAGTCCAAATGTGTAGATAACTTTCCTTTGAAGTCTCCCCAGTCCCCTCTGAGACTTGGATTTTGAGTCCGACCTCCCAGTGAGGCTTGGGTACATTAAAGAGATTGAGGTTTTGGACAGCTTGCAATACATACACAATGTTTTAAACTTCTGGTGCTATAAAAATACAGCACAATGAATGGAATCTTCATGATCATGTGACAGTTCCTAAAGCTATTTTGTTGTTCTTTTAGGAGAGAGTTGTGCTACCTGCAATTCAGGGAAAAAATACAACAACAGCAACAACAAAAACTATTGAGATTAATTTTTTTATTTTTTTAAGTATGCAAAGCAGCAGAAGTATATAAAGGTATATTCTGAAAATGTGTTTAAAAACAGAAGGATATACTTAAAGCAAAAATGGAATGGATCTAACTTTTTTGTGGTGGTGGTGGGTGTGTGTGTGTGTGTATGTTCTGCCAGTCATCAGTGTTTAAAATCATCTGGTTTATGGCTTTTGCCAAACATGGTTATAGTAAAAATTCTGACAGTACAGAAAAAGTTTAGTAGGAGAAAAGTTGAAGTTTTTAACGGAATTATCTGTGCTTACATAATAATTAACTATTTATACTACGTTAGATATGTAAATGCTTTGACAGAAAAGAATGCTTGCTTTCATAATGTACCTGCTAGCAATACCAATTTCTGCCAATGGAGGGTAGCAGTAATCATCCTTCACAAGCAACTGTAGAAAATTTGTTTGTCTTCTGAATCCTGCAAATCTGATTTCTTATGCACTGTTCTTGTGTTCCAGGTGCAGATATTTGGAAGTTTTAAAACTGGTTTATATTTACCTACAAGGTCAGTAATTTTGCTATATAAATCTCATACAGGAAAAAGGATATCCTGTAGAATCTGTACCCCTCCAGTGATTTATCCAATATCCCAGTATCTGTTACTTATGCATATATGTCCATACCCTTCTTTTATTAAAAAAGGGTTGTGCTATTAATACTCTGCAGAATGTGCAGATACAGTAATTAGTGTTACTAATTGTAATGCTTCTCTATAGGCTTCACATTATCAGTAAAAGATCTGAATTACTACACTGTTTAAAAAAAAAATCACAATTTTCTTTTCTTTTTGACTTCATTAAGAAACTGAACCAAAAGAAGTCAACCTTCTTATAGAAAAGCCAGATTTCATCATCTAGAGATGAAAACATGTAGGACTGCCTTGTTAATGTTAGCATTGAAGATTAAAAAAATATATCAGTGTTGTACTGTTTCTTTTCCTTTATCTTCTTTTGTGAAATCTGTATAGTAGTTAACCTCTACCTTTTCAAAATCTGTTACTAGTTTTCATAAAGAAAAGTCATTACTCTGTGACCATATTGTCTTCTGTATAGAAATTTGTAAGTATTTTTGGCAACTAAATAGAAATAGAGTGAAAGGCTTAAATGGCTGCAGGAAATAAAGACATTTATGTAGCATAAGTCTGAAATTAACATTTTAATTCAGTTCTGTAGATATTCCAAAATATTCTTTGGAAACACAAGAAATTAATATCCAGTACGGACTGTGAGTGATACCTGAGTCATCTCACCTTCTGATGTCAGATCATGAGGGTTACTACGTGAACTGTTTTAGTCTAAATAGTTGCAGAAAACCTGAATTGGTCCTTTTTTGTTTAAGAAGTTAGAAGGCCTACAAATATGTATTGTTTTCATGCTTGGCCTCATTCTTGGCCTTTCTACATAGATTTTAAATGGGCTTAATTAAACTTGATTGTACACTGGTAATGCAAGAGATTCCTATCCACATGACTAACAGCTATAGTTCTGTACTGTATTTGCTTGACTGTTTTGAGGTTGATGGAATAACAGGAAAAGATTTGTTGTTTTCTACTTGATACTGTATACTTTTCTCCGTATTGATTTCAACTGAGTTTTTGGCAGATTTTTTAATTCTGTTACTCTGTGCTAGAATTTCTCTAATATCCTTTTACTTAAACTGATACTGAAGATTTTGTATATGTGATTGTTCTGCTGCTGGGTCTTTGTATTATCTTGCAGGTAATACGTTTCCTCAAAGTGATGAGAGGGCTGCCTTTTCGTTCTTAGTGTACATAAGACGTCTCCTACTGCCACCATCAGCGTCACGTCTGTGTTAAACACTAGTTTAGTTAAAGGAAATTAGAAGAGAAGTGTTCAGCACCATTTCCTGCTCTCCAAGCAGGTTTAAACATGGTTTTTGGAAATGTGCTGAAATGCTGCCTGTCCTTGTCAGCTAAATGGTATGCAGTTGAACTGGTGCTGAACTTGCCTGTTGCTGACATTAGTTGTTGTCAAGAGACGTTTCATCTAGTGCAGATGTAGTCTCTTTGAATGCCTCGAGAATGTTAAAGCATCTTATTTGTGAATGAGCAAACCTAAGAAACCTGTGTGGAGTGGAAGGGGGAAGGGTAGGAGTAGTGTTTTTATTTTTATTTTTATTTTATTTATTTATTTTTTAACTGTATTCTGTTATGCAGTTCTCCATATTCCGGGAGTGACCTTAGCTATACTTAACTATAGGGTTATACGCCTGCCTTCTTTGCATAGGAAATGAAGAAAAAAGTCGAGAAGCAAAGAGGAGAAAGAGTAATTAGGGTTTCAGCTCCCTGCATAGCCAAATGAACGTCAGTGTGCGTTGGTGGGAAGTGTAGAGGGATGGAGGTACTTCTTCAAGGAGCTGAGTTAATGAGTGAAGTTAATTAGAAGGTTTGATCTTATTTAACAGCCTGTTGCTTCCTGAAAAGTTGCCACGTTTTTCTCTCTCCTTCCCTGCTCCCTGTTGTTAGCACTACATGCCAGCTGCTTACCACGCGCCCACTTTGGTGCTCACATCATCTGGAAAACAACCTTTGAGTTGTGAGAAGGCAGGAAATTACTCCCAGAGTGCAGTGTTTTTTTCTTGTTTTTTTTTTTTTTTTTTGCATGTGGAAGGAGAGGGGCTGAGTGGGTATCGGTTTCTGCCAGGCTCATTAGTATGAATTGATTTGCTGTAGATGAGACAAATACCAGACTTGGAGTAAAGAGGACAGGACTGTGAATCTGGGAGAGGAAGATGGGGAGCAGGGCTTTCCCTTTCAGTGACTAGCTGTTAAATTGACCTTAATGATGAATACAGCCCATATATGATTCACAATTATTTACCTTCTTGCTCTGAATTACTCTGGAGAAGCTGATCCCTCTCAGCTGACTGTGCGATGTGAGGACACTGACTTTGGCAAGCCAGTTGATTTGTATGTGTGTCAGTCCTCTGCTCTTGGTAATCTGAAATGGTCTTTATCTTCCCAAGCGTAGGAGTTCACCCCCACCCCTTTCCAAAGAATATAAAGAATAAATTATTTGGCTGAGCTGCATTCCATCAGCTTACTTCTAGTTACATGTGGATATCAATTGTCTGTCTTTTTGGTGTATTGGTCTTTCAATTTGAATATATCTATGTTTTCTTTTTCATTTCAGTGATATTGACTTAGTTGTGTTTGGAAAATGGGAGACGTTACCACTTTGGACCCTGGAAGAAGCTCTTAGAAAGCACAATGTAGCAGATGAAAACTCAGTAAAGGTTTTAGATAAAGCAACTGTAAGTTTGGGAAAGGAGGGCGTTTCCTTTTTTAAGCTAAATTTCTAGACTGAGAAAGATCATTGATAAAAGGATAAATACTCATAAGCAGAAGCTACTTCACATATACATTCAAAATAGAACCTTTTTATTTAATGATGGTTTTATTTCTGACAAAATAATTGATGGTGTTCCAAAAGAAACATTTCTTTCATTAGGAAAAAGTCTTTGGAGTTTCCACACAGCACAGCATATGCTTGCTTTCAAGTGTGGTTATGCTAGTGATTGAGCTGAATTAATGTGATCAAACTTGTAAATTTCTGGACAGAGTTTGTACATAAGTAAGTGAAATATATGCATTTTTTATTGCAAATAAGCAGACATAATAGGCTTTCATATAGAATTAATAAGTACAGTATAAGTATTGCATAAATATTTAATGGTATTTCTTGTGCAGGATGGGATTAATTCTATTCTGACTTCCTCCCATTTGCTTCCTGTAAGACTGTGTTAAGGGTGTTGAAGTTTAAGCAGGTGTCTGATTGCTGTCATTAGTGAAAGACATAATTTGGAAATCATGCAGGTGGAGATACAATAGAGTGCTCTCAATACCTTCTGCTTCTTGTTTAAAGATCATTTTGCTGAGGAATCTGTGTCTTTTCTTAGGAGTACTGTTGCCATTTATTTCTTAGGCGTTTGTCTCCCTCTGGTGTTTGTTTCTCCTTTTAGAATTGTACTACACCAGAAACTGGTGACTAAAACCAATGTAAAATAAATAACATTTAAGCTGAAGTGTTATGTTTTGTTAAAACAGTGTAGTTAACTGAAATCAACATATATGAGTTAAGAAAAGCAACATTTGAACAGATAGGCAGTGCGTGTTCATAACTAGTTAGGAGACCTGTTTTTTCTATTTGCCTTCTCTATGAATTCATAAGATATATCAGTTTTATTGATGCATATCATTAAGAATGGCCACAAACGTGTGTTGGAAGTGTGTTGACTTAATCTGTCTTTCTTTTGCAGGTACCTATCATTAAACTGACAGATTCCTTCACGGAAGTAAAAGTTGATATCAGTTTTAATGTACAGAATGGGGTTAAAGCAGCACAGCTCATCAAAGATTTTATCAAGGTTAGGCAATACTGTGATAGAGCTATAGAACTCTCTATTCATGTGATGACTTAATGTGATTCTGTTTTACTTTGACCTGCGTCCTTACTGCAGATACACATTCACAGTTAGTTTTTGTTGTCTGGTAGTACTGCGTGTAATTCTTAGGTTTATTGCCATCAAAGACATGAAAAGAGTAAAATGTACAAAGAGAATACATATGGAAATGTTACAGTGGTACAGTGACTAATGAAAATGCAGTATTACTGGCTTTGAATGTTCCGCTCTTCTAACTGTGGTTCCGTGAACATAAAAACAGTAGTGCTCTGCAGTCTTGTAGCAGGTAGGAATAATCTTGGTCTAGATTGAATATTGTTTCAGTATACAAATGCTGATTAAGTTAGACACAGCAAGTTATTGTTCAGGAATTCCCTGATAGCTGTCGCATAGATACTATCACCTTTTGGGTTTTTCTCCATATATTGGATGTACTACAGTATCTGGATATATTACAGTATCTTTATATACTTTTTTTCCTATTCAGTGTATTGGACACTTGTGGTAGATGTTTTATGAAAATAGTAGAAAATGTTACTTGGATTTTCATGTTCTGTGTAAGGATATGAAGTATGGTCTCATTTTGGTGATGGTATTGGTTTTCTACTGCTAAGTGCTTTGTTTTGTTGTTAGCCTAACTAACAACAAGAAAAAATATTTCAATAGTTAGATAAGCAAAACTCCTTCTGTAAGTCTGAGTAAAGCAAGCACTTTAAATCAAAATGGTTAGAAATAATGTACATCTGTCTTGATAATGTTATTGGGTTGCAAGGTAACTTCCAAGTATTGGGGGATTTTTCAGTTGCTGATGAGCTAGATATATGGACTTCAACTTGTTAATCTTTGATTCTTTTATGTATATATAGTAGTAAGTATGAAAGTAACTCAGTTTGCTTCTATACTGTCTCCTACTTCAACCTATAGAACTTTTATAGGAGAAAAAAAAATCTTCATTCTTTGCTCAGTTTTGGCATAATAGCCTTGAGTACTTGTCTGTCTAGTCCTGTCTGTGTCTGCTTACATAAACCTTCCTTCTAAAATTTGTATATGTGAGGCTTTTTAGCATCAATTGTTTATATGTATCAGGGTATCCTAACACTTTTCTTCTTCTTTTTCAGAAATATCCTGTATTACCATATCTAGTTTTAGTATTGAAACAGTTCCTGTTGCAGAGGGACCTTAATGAAGTATTCACAGGTGGAATTGGTTCTTATAGTCTTTTTTTAATGGCTGTCAGTTTTCTTCAGGTAAGCTTAATGAAATCTATTACTGTTGGTGCTAACAGGCATATATTATGGAGTTTAATTGTTAAACTTAATAATTTAATCCCTTTTGTTTGTGGTTTTGCACCCCCTTTTCATTTACAAATAGTCACATGGCACCTGTCTTCTATTCGATCTTTCATACTGCAATTAGAGGTGCTTGGAACATCCATTTGCGTATCAATACCATTATGTTAGCGATAGATACATCTGTTCTTTATAACACTTGGTTTCCAGATCATATGTTCTGTATGTGGTTAAATGAATACAATAGAATTTTATTTGTTTAGGTTTTCAACCTAGTATAGAATGAAGATTTTACTTTCTGTTAAATATTAGAGAACAGAATTCATAAGCTAAATCTGTTTTGTTATTTCAGGCTGAGAAAACACTGCAGAAGTACAAAGTAGCAATTTCTCTCTTCTAGCCTCATTTTTTTTCTTGTATTTAATCTTATTGTTTAACTGTGTGTGTGTGTATATTTGTACTTTTTCTCATTGTAGTTACTTTTAAACCTGACCCTTGAACTGGAGATCAGTGTTTGCTCAGTGCTCAATTTTCAGTTGACAACTGAGCAGAAAAGAAATGAACGTAACAAGCATATCTTTGACACAAACACAAACCTCTCCCATTTCTTTTTTTGTTTTTGTTCTCTTTTAATTGTAACTAGTGGGATCTCCATTTGCAAAAACTGATCCAGTCAAGTTTTATATCAATTACAAAACCAGTTTGTAATCTCTTAGGCTGTGTGCTTAGCAGTAAGGGGGTTAATGTATATAGATTTGTAGATTGAAATCCTGTATATGTATTTCCAACCCAGGTTTTTGAAGATCAAATTGATTCTGGAACATTCTTTTTTTTTTTGTGTATGTGAACTCTGCCATTGACACCGAAGTTGACTTTCTGAACTGAAAGTTCAAATACACAAAGTGTATTAATGTTAAAAACACATTTAAAATTCAAATATAGAGGCAGAAATACTTGCCAGCCTTATGGTAAAGAGGTAATGAGTTTATAAAAGCTTTGATTACGTCTTGTTTCAAAGAGGCAGGGCAGCTTTATCAAGAATAGTTACTACATTCAAGTATGTTTGCTTTATTATTATGTATTATTACATTTCAACATGCTGGCCTTGAATTAGAAAAGAATATAAAGGTAAACAGAAGAGGACTTACAGGCACTTGAAGGATTAAGAATTTTTTTTTTTTCTTTTCTTCTCTTCTCTTCTTAATAGCTGCATCCCAGAGAAGATGCCTGCACACCCAATGCCAACTACGGTGTTCTTTTAATAGAGTTTTTTGAATTATATGGACGTCACTTCAATTATCTGAAGACTGGAATCCGAATAAAGGATGGTGGCTCTTATGTTGCCAAAGATGAAGTGCAAAAAAGCATGCTAGATGGCTATAGACCATCAATGCTGTATATTGAAGATCCATTACAGCCAGGTATCCTCACAGGCCATGCTTTTCTGTGTTGATGAAGGGAATGCTAAGTTCGAGAGTTAAGCCAAGGAAAGTGTAGTGACCACCAAAAATCAAAGCAATGCCTTGTTTGTGTCTGAGAAAACAAGGTGCACTCTGAATGTTGTGATTTTATTTATTTATTTAAAATGTTCCTAGCAAATGCTGTCTTGCTATCCAAGAGAGTGCCTATACTACTGTCATGAAATTTGGGTATAAGAAGGCGTACCAAACAACTTCACAGTCCTCAAGAGTTGTGACATAGCTACAGCAATGCAGCATGAATGTGGGCTGCCTGTGTGTGCATATGTCCCTTCCAAGCCTGTGCCTGCCTCTGTCTCGGTTGCACATTTGTGCTTTACAATATATGCTTATGTCCTCTCTTCTCATTCACAGAATCACAGAATTGTAGGGCTTGGAAAGGACCCCTGGTGATCATCTAGTCCAATCCCCACTCTGTGATTCTGTAAACACAGCAATTGTATTCTGTCTTGTTACTTTTACGTTAAATTCAATTGTTAACATGAATGTTGGATTTTTAAGTGGTAAATGAAGTGCTGTTTTAGAAAAGAGTGTATATTCTTCCAATCTAACTGTCGCCCAGGATAGTACTGTTACGTTTGTAATACATGCAGTACATGATTTTTATTTCTATTTGTATTTTTCTTCCTGTATTGAACTTTTACCCTTTTCGACTTCCATACATGCAAATATCTATAGGTTTCCTAAACTCTGTCATATGTTTAGGCTTCACTAGTAGTCTTGTATTGTAAAGGTTTAACTGTGGTGAGATGGAACTTAAGGACAGTTAAAAACAAAAACAAAAAAACGTAACTGTCCCCTGTCGGAAAGCAGATAATCATGGTTTTGGTTTCATATATTTATTTATATTCTTATTTTAAGGTAATGATGTTGGGAGGAGTTCATATGGTGCCATGCAAGTGAAACAGGCTTTTGATTATGCCTATGTTGTTTTGAGCCATGCAGTTTCCCCAATAGCTAAATATTATCCCAACAACGAAACTGAAAGGTAAATTTTATGAGTCTAAATCTCAGACATTAATTGCTTATGTTCTTGTGTATCTAAAATTAATTGTTTGGAGTTTTCTTCTTTTCCCCTGGTTTACAGTATATTAGGTAGAATCATTAGAGTAACACAAGAAGTGGCCACCTACAGAGACTGGATATCAAAGCAGTGGGGAATGCAAAGTAGGACTGAGTCTTCATGTAATGGTAAGATTTGACTAAGCATACAGGACAGACTTCCTGTATATTTTGATTATGTACATTTTTTTTTTGTTGCTTCTGCTCCACATAAGGCGATGCATACATCTTAGTATGTGTTTATTTGGAAAGTGGAGATGGATTTTCTTGTGCTTTCACCCAGAAGATTTAAACTTCTACAAAAAAGGTTGTATCATAGCATCACTATTCTACAGTGTTAGATTTGGTCAGTATGGAGGTCTGTAAACAGTGCTGGCTTGCAAAACTAAGCTCCTGACAAACATGAGATTTAAATCACGTGTTGTTATTGTCACACTTCCTTTGTGGATAGTGTTTGAAAAATAATTATCAGGAATGCTAGTTAAAATCCAAATCTTGACCTTTTGTTCATCGTTTATTTTTAACATCTAACATAATGTCTATCTACAGAAGCAGTATTTAAACAAGGATTGACCATATAAGTAAAATAAGTCTTTAAAACAGAAATAAGAATTGTGATTTATATTTTGCTATTACTAACAAATGGAAACACACAAGAGCTATATAGAGATCATGTTGAAAAATGTATTTTAAAATAATCTTTGTTTTCATTGCCCAGTAACAAGTTGTCACTTTCTTTGTGTGTAGGTGTCTGTGTAGCTGGAAATCTTCAAATTATTTAATTACAGTACTCTACAATTAATTTCAGAATGTTAGCTACCAGAAGTCTTCTCCTGTTAGCCATTAAATCCGAGAAGATGCACAAATACTGGTCTTCAGGCTAGGCTGGGGTTTTATTTGTTTTTAAAGATATTTTTAGTGATTTCCCCAATGGCCCCCAGTGGGCCATTTCTGTTTTACCTCTCTGTAGATCTTTGTGGCACCACTGTACCACTGGCAATGGCAGTCAACCGCAGTTTGGTCCTGCAGGCTCCGTAGCATGACTTATCTGCCTCTTGAGACATATGAAGCTGTATATAAATAAAGCTAGTGGTGCAATAAACTTGTATTACATAAATCTATTAGAAAGACAATTCAATATAAGTTGTCCAAAAAAGCCTGACAGCCTTTAACGTGGATACTAGTTACTGGGAAAGAAGCAGAGGGAACTCCAATGTGCCACATGTGGGACAAAGCAATTATTTAGTAATGATAGCCTTGTATTAGGAAGGTAATGGTGACAGTTGCAGTGTTCACCTGGCAGGTTTAGTTTAGATTGAAGTTCTGATTCTTCTTATTTGTTAAAATAGAAGTTAAGAAATAAGAGTTGTATTTTCAGTTGAGGGAGTCATACAAAGCCAATGAGAGTTATTTGGAGTTCTTATGACCCTAGCAGCTCCAGTAGAAAACAGCTGGGAGCTGCTGAATGCTGAGTGCATAGGAACAGTATTTAGAGCTAAAATAAAGCTAAATATAGAGTGCTGTTTAAGCATGCTGTAAAGCAGTTCTATTAATCCACACATCTGGGCTCTGTTAACTGCCCTCTTCCATGCCTTATCTCTCTTTCATCCTGAACTGTGGGTAATGCTTGGTTGTTCTCATAGTGTACAGGAATGGAATGGGTCTTGTCAGTAATCCAGCATGGCCTCTGTAAAGTATTTTTGCTGCATGTAGTACATACACACAAACATACAAATGTGCTTGTATGTATTAAAAGTATTTACAGACAGATGTCTGTCTGTGTGCTGTGTCCTAATAGATACGTAATACCTGAATGGGTGCATATATTGAAAAAAATAATACTTAATGTCACTTAATGTATGTTGATGCTTCTGTCTCATTTTTAATAGGTAACGGAGTAACCCTGATAGTAGATAATCAGCAACTAGACAAATGCAACAATAATCTCGCTGAAGAGAACGAAGCACTGGGAAAACCTAGAAATAAAGCTTCAGAAACACTTAGTAAACATTCTTCAAATTCTTCATCAGGTCCCTTATCATCATCATCATCTACACTGTCCAGCTCTAGTGATGTAGTAAGTTGGAAGTTTTCTGCATTTTGATTTTAAACTGTGTTTTCTTTATTGGTATTGCCACAGAACACATTTGGAAAGCATAGAAGCAGAGTTAGGTATTTCATCCAGAATTCTAACTTGCCTAAGATATTCCTTCTTATGAAATTCTTGTACATGTAAATTGCAGTGCGTTTTTTGATGCCTTGTGTGTAAGAAAGTCAGTGTAGTAGATACAAAGCTATGTAGCCCTTTTTTATCTATATATTTTTTTAAAAAGACTGGCAGTCCTAATGTACATTTAAAAAGAAAAATAGAAAATGTCTTAGAAATAAATTTGTTTGAATGAGAATTCTATTTAAAAAGTAATAAACAAAGAATATTAGATTCCAACATTGGAATCATGAACCAATATGTTTTAAAATCAATCTCTTTACTCAGAATTCTGAACTGAAAGTTTAATAAACAACATTTCAAGTTTTATCCATTGCTAGCTTTATTTCTAAGGGAAAACTCACTCACTTAAAAAAAAAACCCCACATTTGTTCTTAAGAAAAACTCAGTGATACTTTACATTTTCCTGAAGGATTCTGATGGAACACCTTGCAAAACCTCTAAGCAATTGAGTTGTCGCCAGCCTACAACAAACAGAGTGGGGTCACAAGAAGTATCACTGGAATCCTCCCAGTCAAGTGGGAAAACACAAAACAGCCAAACAGGCAATACATCCAGCAACACGAACAAGTCTCAGGTTTGTGAAATGTTTAAATGTTACAGCTGCCTAGATTGAGTATTACACATGCCCTCCATGGAAGGATAGTTTGTTCTGGAAAGAAAACATGGTGTTTTTCTCCTGTGTTCCACTAGAAAACACTGAGTACTGTTTGTGTTTAAGTCATCCAGTTCTCTGTCTAGCTTAGCCTTGTGCTTTTTCCAGTCGTAAACATATTGACAGTTCGATTGACTATTTTGGGAAGTCTAGACTTGTTAGAAGTACATATTTGTGTTGTAAAAATTTTCTTTTTTGCAAAAATTTTGTCAGTCCATTCTTAACTGAAAAACATGAGAAATAATGGGACTTGCATATGCTTTAGTAAATAACAGTACACAAAAATGTGTATGTAAAACAATGATTGCTGTGTTAGTTGTTGATTCTTACTGAAATGCCTTTTAGTAAAGATGGAGACGCTTACTGACACATGAAATTCCTTTCCCCTAAATTCAAATATCTCTGTGGTGAGTCCTAACAGCTTACACACCAGGGGATTTCTCTTTTTGAAAAATACTTTGGTGATAGCTCAGTAATCTGGAAATACAATGTGCCTCTATATTCAGTATACCTCTGAATATATGCAGTTCAAATTTTTCTATTTCTTCAGAATTTAGGACTATTTTAATGAATAAAAAATAGTCCGGAATCTAATGTAATGTTCCTGAAAAGTAAATTTGAAGACTTGCTGCCTTCTGTTTGCTGATGTTCTCTAGCTAAGAGAAAAAAACAGGCCTTAAATATACCATTCATGTTTGTTTGTGTTATTGCACAGAGCCAGTTCTGGTACTGGCAGGTGAACACACACAACCTGAGGTATTGTACATCTACAGAAAGATGTGATGTAAAATTAGTCTTGATCTTAAAGGAATGTTGTCTTAGTTTGCACAGATCATGAGATTTGAGCAATCTTTATCTCTTCTTGGATTATGGAATTCTGTTTCTGTATAACACATTTTTGATGGTTGCACAGTGAGTGAGATAGAACAGTTCTGTTGTTGTCAAAATCCAAAGTGCTGTATTCTTCACTCTCTTTACACGCGTGGTTTGGATCTAGAGATGAGATTTGTTTGCAGCTGACAAAATGAAAGATTTGTGGTTTCACTCTGCTGTGCAAACAGTGGCCCAGCTTCTGCCTTGCCAATTCCTCATATTCATGAGTTGATGTCCTTGTTATCCCAAAATAGATCTGTGTAATTGCCACACTTTCTTCTTACCGTGGACTTACTGGGCTCTCTTTCTTTTTACAGCATGGATCTGCACGGTTATTTCGCTCTTCTAACAAAGGCTTTCAAGGCCCAGCAAACTCAAGCCACGGTACCTCAGTCACAAACAAACAACATCAAGGCAGCAAATCACACCATCAGTATTTCCATGGCAAAAAGAGGAAACACAAGCGGGATGCAGCCCTTTCAGACCTTTGTAGATAGTTGCCTATTTTATGACTGTTCTTCTGTGTGCAATGATCTCATGCTACAGGATAGTTTGATAGTGACTCCTTGGATCTCTTCCGGAGCTTCAGACTGTTCGGACATTGATTAGCAACTGCATTTTTTTTTCCCAGCTCGCCACGGAACGGATCATGAAGATTGATCACTGCAAAAATAAAAAGTAATAATAAAAAAAAAAAGAAAAAAAAAAAGAAAAATAGGAAAAAAAAAAAGAAAAAAATTAAAAAGAACAAAAAATTTTAAAAGAAAAAAAAAAGGAAAAAGTCTGCTCATTTGATAAGTCATATGCTACAACAGGGTCATTTAGGATATAAAAGCTTGAATGTAAAATAAATGTATTTCCCATCAGCTCATGCTGACCTGTAGGGGTAGTACTCAGTGTGTCTAGGGGGTGGTTAACAAAACACAGAAAATAGGAAAAAAAAATAAAAAAGGCAAAAATTGTATTTTGAGGGAAACCCAGCCTTTAAACGTGAAAGTAATTTGTGCATGATTTTTTTATTATTTTTGCATATACTTACCATTTTATTGTGTATATATAGATGACCATATAGGAAAACTGACATTTGTAATAGTGGATTTGTTAATACTTTTTACATAACATTACTGTTTAAATTGTAAACATAAATTTTTCTCAGGATTAGTTTGGAAAATAATTTGAATTGTCATCTTAACATCCATATAAAGAGACATTACTAGTTATATTGCTCAGAATTTCTTTTCTTGGCATTAAGATTTAATAGAACATTTGATCTGCAAAAGCTGTTCCTCTGGAAGAAAGTTTTATGGTGACAAATGAAATGTTTCATTTGTATAAAGTGTAGCTGTACTTTGTGTAGACACTGAGCTTGTCATCTCGGAGAAGTAACCTTCACCTTGTTTTCTAGAGTGCCATCATTTCAGGGCAGTGGGGTTTTATAGTTGCACCCTTCTCTTCCTCCCCTTAGTGGTCCTCCCTCCCTCCTTTTTTTTTTTTTTTTTTTTTAGTGTAAGCCACTTTGGGGAGGGCTGGTTGGTTGGTGTTGGTGATTCTTTTTTTTTTTTTTTTTTTTTTTCTCCTTCTCAGTTTAAAAAACAAAACCAAAACAACTCGGTTTGCTACAGGCCGTTTGCATTCCTGGGCTGCTTGGATCCCATGCCTCTTTGTTTGTGCCTTCCCTCCCCATTCTAGGTCTGTTTTTTTGTCTTTTATATTTTTGCTAACTCCTGTAGGAGATGATAACTGTTGAAGCTTTAAGTAAATTTTACAATTAAAGTATTTTTTCTCACTCCCCTCTAAGGCATTTTTGTATTTACACTTAATTATTATTAAAAGAAAAAATCAAATGATGATATTTTGTATTGCCTTAAAAACCCAGACCTTTCATATCTCATAGTATTTCTTCATTGAAGTAATTATCACTAAATTCAGACTCCGCATTTGTCTGGTTCAGTCACGATGTAAGCCTAGCTGCAGTAAGCTCAATGCCATGAATGCAAATCAGATGTGTGACTGCAGGTATCGTTTGGAAAAGGGGCTGGGACACTTCAGTGGTAAAATGTTGAGTGGCATTTACTTTCACACGTTTCTTTTAAGAGGAAAGTTTGTACCCGGCATACATGGCTGTATTTAATGCAGCTGTTCTGGAGATGTTGCTTTTATAAAAAGTACTGTTAGCTTTTCTTTTTTTAATATATATACATTTGTGGAATTCTACAGACCAACCTGACCTTTGATGGGCACTAATGAGTGCAATGATTTTTAAAGTAAAAAAAAATGCACAAATAAGACCAGAACTGATGTCATCACTTAAATGAATAAACATTTACAATGTGTTAAAGTGTTTTACTTCAAAAAGGAAAGAATATATATATATATATATATATATATATATATATATATCAAAAGCATGGAAAGTCGTAACAGTTACTCAAACACTAAGCTTAAGTGATGTTAATTTGACAATATTTAAAAAAAGAAATTAGATTCATATTTTAATTTGATCAGATAATTTTATCCACAGGACGTTGAGCTTTTATTCATAGAAACTAGTAAAAGTTATACCACATTATGCATAATCACAGTATTTATTTTGTTTTAGATTATTGTGAATGTGTAGACTTATGTTCACCGCTTAGGGAACAATTATTTATAAATTATATTAATCCAGTATTGTTAGCTGCTATTAGCAAAACTGTTCCAAACTAAGTACCTGCAAAGATCTGTATCGCATTTACCACACTGAAGTGTTTTTAAAAGAATCACCCTCATTGTTGAAAGCAAATGTACTCTTAGGGTGCAGATATTAGTGTTCCAATAAGCATGTGATAATTTTAAGGTGGTGGTAGCGGGAAGATAATCTTGATTCCATTGGGAATCTTAGGTTTGCCTCAATTTATGGTTTTCATAAATTTAATGGAAAATAGCTTTTCCTGGACTGCTCAAGTTTCTTTTTGGTAAACAGTATCTTTCTAAAAGAAAAAAAGAAAAAGAAAAAAAAAAAAAAAAAAGCATGAAGGAAGAATTGAGGTATTTTACATTGCCTCAAATGACCAGCATTGTATTCTTAAAATACTGTATATCTTGCAAATCTTTATTTAAACAGAACAGTTGAACTGTTCATTTTTCAATCTGAAGTAAAATACTTTCAAGACCTTTTAGTTTGCCTGCTCATTTGTCTTGTACATTTCATCTCTGTATTTGACTCAAGTCTAATTCCTTTTTGAGTTTCAATACTTTTGTGAAGATTTTGTGAATATATGAAAAATAAATGTTTAATCTAACTACTGCAGTTTATCACCATTCTTGGCACTCACCCTGTTTTTCCCTTCACAGTACTGAAAAGACCAGAATATTCAAAGCCCTTTAAGGCTTTGTAGTATCTGGGTGTTTCACCCGCTGGTTGCTGGGCACCTCTACCAATTGCAGAGGTAGGCCTGCCCTGCAGCTTTTCACTTTAAGAGAGCTGAAGCAGAATATTCTGAGAATAAGTTGTAAGGATATATGTGTATACAGGTGTTTTTCTTAAACTGTGACCTTTCTTTAATTTCCCTCCATTGTATATGTAGGATACTTGTCCAATCTTGTGTTCCGTTTGGAGTTGTTCAAACCTTGCGTTCTGAGCGGGGCATTGTGGGTGTACACAGAAGTTAATGGTAGTTGTCTTCAGTGGAAACTTTGTTTAGCATAAATCCTGAAGCATGGTTGATTTTTACAAGCACGGTTGATTTATGTTCTTAATTCCATTAATTAATTATAACTTAATTATGCAGTTCCTAGCATAAATCAGTAGGAAGACATATACATATTGAATTCTTCCTTGCTGCTGCCAGTTTAATAACATAGACCATCTAAAACACCGAGAGATGCTGAGATGTTTATATATCTTCCTGTTGGGACATCAGATTGATGGTTTTGTTGTTGTTTTTTAGCATTTTTAAAAGGTAGCTCAGATTGTTTTTATAGTTAAAAAGCTGTGTATTGGTTATTTTTTTACACAGTCATTCTTCTACTGTATGGCAAAAAAGCTGAAATGTAAATCAAGCTTTGTTTGTGACTCATGACATGATTCTCTTTACTCACCTTCATGTTCCCTGCAGTATCCTCAGAATTTACAATTTGGATTTTCAATCTTGAAGTTTAGTATTTTAATATGATAGTGCTAGATTAAATTAATTACATTTTAGCTCACTCTAAAATTTAGCTGAGTTAATTTTCAGTAGTTTTGATTTTAACTATTGTTGTCTAATGGCTTCCCTACCATGGCCATTTTATTAATTTCTACCATTAGTGTGGTGTCTTTATTAGACTTCTCAACTGCAGACGTGGTTGGGGTACTGTTCAATATGATTCTTTCATTGCAGTAACTAGCTTCAAAAAATTGCTTCTTCCCATTTGTTTGTTCTCCTATGCAACCAACCAGTGGTGAATGTGAGTATGAAGTTGGGGAAAGAGAAAGGAAAAACATAAATCTTGTTTTCTGCAAATGAGTTGGTAAAAACTGATGGGATCCTGAAAGTCATTTATGTATGCAAATAAGCCAGGGAACGCCAAGAGAAAATGAACAGAAGAAATCTTGGAGATACTCTGCGTGAAAGTCTTGTAGAGGAATGCCATCTTTTTGCCTTCCAAGGTGAACAACGGTGAGACACCACAAGGCTTCTGGTGAGTCGGTTTGCTTGAACATTTCTTCTCATCAGGTACTGAATGACCTGAGCAGTAAATCTGCTCACCACTGAAGTTTGTTACAGATTCCTATGTTCCCCAGCAGCTATAAATAACTGCAAAGGCATTTATTAGCAATTAGGCTGATTCTAATTTGTCTTGCTTCTGCTTTCTCTTGCTAGGTGACTTTTAAAAGATGCCATTTTAATCCTTGGTTGTTTTTTTTTTAAAAAAAAAAAAAAAAAAAAAAAACAAAACAACTTGCTAACTTGAGTTTTATAATCCTTTTCTTATTTTTAAGCCAGCCTCCAGTTTGGTGGTACAAAGTCTTGGCAGTGAATGCGATATTTATCAAACCCTGTCCAGCCCTCTACAGAGAGGCAGGAATTGAGGTGAAAATTGATAGAGGGAAGATTATCTTCTCTGAACGTCATGCTCCCACCTTAAAAAACAAAACAAATCCAGTGATCTGTACACAACAGATTATTGCTCCTAAGAGTATGAATGTGTATATATATATTTCTGTTTCTTTATTTTACAATGACTTGTGGTTTACGTGAAATACACATGTAGTGGTTACTGTTTGCATTTCCCTTGTTCTGTGGCCTTTCCAAACAGGACTGTTGTCATTCTCACAGTAAGTAAGGCATGGTTAAGTTTGAGGTGCTTGTTTTATTTTATCTTCATTGCAGTAGATCTTAAATCAGACTAATTTGTGGTTGTCTGGTAATCAGTAACTATGAGCAGATCATCCTCAGTCAGAAAAATCAATGGCTAATCCAACAGCAGGTAGAAATGTTTCATATTTTCTTCCTTCTCTGCTAGCTTGTTTACCTTTTCAAAATATTTAACAGTGCAAAGGAATATTTTATAAAGTAATGTAATATTTTCTATACAATTTTTACTTATACCAAAATGTGCCTTACTAAAAATGTTACGGTGTTAACTTGTATCCCTCAAGGTGACAAAATAAAGCAGTTTCCAAGTAATTGCAAGGTGACAAAATAAAGCAGCACTACCAAGTAATTCCTGAAAACCTCAAGCACGTCAGAGCTGCAGTGTGAGCCACCTGCTGAACGACTTCTGTGCAGTGTCTAAGCAACATACTCCATCTAAGAAAGGTAGTACAAAGGTTTCTGTTTTATAGTGTTTGTACTCAGATGCTAGGAACTTAAGGTAGTAGGAAATTGTTTGGTACTGCTGAGATACACCTCCATTCCTCATACATCCCAAATCCCAGAGCTACGGGTATGGATGAAAAAAATCAAATTTTGGTGCTTGGAGGAAAACAACAACAACAAAGTTCGAACAGTGTCACCAGGGTTCAGAAGCCAATGGGTAGGAGCAGCCTGCCCCTGAGACAGGAGCTGCTGCAGCAGTGGCAGTGCTTGGCCTGGCATCTCCGTGTGTACGCAGGGACTGCCATGGGTGGCTCCTGCTGACCCGGCCTGCCTTCCCAGACAAAGCACTGCATTTAAATGCACCTAGCAATTAAGGGTTTCTCCATTCTTGAGAGCAAAGTCACGTGATGCTTTATCAAAACCAGAACAAACTTCTCAGAGTACGTTGGCAAACACAGAAGTTGGGAACCTGGAATTAACATAAAAGGGAAGGAATTCAGACTTTCATAGGTACAGAGTGTGCTGGTCTGGAAATGTTACTAAACAATAGAAAACAGTGATTCATTAAATAATGCCAATTCTTTTTCTCCGGGTATCAACAGGCAAAAATCCCACAAAAAACAAAGTACTTGGGCTGTGTGATGAGGTCCTGTGTCTGTACCTTTGGGAGAGTCTGAATATCCTACTGTGGCTTAGTAAGGAAGTAGTAGTTAGTGTAGTTATTAGGAAAACTACAGTTAACAATTTCGATGAGCTGGTGCAACAGTAAAAGGACATAAATTAGAATTGATGCTTACTTTCCTGATCTCATTATAGGAAGTTTTTCCATTTCTTGTTTCATGTCCTCTTTGATATTTCAATTTTTATACACTTTCTCTGTGACACATCTGGCCGGCACAGGAAATCATCATCTGTTCCAGCCGCCAGTTGGCATCAATTAAGAATTTATGTAATCCATTCTCAACATAGTCATAGTTTTTGATACAGCAGAACTCTGTGATTTCAAAATAGTAAGAAACTAAAGCATCTATCATCTTAGTCCCTCTCAGCTTTGAGATAATCATGATATTGAAATGTTTGAAAATGCCAAATACTTGCAGGAAAGCACAGGTTTTTCTCAGGATAAAGATAAAGGGGAGGACTATTGTCTATTAAAATCACAATCGCCATCTAAACCTAGTCTTCAAGAAGTCAGTTATTTCCTTAAAACTCCATATAATGGGGCTATGTTGATTTAACCAGATGATTTTGTCCACACTTTCTTCTTTCAATTGTTTCGAAACAGGCTTTTTTTCTTTTTTTTTAAGTGAAACCATATTTCCTAGTGGACTCTCAATCAACTTCCTGTTCCAAGACAATTCATGCAAAAGCAATTTTCCCTGATAATACACGTGGTCT
Source organism: Perdix hodgsoniae (assembly GCA_035772895.1). Taxonomy (NCBI): domain Eukaryota; kingdom Metazoa; phylum Chordata; class Aves; order Galliformes; family Phasianidae; genus Perdix; species Perdix hodgsoniae. The sequence goes on from JAPSGF010000031.1 coordinate 4,497,346, forward strand.
GTTTGTTCCTTAGTAATTTACCCAAAGTTTTCTTTTTGGTTTCCAATATGTCCTTGTGGCTGTGGAGACACTGCAAGTGCAAACTGAGAGCAGTTACCTGTTTTCACAGTGAATGATAAAATGATTTAGCCTGTTCTGTTTTCCTTAAATCAATAACATCGTCAGTTTTATTAGAAGCCCCACCTGCAGCGTTGCAGCACCTAACAGAGAAGTGTCCTTTTATTTATTTTCTTCCCTTGTGTGACTTAGCAGTTAAGGAAGAGCGACCCCTCAATAAGGTCATCACAATAGTTTCTTCAGCAGGAACAGACTGGGTCTGCTGTCACTCAGCATCGTTGTGAACAATTCAATTTCTAGAAGAAAATGTTACATTTTAATATAGATCAACTTCAGTATACAGAAGCACTTTAAAACAGGTCTGTCCTGTGGCTCTTGGTGCAGTCCTGATCACACCCACAAGCACAGGTGGAAGGCTTTAGCCATTGGCCGAGCACTGATTTTAGGGCACGATGCACGTTCTCAGCAGAAAGAAGCATGAGAGAGAGAGGAAACTGAAATACTTCTCTGATTCTTAATTCAAGAAGTCAACAAACCTTGCAGCCAAGGCTGCAAAGCTGGAGAGATCCAGTGGTGAGATTTGGACTGTTAAGTGCTTCATTTCCTTTAGAAACTGGGCTTATTAGCCCCTCTGTTACAGTAGTGCTTCTTTTGGTCCACTGACAAACCACCCTGATCTCTTCAATGGTTTCACATTGCTGTGAGTTTGTGTTGGTTTTCAAGTTTTCTTTGGAGAAGCTGCTTTTATAGAACTAAGTCCCACTGACTTTCACAAAATACAGAACAGTAGAAAATACGACCTTGGTTCCAAGTCAGTCAGACTGAGAATTTTAAAACAAATCACAGCTGTGAACAGAAACCTGAGTAGCTTTTCATTTGCCTAGAGATGCATGTAACTCCTGTAGATTTTATGCTTTAGAGAAAAGCAGCAAATTATTCCCAAAAGTTCCTTAAATTGATCCAATAGCCCAGGAATGTAAGCTACATAACAGCAGTGAAATTCTGCCTTCTTTTTATTGTGGCTGATGCAGTGTTTTTGCATTTAACATCATAAGCATAATGGTCTTCAGCAATCCATTCTAATGCTGTCCCAAAAACGGGGATGATATCAATGTAACAGCTCAAAATAATTTCCCTTTCCTTCCCTCCTAAGCATGTAGTGCCAACCACTTCAGGACTGTGGTGTTATTAGACATCTTTGAACTCACAGATTTACAGAAAGTAGCACAAAATTTGCTTGAGCTATTCGTCTTGCTCTCTAAATGAAGTTAAGGTTGTCTTGGTTGCTTTTTCTTTGATTAACTGCAAAAGGCAGCTTTCCTAAGTGCCATCTGCTCAGCAACTGTCCCTTGAGCCCTACCTGACTCATTTATGGGAGCCACAGAGCGTCTCAGTGTTAAAAGTCTTTGCAAATAAAATTATTTAAAAGTTACTTATTGGGACCCAATTTGCCCTTCTTTCTACTATGAATAGTGCAAGAAAGAGTATCCTGTAGGCAGATTCAACGCACCATGACTAAAGAGTTAAGGCACCCCCCCATTAGAATTACACTGACAATTACTTTATGTCCTTTTATTTCAGCTGCTTAAAAAAAAAAAAAAAGCAATTTTTCCTTCTTTCCTGACAGTTAATTGAGTACTATGCAATCTAGACAACCATACATCCTTATTGTACAAAGCAAACCTCTGCAATGCTCTGTAACTCAATTTGCAAACAATACTGCAAGTGGAGTTGGTAGAAACAACACATCAACAAGTAATTCAGATAGAAAATTGGAAAGAGCTTGAATTTTGTCATGCTAGATCTCATCAGCTAATGTGTTGCAATTTATTTTAATAGAATAACTGTAACCTATCATACATCTAGACTTGTGATTCAGTCTGGAAGGTTTAGATGTATGTTTAGTGCTCTAGTTCTATCTGCTCAAAACCTACATTCTTAAGAGCTTTTTTCCCCCCTTTCCTAAACAAGTGCTTGAAAATCATGAAGTTTTAATTTGAACAAAATGATTTCAGATGGACCTTCAGTTAAGGGCTAATAGCTTCACAGTATCACACGTGTGCAGCTCTCACACGCTCACAGGACGTTTATTTCAGATGGGTCTGAAGGTGCCAATAGACAAACGATTAATTGCAGGCTGGTGCCATCCCTTCCCCAGGCAGAGCAGCTCGCGGGGCCACTGCAGTGCTGCAGGAAAAGACAAGGGGAAGTGTGTGCTGTGTGTAGCCTGGGTAGGAGCCAACGGATTGTATCTTAATGTCTGCACTTCACTTTTTTTTTTTTTTTTTAAATTGCTTTTACATCCATTTTGCTAGAAATGAGTTGCGGTAGTTATCCAGTTTAATCTTTATAGCAGTTCTCGTATAGCACTTCTGGTGCTCTGGAGCTGCTGCTGTTAAAAGTTACAGCGTCAGTAGCACTGAATCGTGCAGAATTTTACATCTTCATGTGGGACAGCAGATGGCTGTGGGTATACGGAGCTGATGTGAAGGAACGGGTGTGCTTGGGAGGTCCACCAACGTGTGATGAAGTGCTAAACGGAGTCCAGCTGTTCTGAAATAAGTCCATTCGTGACCTCAGAGCAACGCGTTTTCCATTTCCTGCAGGTTTTTTAATCCAGTTATCTACTCCAGCTGTCACTGAAGAGGAATTAGGAATTCTTTCTAACACGTGTTGTGCTGGAGGGTCTTTTTCTCCCTCTCCCCCGATCCCGGCCCGCACGACCTTTAAAGTTTCCCTTCCACCTCAAGCGGTTCTGCGATGCTACGAGCGGATAGAGCGAGTTGAGCTCCCATCCCACACATCGCTCCTGTCCGGCACTCTCACAGAACGTTTCCCGTTCGCGATGTCCAGCCGGGAGCGAGGTGCGATCGCAGCGCTCGTGGTGCGCGTGAAGCGCCGCTCCGTGCGGGGCGAGCCGAGCGCGGGGCTCCGGCCCGGGGAGGCGGTTGGAGCGAGCGCTGCCCGCGCTGCACCTGTAGCCCTCAATGACCGCAGCGAGCCGCGTGACGGCGGTGCGGCGGCGGGGCTCCGGCAGGCGGCGGGGCCGCCCGCGCTGTCAGCCCGCCGGCACGGAGGCTGAGCGGAACCCGCACGCCGCCCCGCAGCCCCTCGCGCAGCCGCCAGGAGGCGGGCAGAGCACGGCGCCCTGAGCGCGCGGAGCCGCCCGCGGACACCTCGGGGGCGGCGGGGGGGGGGAGGAGGAGGAGGAGGAGGGAGCGGCAGCGCCCGGTGCCGACCCACCGCTCCGCCGCCGCCGCCGCCGCTTCTCTTCCGGCCGCCGCAGGTGAGCGCCGGGCCGGGCGCCCCTTCCTTCCCTCCTCGGCGGCGGGGGCCGGGAGGCGCCGCGATCGCCGTCCGCCCGGCGCTGGGAGCCCCTGCCTGCGGGGTAAGGGGGGCCGGGCCGCGCTCGGCCGGGGGAGCCCCGATCCGCTCCGCTTCGTCGCTGCGGCTCCCTCCGGAACGGTGCCGGGGTTGCGTCCGGGATGGCGGGCAGCGACTCACCGCGGTCCCGATAGGGTCTGGGCGGTTCCCGGGACGAGGGCAAAGAGAGGCTGGGAGAGCAGAACTCGCGGAAAGTAACAGCGAGCTGCGCCGCGCCGAGCGCCGCGTGCCGCGTGCGGTGTCAGGCCGTGCTGCTTTCGCTGGGGCCGCTCGGCGTGCGGGGCGCGGAGCTGCGCCGGGAGCGGGGAGCCGCGCCGAGCGCCGCGCTTTGTGCCCTGCGCAGCGGCCCGGAGCGACGCCGAGAGCGGCTGCGTCCCGCTGGAGGATCGCGGGTCCCGGTTGCGTACTTCTGCAGTCTGTTCGAGTTTTACTTTGGGGAAAGAAGTATGTAGGTTGCTCCAAAAGTAATGCCTCCTGTTCTTTTTCTTTCCTTTTCTTTGAAAGAAACTTTAACAGTTACAAAGATCGCAGTGCTGCTGTTTGATAGAGCTGCAGAACGCTGTTTCTCGACGCGGTCGTGGCCGTTTGCTCTGCAGCAGCAGAGGTGCCCCGCTGTCACCATTGGCGCTGCTGAAATGCACCACCCACCGCCTCGCTGTGCTCACATCCACTGCGTGGTGTCCGTAAGCATTCAGCAGACGCCGACATTAAGGGATGCCATTTTTTCTGCATGTAGGGTTCCAGTGACACACCTTTGCTTCATCCTCACTTCCATGTCAGACATCATGTTTTCAGACTGCCCCTCTGCTGCCATCTGTTGCGCGGCAACAAACTGTAATTGTACCTGGTGGGAAGGCACAACCAATGCTGCCATACCACCACCATTTGCTTCTGCCATTGTGGGCCAATGCAATAAAATAGGAGGTATTTCTTTTGGAGCAGTCTTAGTGCTTAGACCTCCAGAGAAGGCTGCAGTGTGTGAGGCGGGTTGGCTCGTGTCTTTTTGTGCTGCTGCGCATCATCCAGCTCTGCTCTTGGTAGGAAGCATAACAGCATTTCTGCACTAAGTGAGCAGGGTTAACTGAGGGGTTCAGACGTTTCCGTCCGTTCACCACTGTTTGGTCACATCACGCTGCTGGAGGGTACAGCGTGTCAGTGAGAAGGGTCATCTCATGCTGCTGGTGTTAGCAGGGACACGGGGCCCTTTTAGAGGCTGCTGAGGTGAGGCTGCCTTTGTGGTGTGCAGAAGTGCTGAACTCTGACGAAGCCACTTGAAACCATTTTTGGGTGCTAAAAGTAAACACACAGTGTAGTGTTTGCATTTGGCTCAGCATAGAAGCCCGCTTCTCTCCTGTCAGTGTGCAGCTCTGTATTTGTATTGCTCTCTGCCTTACATGCCTGGTCGTGGACCAAGACCACGCTGTGCTAAGTGCTGTGCAAATATTAGGGGGAGTCCATGCAAATGGTTTGGATTCTGAGGCTGTTGTGATTTGTTGTAGGAAATAAAATGTCCTCTGCTGGACACAGGGGTATGAACGTTCCTACAGAGGGGGACGTGCACTGATGGTTTTGCTGCTTTGTGCTATAACTGAGGATGCTGCGATCTTTTCTATTTATTTAAATCAAGAAACAGGCTGTGAAATGGCTTGTTATTATTAAGCAAGCAGAATTCCAGGGGAGAAAGAGAGTGTTTTAGGGAAGGTTTAATGCTAGTGATAGGTCCGAAATAAACAAATAAACGCTGTAGTGCTTGTGGGTTCTTGTTTGTTACGAAGATATCCCGATCTTCCAGATGTTGAAATCCTGATCAGGAAGCTTTTAAAAGGTCCCCTGTGGGCAGGAGGAAGATGTGTGGCAGGTCTGCGGTAAGACCCGCGATGCTGTGTGCTCAGGGTATGCTTGTGTGAAATAAGTGCTGTGGGATTAAGTATTCTGAACTGCAGTGGTTGACAAAGTCATCCTGCATTGACATTTCCCTCTATCCAGAGATTTGGAATGGAAAATAAGAATGAGAAGAGCCAGCCTGGAAGCAAGAGGGCAATACTGGTTTCTAATGGCCATTAAAGGACGTTATTTGTGCTTCCAGAGGCCATTACTGACAGCAGTTAGGGACATTGGGGGTTCTTGTAAAGCGGCCATTAAGCTTCTTAATTTTTTTCTTAATGAAGCTAATGTCAACACCATTAAGAGTAAGCAGGGAAGGCACTTCATTCCCTAATGTATGTGGATCCTTACCTCGTGGTTTGTGCTAAGTGAAAGAGCAGGTGCTGGTGGAGAGCTAATTAGCTGAGGTGTTAGCCTGGAGACAGATGAACGCAGCCTTCTGTTAACGTGGGCGTCTGTGTAATTGCCAGTGGCTCTGGGATCAAAAAGAGAAAAAGAGACATTGCTCCTTGTGGAATTACCAAAAAAGAAAAATATAAATCGAAACCTTACCGAGGTGCTTGTTGGAATAAGTCCTTGACTTAACCTAACAGTATTTATGGAAACGATCGCTTTTAATGTGTTACAAAGGCTTTAAAGCGTAGGGCGAAGCACTTCGTCCCGAGATTCCTCCCTCGGTCTGAACGTTTGTGTTAGAGCTATGTTTTGTCTGTTTGGAAAAGCACCCAGCCTGCCTGGTGGCTTGGGAGGGTTTGGTTGCCGGGTTGGAGGAATAAAACGTAGCACTGAGCAGCACTTCTGTTCAGATCGTCTTTTGGCACTTCTGTTGGAAATACACGTGTGTTTATCAATGCAGGACCGTTTGTTTACAGTAAGTGACCTGGAGATGAAGGCCGTGCGGGTGGTGGGACTGGAGGTGTCTGGGCTGCAGAGAGCTGTCTGCTGGTAGGCACCATCTGGAGGGCTGTTCTTTCACAGGCTGAGCGCGGCTCGGCACCTCATCTGTATCTGTCGCGTCATTAAGCGAGTATCTGCGAACTTTCGAGATGTCGATTTGCTAACCTGACAGGATGTTACAGTGCGAAGTAGTTCGTAACCGTTCTGCAGGCGGGTCGTCCTGCATCAACATGAGGAAGTGCAGCTTCTGCCTTAGGCCACGAGGTGCGTGCCGTGCGCGCAGCGCTGACAAACAGCCTTCTGCTTTCAAAGTGTAACATAGGAATTTGGGGCTTTGCTTCATGCCCTGCCCTGCCTTCCTTCATTTGCCCCTGGGAGGGTCCCAGCTCTGTCCCACAATGCCTGCCGTGGTGGTCTGCAGTGCATTTCATCTTTCGTTCTGCATGTGTTTTTCTTTGCTTAATTCACACGACAGACAGCAGTGCAGGTACTTTATGCTGTAAGTCACTGCACATCATGTGTGGGCTCCTACTGTAGCTGAGCACCATCTCTTCAGGGTTAGGAAGTTTAAGACAAAAAGGTGAATTCATTTCCTCCAGGTTCTGCAGAGATAGATAAAAGGGTAACGTTTAAGAGGAACACGGGATTGCTGCTCCTTCTCTAAGCTTTAGCTCAGTAGCTCATAGTTATTACACGGGTTTTTAGTAAGATGTTCCTTCAGATAGGAACGTGATTTGTTTTGTGTGGCCTGATTTCAGTAATGTTCTATACAACTCAGGCTGGTGTCCTGTGACAGCCAGGCTGCTGTTTTGCTCTTTATGGCACAGTGCGAGTTCAGCAGCTCCAGTCCGTCTGTGGTTTAGAGACAAAGCCACGTCAAAGTTGGCTCAGGGCTGCAATGCTGCTGCTTTTCTGAAGAGCTTCCTTGCAGCTCATGGCACTGTGCATTAGCAGCTGTTCTGCAATCCTCATCTCAGCATCAGCAGCAGTTTCTGGCCTGTAATTAGACAGAAGGAACAAGCAGGGTGTGTTTAGCTTCTGTTTTTTGACTTAGAGCTAAGTGATGAAGTAACATGCTGTAGTTAGTACAGAAATAACAAAGACTACCAAGGCTATAACTAAGGTGTACGTAAGAGGAAGGTGACAGGTGTCTCTGGATGTGGCTGTTTGTGGCAGCCTCACTCTGTAGTGCCTGCATGCTGCCTGATGTCTGCCCAGGTGTGAGCTCAGTGCTGGCAGCCTGCAGGGCTCCTGCTAAGGGCAGCTGTGTGGGGTGTTTCCAGCTGCCTTCCTCACGTCCTGCCTTCAGTCTGCTTCCATCATGGGGCTCCGTGTCGTCCTCTGCTCTGTGTGATGCGTGAGCCAGTGCTGCTCAGCCTGGGAGCCGCCATTCATCCCACAGTGAAGGGAACATCTCTTTCTGAGATTCCCAGCGAGTATAGTCATAAATTCCCTTTTGATAACATTGCCTTGTAGTTGACCACGAGTGTCCTCTTGTACTGTAATCAATATTAAAATGTGTTAAAAGGACTTTGAGTAAGTCCTAAGGTCTTACAGTGCATACTTTATATTGGGGAAGGAGGGAGCGTAAGTCTTTTATAGGCAGATAAATGTTGAAATAGCCTACATGTGACTCCTTGCAACTTGTTACTCTTCTCTCTGGGAGAAGTTTTGTTGTGACCAATAACATCAGCGCTCCGGTGAGTTGAAGAAAATATTTCAATAAGAAGGTTTTAATTTGTAATTTATCCTGGATTTTAGCCATTAGTCGCGTAATGTCTAGTTTGTGATATCTTCTTTATTTCCATGGAATACAATTTTTTAGTGTTAGGGCATTCTCTTTAAAAAGTCTTTCTCAGAACCAGTTGCTGACCACAGCACTAGCAGTGACTGGCTTTCATTCAGGCGCTGTCTTCTGCCATGTAACCCAAACGGAGTGTGCAGGTGCTGCTGGGCTGGATAGCGAGTGGTGGAAGCAGCCATCAGAGCTGGGTTTGCAGCAGTCGGAGGTCACTGAGATTTACTCGTGGGCTGCTGAAATAAATGGCAACGGGCAGTAAAGGGATCATTTTAAATGCCAGGTGTTCTTAGCACCTGGCTCGTGTCAGCCCTGGTCCATCTGTTACATTACTTTCAGGTAGGACCTGCTGCTGGAGCCGTGCTGAGGGGGAAACAGTGGGGCACAGTGAGGGAGAACAAACTTCCTCCTTGGGCTTCTTGTCTGTAGCTGGTTCTCTGTTGTTGCCACTGAACTTCTGGGGCTGAGTCAAAAAAAAACCCGAGTTCCAGTAGCAGAAAGGGGTTTGAATTTCAGTTTCCTCATTTGAAAGGAAGCAGGGGCACGGCTCTCAACACTTTCTCACTTCCCTGTGCTGACCCATCTGCTGGGCTGCTGCTGGAGGGTGGCCGGCGCTGCGGCACCGGGCGGGATGGGGGAAGTGGTGTGTGAGGAGCACAGCCGGGTTTGTGAGATACGCTTTTACTGCAGTAAGCTGAAATAAATCCCAGAGGAGAAGAGAAAGTCATTATGAGCGCACTTTAATCAGGATTAATCTGGGTTTTGAGGTGAAAACCCTCTGAAAGTCCTTATTGCAGATCAAAGCAATGAATCAATTGTGATCTTTACTTACTCACCCTGTGTGTGGTACATGTACTCGTGTGCGTGTGTGCCCTGTGCACTTCATTAGAAGAGAAGAGATCCAGCAGAAGAAGAGAAATACAGGTAAAGAATACTCCTGTCAATTTACAACCCGTAGATTGCTGGCCGATGTATTTCAGTAAGAAGCCTGAAGGGAGCATCAGCATTGCAGCGTGTTTCCTCAGGTGTGGGGCAGGGAGAACACCTGCTGCCCTGCCCACGGCTGCCGTTCTGAGCTCAGGAGCTGACTGAGGTTTGGCTTCTGGGGGCCCTGTTTTGCTCTCCTACGGATGTTCATTTACAACTCATGAATTTAAGGATTCTTTCTCGGCGAGGGCTTTGCATACATGCAGCAGAACGCAGCTTCTTTGGGGAATGTCGTGGAAATGTCAGATTGCTTTCTGTGTGCTGGCCATGTGCAAATGACTCTTGATGGCTTTGTAAAGTGTATTTTTGGAAAATATTCCGCTGCGATTGAAGAGGAACAGAGGAGTAAATTGAACTCTGGGTGGGATTTGCATGGTGTGGCCACGTGTCTGTCTGTGGGACAGGGCAGCTCTGCCTGCTTCCTCAGCTGGTTTTGGAACTCTGGGCAAAGTGTCAGTTTCTATAGGATAAGCAGTTTTTTGGTTTTTTTTTTTTAATTTTAAGTAGGAACAGAACAAGCAGGATAGAGGAATTGGGAAGGCAGCGTTGTTGGGCTTCAGGAGACGGGCAGGGGCCATTCCCTGCTGTTGGGCACCAGCTGCATCCTAACGCTGCGGGCTGCTGGAGCGACCCGGGCTGTTTTGTGTGCCACACTGCTGATGGAATTGTTAGCCCCGTTGCAGCACTGCGGTAGAGAGATTTGTGCTCCTCTGCTTTCTGCATGCAGCGGGAAATGAATGTGAAAATACTTCACTCAGTTACTTCTTAAAAATCTGCAGGTTTTGTTTGTTTGTTTTTGTAAGTTCCCAAGATGTATCCTGTTTTTGATTTTGTATTCTCTGCTTTGGGATTAGAATTAGCAAACTAATGCTACACATCTGTTGTAAGTCCCCCCTTCCTTCTCTCTCATGATGCTGCACCGTAGGAGGAGTGCATCACAGCACTGCAGAGGCAGACAAAACTAGGAGCTGGCCTGAGAAAGTGAGAATTCAGTTTTGTAACTATAAACAACACGCACAGCTTTCAAAGAAAGTAGGAAAAAAAAAAAGAAAGCAGCATAGTTACTTTGTAAATCTAATTGGGCAGGGTTCTTACAGCGCAGCAAATATGTGAGGTCTCGCACAGGCAGGGCTGTTCAACCCGGGAGCTGAGGTGTTGATTGCCTGCTTGCTGGGAGCTCAGCGAGCCATGGACACGCTTTGGTGACATCACCTGCCAGTGGGAGCAGAACGGGGGGCTGCTACCTTGCTTCTGGCCAGGTGCAGACCGGTTAGCTAACGGCCTCACTGGACAGTGGTGATTAAATTGGGATTCATGAATAATGTATTGGAAGAATAAAATAATATTTTTTATTATTTTTCTCCCCCCCCCCGTAGATTTTGGACAGATTTAGAATCAAACTGTTCACTTTGTGATATTGACTGTGTGTATGTTCTGTAACTGTTTATAAAACATGTCTAGACAGGGAGTTTGGGTGTAGTTGTAGCTCAACTGGTTTACCAGTGTGGCTTAAACACTTGTTTTAAATGTTGAATCAGTTTTTACCCTACGTTCATCCAGGCTGTCAGAAATGCATTCTGCTGTACTTCACTGAGATGCGGTTCCCTCACCAGTGATGGTTAAGCTTTTCTCAGTTATCTCTGCTGCTGAAAAAAACTTATATTTGTATATGAAGAAAGCTAACTAAAATGTCATTCCTGGAGATTACAGAATCAAAAAGCTGCTGTGCTTGTTTGTCTGTCTGGATGGCTTCTAATCTCTGTGTACAGGTACGCCAGGCATCATTCTTTGATCTTGTGCCTTTACAGATGGATAACCAATGTTTTAAGAAGCACTTGCCAAAAAAAAAAATCACACTATTTGATGGTAAGTCTATGAGGAGTGCTGGCTGCAGAAAGTGTGGATGCGTAAGCTGGTTCATTTATTTTCTCACTGAAACCAAGCCAGGGAGTGAGGCAGCATTTCTCCAGCACACAATGTGTTCAGCATGCTGAAAGCTGTGCTAAGTAACACCGTGTGCAGTTGGAATAGTTGGAAAGAGGATGATGTGTTTCTGTTGTTACATGCTGTGAAAACATTCTCACTAGAAACAGAGGGGTTTCGAGGGCGGGAAAGGGTGGCTGAGGGGGTAGAAGAGGAATGATTCCTTTGACTGTGGCTCTCATCTGTGGAAACAGGCTGACTGCAGGTCGCAGGCAGAGGCCCTCTCTGCAAGGCAGCAGTCAGTAGTGCTGTGCCCCCGTACATGAGTGCATCGAGCACTTTGGGGCTTCAGAGCTGCTTGGTGTGACTCTGCAGGCTTGCTCACTGGGCCTGGGCCTTGGAACAGCTGTCCTGGGCCTTAAAACCAGCACTGTCTCTGCAGTCATTTCAAGTAAATTGCTCTGGAGGCCCATGTACCAGTACTACTGGGCTCCCGGGTGCCTGGGGTAGCTGACAGTCACAGAGACACCAGCTAATTGTGGGGCATGTTCTGAAGAGGGCTTTTAGGTGATGTTGAATATTTCCAGTCAAAATGCAAAATGAGCAATTTTGCATGCTGTTCTCTGAGCCTCCCTTCTTTGACATGTTCCCTGGGGTCTGACTGATGCTCTGCTGGGCTCCCATCTCTGTGCTTCACACTTGGTACAGGCCTATCTCCACCTGGCAGAAGGATCCAAGCAAGCCTGGATTCTCTCACCATTCCCTCAGCTGCTGCCTGGCCCTCTGTTGGGTACAAACCCCTGGGTGGTCTGTTGCGTGGTTACCATGCAATTTGAGTTCAGACCTGAAAAACTGGTTTTTATGGGCACTAACCACCTGTTCTGTTAGGGAACAGCCCAGGTAATTGTGGATGGTCTTTAATGATGCCTTGTTCAGGTGCGGAGGCTGAGCACCACTCCTTCAATACATTGCAGTACAATCCATCCTCCTAGCTGGGCTCTGGGTCTTGAACAGGGATGTTACCTACAAAGAACTAGAAATGTCCAATTGACACTCAGAATATAGATGTCAGATCATGCGTAATCAAAGGAATTTGTGGAGCAGAGCTGTATTTTGCATCTGTGTTTTCTCTCTCTCTCCAGAATGGTGCGCAGTCAGGCAGTCTGTATGTCTGCTGACGTGTTGGGGCATAGCAAAGTAATTTTGGTCTTGGTAGCTCTTAGCCTCTGCCTGAGCAGGTAACTGGTCTGCACAAAAACCTGGGAGGATGACTGCAGAGAAAGTTGCTGAGGAACGAGCCATAACGCCTCCTGTGTGCATTGCCATCCTATGTAGGGTACACATGAGGCAGTTTGTTCTGGCTTCATTTACAGGAGGAGATAGTTTGTATGTTGGCAGTTGTTATGGGAGATTTTACATGTTATGAATCCCCATAACTTCTTATACTGAGTGAGTTTGTTTACCCTCTTTAATTGTTTTCAAAAGTGTTTTAATTCTGTACAGCTTCTCTTTCTCATGCTTTCTGAATTTTCACCTATTTTTGCCATAAGTTTAATTTCTCTCTGTGGGCAAGTGCTGAAAGCTCTGATTAAAACACACAGTTTTGTGATTTAGTGTTATACTAAAAATGTCAGCTAGCATAAATATTCTGATAAAGCTGTAAGCTTGTCAGCCTGGAGGCTAAATCATTCTTATAACTTCCTTCCTGCCTTAATGGAGAGGGCTGCAAACTTCTGTGCACTTTAATTGGGCCTGTGACTTACACTTCTGTGTATGTTTCTCTACTCATTCTAGATTTCAAGCACACTAAATAAAGGAATATATGACTGAGGTTACATGCTGGGTTTCGGTAGCGTGTGAGACGGTGTTGTGTTGGGGTGTTATCTTGTTTTTACTCTTCTGTGCAAATGAATAATTTCTGTACAAGAACTAGCGGTGAGGACCTTAAAAGTAGGAGTACTGAAACAGACCTCTTTTTTTTTTAATTGATGAGATGCTGGTGTTTCTTTTGTTTCACTTGAGTCAGAGTGAGCATGCACGTTTCTTTTTGGGGATTCATTCGCATAGGTTTACCATGCAGTCAGTGAGTTCCTTGATGCTGCTGAAGATTCACCAAATATTTGCTGTTCCTTAGGCTGATCTGTTAATGGCTTCTGTAGGATCATAAAAGGGTGAACTGGGAGAGACGTTTGTTTGCTCGGTGCGGGAGTGGCTGATCCCTGGGAGCAGTGAGGAGCCCAGACCTCTGGCCCCATCTGCCTGTGCTCTGGGGCAGAGCTCTCTGGCCTCCCCTCTGCAGACTGCAGGAAGGAAGGTGGGGACTGCGTGCAGACTGGTACTTAATTCAGCATTGTTGCCTTTTATTTAAATGACACGCTTCTCCATGCATTTTTGTGCTAGCTTCCACTCATCATCTCAGCCAAGAGGAAACCTTTGGGGAAGCTTAAAGTCAAACAAAACTTGAAATAATTGTTGTATTAGTTAATGCATTTCCTGTTGTGAATACAGCTTTCTGTAACTCTTAATGTTTGTTTATTTTAGGTACTTTATGCTCACGGTACAGGTTTATTTTCACCCATGATGTTGATAATGCAGACATCTAGTGCTCACAGTGCATGCAAAACATCTCCTTGTCTTGGCATGGTTGATTGCAGCTGTTATATTTTTATTTTATTTTTTTTTACTTTTGTGCGTCATCCTGTCTAAGAATTCAGGATTTCATAAATCAGTGTTTTGGGTGGGGAGTTCACTGAATGTTAGTTTCTTTGTTCATTGTCCATAGCATTATCTCGATATAAGAACTTATTCTTCTACTGTTCTTAATTTGTGCTCAGTACCTCTTAGTGACCCTGTACAATTCATTTCCCAAAGGGACATTGCTTGTACTGTTGGTACCTTTGTTACAAACCTGCTGTGGTTTAACTAAACGTTACAGCATTTCTATGGCTGTGTGTAACACGTAGGGTAGCTAAAAATGTAGATGTGCCTGTTCTGTGCGTGGTTTAGGTCACTGAAGGGTTGCATATGGTTTGTGTTTTTTCTTACCCCGAGATGTTTGGCTGCTGGCTCCTGAACGAAGCAGGCTACGTGTTAGGCATGAATACAGGGTTTGTCACGTCGCACAGGCTATTGCATTTCTGCTTCATTTGTTAAGTTTTTACCTTTGAGACACTTTCTTTTTTCAAGCATCATGGTATTCCCTATTGAAAGTTTGTCAGAGACCGTTAAATGGCTTAATTAAGTGTCAACAGATAGATCTGAAGGAAGTTGTGAGAGCAAAAGTAACGTTTGGACATGAAAACATTTGAGAGCGTTACGTTAGAAATACAAAAGCATACATGTTTGTGCTTTTTCTTTTCTTTCTCATTGGGAAATAGTATATCTTTCTGAACTGGAAATGAAATGCAGGATGACTTGGTTCTGTGATTTGCGTAGGTGTGTAAAAATGTGTAAAGCATATAAAATGTATACACATAAAAATAGTCACAAGAGGATTGATATTTCTCTGTGTTCGTACTAAGAACTCTCTTCTTATTGAAAGCATGAGCTAAAGCTTTTTCTTTTGATTGTGAAACTTCTTCATTTAGTCCTCCCCCTGACGTGCACTTACATACAGATACTTGTGGTGTACGTTTTACCATGTGACAGTCTGAGATGGAAGAATGGATTTTTTCCCATGTGAAGTTACTGTTTTTTAGGCGGCACTCAGCAGGATTTAGCGGTGGAAGCATAAACCTGGCAGTCAGCAGATGCAGTTGGTGTTGGTAGGGTGATCCTAGCAAGTCTGCTTTTCTTCTGGCTTTTTCTGCCTGCAAAACGCTGATGCTAACAAGAGTGCAGGAGGTGTTAGGTGCTCCTCTGGGAGGCCCCTGGCAAAAGCAGAATGCGCTCTGGGCATTAGCGGTAATTTGGCTGCTGGAAGTTGCCCAAAGTATTAGCAATATATTCTTGCTCTTTCTGAAAAATAAAATAGCAGGTCTTTTTCAAATAAGCAAAAGCTTGGATCCTGCTCTGCAGCCCGTGCAGAGTCCTGGTTTCTGCCGGCACAGAGCTGCGGGGATGGCTGCAGGGCAGCGTCTGGCTCAGCACTGACTCACAGGAAGGAGAGCTGCTGCCCGGACCGGTGCCGCTGCTCAGCTCCATCCAAGTGGTGCAACCGCAGCCCTCCGCCCTGCTCGGGGAACACGCCTCGCATTGCCTTGATTTTCAGTGGGTAAGCCAGCCTGGCTGGGGGGAGGCTACTCTTGTGTGTACTTATTGGTCCCCCTTAAATTCTTGAGTATTTCCCTGGGAGTATGGACTGGCTGTAACTGAACTGGCAGTCACTGCTGGCAAGCATTAAGATAGAGACTGTCCTGACTACTTGCTTACCTGAGCAGCCTGTTTTCCCCAAGCAGCTGATCTTTCCTATCACTGAACCTTCCCTAGCATCTCCCTGGGCTCAGGGCATGCAGGGTGCACAGCCCCTTCCTGCCTTCGCTCTGCTCCCGCTGCCAGCCACAGCACCTGCCCTGGCTGTGCTGTGTTGCTGTGCTGCTGGGCTTGTTAAGGGAAAAGGAACGAGAACCGAGAGGCGCCAGTGGGTTATTTTTGAGCTGAATTTACTGAGTGTGGGCCCAGAAATAGTTGAATGCTCATAACGAAACAGCAGTGTCGCTTGGTGACAAGGCAGGAGCAAGCAGTGGGGAGGGAGAGAAGGGGAAGCTCCTTTGAACAACAACCAGCAAAGCCCCCATCCCAGAGCTGGAGCCAGGTCCAGGGGTGTAGTTGTTAAAAATGAGCAGCAGAGGTTGTCTAGATTTCTGTTCACTAAACTAATTTAAACCAGAGAGGGAAGGAGGTGAGTTGGGCAGGAGTTGATTCATTACTGTGTGCACCTGCCAACTTGTCATAGCAGCTGTTTGGATTTGAGTACATCCCTGGCAATACCTGTCGTTTCACTGGTAGGCCGTTGGCCTGTTATATTAGGGTTCATTTACTTGGGCAGAAACTTATGCTTTAGAAGTAATGAAATAATGGCAATAGTCCACCTGTCAGGTTGAACCCTACATTAAAAAATGCAGTGGTTGGGTTACAAATATGAGAAAGGGACACAAGAAACCCCATGATTTTATCTGCTGCTCTGCCTTGCTGTTGTTTTGGTAAACTGAAAAAGCTACCTTTAATTCTCAGATGATCAAACTGTAAATGAAGGATTTTTTCCCGCTTTCATAACTGAATTTGCAGCCCTGATTGACTCTGTTTCTGTAACTGCCGTGACTATTGCTGGGAGCGGAATGACTGGCATTCTGTTATCCTTAACATGCGTTCTTATTTAATTTTATATTCAAAAATAAGTATAATAATATTATGCAATAACTTAATTATTTTTATGTGATATTTAAAGCCTGGCATTGTGCTTCCTGCCACGGCCAAACAGACCTTCTCCTTCAGGGCTAATTTCTGGAAGTATAAGATTAAAGTTAAGCAAAAAATTTAAGTGCAGAAGCTGATGTTTACTGTATTGTGTTGTTATAGTCCAAAATGATTTGTGTGGTACAAGCTTTGGACTGTTGTACTCTTAAAATGTCTCAAGTATTCATTTATTTTGTCAGCACCTTTGTGGATGGGTGCTGGTATTGGTTCAGCCCCTTTGAGAGACAAAAGGGAGCACACCTCATTCAGAGCCAGCCAGCGGGAGATCCTGGGAGAGCTGAAAGGTAGATAATGGGTTTTGAGCTCTTTGCTTTAACCACAGTGGCCGTCCTTCTCATTCCTAGGCTGAGAGCTTCAGATGGCTTTGAGAATTTCTGTGTGCACAGGATGGAAAGAAGGGATTGCAGGCAAGAGCAATGCCTCTGGAATTTATTATGTTTTAACCACAGGATGTGGTTGTTAAAATAATATCTTGGGTTTTTGGCAATGTTTGGATTTCAGGCCTGCTCTTAAACTGCAGTGGACACTTTAAATGAAAGTTAAAAGCAATCAGAATTTTGGAAAGTAGGGAAATGGCTGTGGCACTAATTATATGGGTGTTTTATGCTTCCATGGGACCTCCCTGATTTACCAGGTAAGATCTTGCCAGCAAGCTATCAAGTCTAGGTTTTCTTCCTAGGTTTGCTTCTGGGGAACTTCATGGTTTTCACACTTTTCCTGCATATGGCTGCTTGCTTTCCCCTGGTGTTTCTGTTTTGGATGTGAAGTCTCTGAATCGTGGATTATCTTTTAAGATGCTACCATTTGGTCGGATCATAGGGCTACTGCTGAAGTCCATTTTTAGTCAGAGTTTTTTTGATGTATAATACTTGGAGGGGAAAAAGAAAAAAGCCAAAACCACGTATTTCTTCCACCGGCAATAAGAGATAAACTTGGGATTTTATGGAATTTAGTTACATACTATAGTTACATTTTCATTAAAAAATTTCACCTTTTCTCAATTTTGAATTGGTTACTTCCTGAACTGTCATTTCTGTCCCTTTTTATTTCGTTGTGCTCTCTGACCTGGTTATGGATGACTAGTTGAAGCACATCACTGTATTATCAGCGTGGCGTATTTTCTTTCTCCTCTAGTAGATCCCACAGCTCTCAGCTCTGCAGTGCCTTTCACTGGGACTAGTTTTGGTGTACATCCACATCTTGTCTGTGCTGGTGCATCCCTGTTGCTACGAGCCCTGCCAAGGTACAAAGAGCGCCAGCATCTGCGCCATGCTGACAGAAGGACAGCGTGTGTTGGAGCCATGCTGGGTTCTGGCAAAGAGCTGCCATTGATGCTGGAGAGCTGCAGGATCTTGCAGGAGCCATGTGTACTTTGCAGCTGCCTGTAGTAATGGTGTTTCTATCCTTGCTTCTACTTATAAAAAATTGCAATTCTAGATGAGAAATAGTTTAAACGTGCACTACTGGTTGCTAAGTTCTTAATTACTTACATTCTTGCACCAGATCATGGAACTCTAGTTACTGAAACTTAAAAGCACTCCAGCAGTGCTACGTAACCTTTAAAACTGTTGGAGCAATAAAGATCGTAGCAGAAAATCTTGGAGACCTTGGAGCACTTCTGGGACAGGCTCTGCATGTGTCTTATTACTTCAAACTTCCTGCTTTCGGGAAATAGTTCCTGTGTTAATGAAATATTACTCCCCAGAGAGCAGGAACCAGTCCTTGCATAGAAGTCCTGTTTTCTAGGCATATCCAGAGGGACATCTGTAAGATGCTGGAAGCCACAGAGTTCCAGTGTAACAAGAGGTGAAATGAAGGAGGGAACCACAGGCTGCCCAGGAGCTGCAACCAGTGCAGTCAGGCTGCTCTGCTCTGCTGTTGTTTTGAAAGTTTAAAATTCGTTTTATGGGAGGAATCGATACACTTTTGGCTTTTCTTGTGGTTTTCAATGTAATTTTGAAGGTAGTACTGGAGAGGAAGTAGTCACAGTTTTATCTAATGCTGTTTTGTTCTGACTTTTTTTCCTAAGTATTTATTTCATTTCTCCAATAAGCTGTCATACGTCGCTGATTAAAGTAAGCTGAAAGCCAAGCATCAGCTCAATTTATCTTTCTTTAGACTGCTATTTAGGATAACAAGGAGGAGATTTTTTCCTGCTAAACTGTAAAGTAGAAGGAAATATCTTAGTCTATGTATTAATTTTAGTTTACTTCATTTATGCTTGTTTATTTTTAAAAAAAAGAGAATAGGGAATGTATTTTAAGGATTTCTGAAATATTTTGGAGAGTTCTTAATGATGGACTCTAGTTTCTGTGGAAGATAATTTTAGTAGTGTTATGAAATGGTGTCTGAGGATCTGCCTTTTAAGGTACTGAAGTATAGCACGACATTTTAATAACCCAAGTTACATATTTCCAGAAAAAAAAATCTTTTGTATACGTGTTCCAATAACACATTTTGTTGTAGGTTTGGTTAAAAAAAACATTCCAAGCCTGCTAAATGCTGTGTCGCTGTATTTTGCCTAAAAAGACTTCCAGTGAATGGCAGTATTTCAGTTCAAAGGTGGTATGAAAGATTTGCTCTAAAATTTTCTCGTTCTCAGTATGATTGTGATTAATTTGATCTGAATTAAGGTATTTCCACAGCTGTACAGATGCAGGATGAGCATTCAAGGTAGGGCTGGAGCACCACTTCTGTTACACCTACTGCTAGGGTAAATTCTTGAGACTCATTTAGGTTAATAAACAAACCAAATAGATAACCAAAAATCTTGCAGTGCTTCTTTACAGACGTTTGTGGAGGTGTCAAATGAACCAGTAGGAATGTCTGAGTAAGGATATTGTGAACACTTTTTAAAAAACAGTATCCAAACCCAGTAATGGATTGTATTAATACTGAATTAAATTAGAGAAGCCACTGATCAAAAGATGGATGTATATCTCACAGCTGGACCAGGAGAAAAACATGAAGGGAGTGCTTTGTAGAAGGAAAAATGAATCTGAACTTCTACTTTCAGACTTTCTGTATGATTTCTGTAACCACAGTGAAATCTGAATTTCTACAGGTTAGTTGTGCTGGTGAGTGATGAGTGAGCAGATGTCTCGAGTAAAACTGGGAAAAAGAAAGTAATCTGGGAGGTCTGTACTCTGAGGAGGTGTTACCTTTGGGTAAAGTACGATAAGTCTGGGATTTTGTAATACAAAACTAATCCGTCCCTCTCCTTGGAGCTTCTGTTAAGTCACATTTGTTGTTCTTGAAGTTAATGAACTCTAAAATTAGCTGAGAACTGTTTTCATCTCTGTCTTCTTCATACAATGAATTTCTTCGTACTATAAACCTAAAGCAAAGGAAAAAATCATAAGAAAATGAAGTAGTAGACAAAAGGTTTTGCTAAAGAGTAGAGAGAAGAGATGCTATTATTAGTATTACAGCCTGGCTGCAGGTTTTTCACCTGTAACAGTTTTAGCTTGAAAAAGACACTTTTGAAAAACAACAACAACAAAAGCAATAGAAAAACAAGAAAACAACCAAACCAGAATCAAAACGGATTTGTGCTGCAGGTGCACCATTGATCCACCAGCTCAACAGGACGTAAGCAACAAATTGGTAGGTGTGAAAAGCAGCTGCTGTCAGAGCAGCAAGGTGCAGTGCTGTGATGGAGCTGCTTAAATGTGCCTCGGTCAGGAGGAAGGCAGCCTGTGCCCATTCTTAGGGCCGTAGGTGCCTGTGGTTAGCGCTGAGCGCGGGGAAGTTTGTCTGTCTTTCTGATCAAGAAAAGGCTCAAAGTACTTCGCCTGCATATCACTTCCTGAAACTTGCTGCTTATCAGCAGAGTGCTGTGCGCTGATAGACATCGGCTACAAAAACAGAATAACCTTTTTTGCTCTCTGTAGATGTCTTCTACATCTCTTCTCTTGCTTGCTGTCTGTTTTCAGTGCTTGTGTTTGCCATGAAAGTTGATGCCCTTGGGTCCTGGTCCTGACACTGCTTCCAGATGAGCAGCTTGATGCCAATGAAGTCAGTCTTACATATAAGCCTTTGTCAGAGGCTCTGAGGAAAGGCGTACTTTCAGGTACATCTTTAAAAAATGAAATAAAACTGAATTTGGTGAAATTTTGGGAATTTGGCATAGTCCTTAATGTAACCCTCTACTAGCTAATCAGATACATTGCGAATACAAATTATAGCAATGAAGCCCCTTCACAAATACTGAAAACATCAGCGCTCAATTCTTTCTCTCCTCTTCCAGAATCTCTGACCAGTGTTCTTTCTGGATGGTTTCAAAGCAGCATCACCATGTGTTTTTCTAAAAGGCATTATGCAATTCTGAAACACCTCAGCTGTCGGGTGTTTCCCTCCCTGTCCCACCTGAGTGCCAGTAAGCAGCTGCCTGGCTCTGTCCCTGGACAGCACTGACCCATTTCTAAGAAGCATGATGAGGCATCTGTCTGCTGATGAGCAGGGAGTCATCCTTAATGCTAGAGAAATATTGGGGTGTGAGTGGAAACCAGCTTGGGCGTTCCAGATTGAGCATGTACCCCTATTAAGGCATACAGAGGTTAAAGTCTTATTTTTATCTACATGTACACACGTGTGCATACATATGCTTGGTGGATTTCCAGCTGCCTTGATAGATCAGCTCTGTGAGCTGTTGTTTTGCCTTTTTTTTTTTTCCTTTCTGTTTTAGATCCAAGGCTGCCAGCAGCCTTTGTTGAGGTCTTGACCTTTTTCTAAACAATCTTTTCCAGTTTCCACCTGACTCTTGTACATTCTGATGTCCGTTGATGTGGCTTGCTGAAACTAACTGCTGTGCAAAAAGTAATCTGATTTGATTACAACTTGTCTTCGTTCTTATGTCTGTACTGGGCATTTAGCCCATTGTGACAGAAATGCTTCCAGAGACTTTGATGCTGAGTAGGATTGTGTCCAGATGTGTGTGTGTTCACGTGGACAGAGGTGTCTTTAGATAAGAATACAAACATTCTAACACATGTATATTGTTATCCTTTCTTATTTTAGGCTAATGAAGATAAATGCTTTTTGATAACACTGTGCTTAAGCCTTTGAGGTACAATACTGTTTTATTTGAAGAGAACAGTATATTGTCATCCTTGACAAAAATTCATAGATCCAGAAATTGTCCACCAGAGAGGTGATTGGTGCTATATGACCCAATCTTGTGAAGTCTCCAAAATGAGGTGTGCAAATGTGTCGTATTGCTGCCACAAAAGTAGATGTGTGAGCTGTCAACCTCTAAGAGAACTGCAGTGTTATGCAGTAAGATTTGAGTGACCTTGAGGGCTGGGTTAAACTTGGATAAAATGAGAGATTATGCATTTTTTTGATCATACGTATCTTGCATAATGGAAGGGCTCGGGAGTTGGAAAGTGTAGAGGAAGATAAAAATCTGAAGTGTTTCAGTTATAGTAGATAGTTTTGAAGTGATTATAACTATGAAGGAGGAAAATGTAAATGTTGCAAATTTTTCTACAAGAAATAGGAAGTACTGGTGTCAATCTATGAGTCCTGCAGTATTTTGTAGAGTTCTGTCTGCTTTCAAGAAATGTTCAGAAGAAATTAAGACAAGTGGAAAAACTGAGTGCCTATTTTGAGTGGTGATTTTTGTATGTATATACTAGCAAGAGTTTAACAGAAAATTACTATAGGTTTACTTGAATTGTTGTTTACAATAAAACACTTTCCATTCATGCTCATTTCGTGCCAGACTATTTGGCAGTTCTATTTGCTATTCAGTTTCCAAAGTGAACCTCTACTAAATGAGTCTTCTTGTCACCTGCTTACCTGGAGATAAAATTTTCAGTTCATCACATCTTAGTAATGTGCTTCCCTGCTCTTCTGCCTCAAGACGAAGCCAGTAGGCAGTGTCAGAATGTCTTCACTTCCATGCTATCAGTAGATAAGCCTTCATTCAAAGCTGCAGGGTGTAAGGAAGGAGCTTGTAAAGGTTGATCTTTGAATGTTACGCTATTTTGAATTATACATTGTTTTATTCAATGAAACTGCTGATGTTTCATCTCGTGTAATAAAACCTATTGAAAAAACATACAGCTCTTATTATGAAGAACGCTGTCAGTTAAGAAAAACGTTACTTCATTTTTAGCTGACTCCCATTTGCTGTCATTGCTTGCAAAGCACGGAGATCAGTTAGCACCAGGACAGTACCTCTCATCAGTCTTTTGCCTTCATCTCAGATGTTTCCATTTATCATTAAGTAGTTCAGACAAGTTGCTTTCATTCTACAGCATGCCCCAGTATAGTTAAATATTTAAGTTTTTCTTGTATTGATTTTTCAAGGTCAAAGTTTCATTGTCTGTGGAGAAGCTGAGTAGTATTTTTCTTCCATGAGCTAAGAGGGTAAGAAATAGAAAAATTCTTAGTGCTGGCAGTGATCCTCAGAATGTTCTTGTCTGCCTTGTTGCAGGTTGGTTTGTGGGGCGTCTCAAAGATTTGGTGTCAGGGATCACACCTGACAGGGCTGCACTCGCTCTGCTGCAGAAATTTCAAAATGATCAAAGGGACCACAGCAGAGTGAAGAAATACTACTTTTGCTGATGAACTCTGTGACCTGTAATGGTAAGCAAACAGCAATTTTATTTGTTTTTTAGCAGGAGTCTTAGTAAAATTCAGGACAGTAACACCCACAAGTAACCTGTGGTGCGCAGCTCAGCCTTAGAGTTGCAGTCTAAGAAGTACTTTCTCAGTGGCTACGCCCAGCTCTGGGGATTGATGGGATGTTGATCATCAACGTGATAACCTCTGTGGTGGTGGTGACTTTGTCCTTTGCTGTTTTGGAAAGTTCTTCTGTGAGCCATCTTACTCCAAGGCAGTAACTGCACAGTTGGGTTTTTTCTTCTTCGGTTGTTTTTTTTTAAAGGAAAGTGACTTTTGTCATATTCTCAAGTTTTTCTGTAACTATCAAATTATTTCAGGTTTCTGGTAGTAACTATTTCTGTTCTAATACCAGTTAACTGAACTTAATATGACTGGATCTCAAGGGTTAAGCTGCTCCAGAATCATTTAATTTAAGCATCTGCTTCATTTCGGCTGTTGCCTGTTGAGACACCCGTGCTTCCCATAGTGAGTCAGTGCTTCACATGATGTAGGTTTCCAGTAGCCTGTTAGTGTGGAAAACAGTGGGGTTGGCTGCCAAGGAAAGCTTTGAAAATAAAAGATGGGGGGTAAGATGAAAGAAGAAGAATGATACTGATCACAGATTTGTGTTCAGCAATTACAGTATCTCAATAGACAATCAAAGCTTACAGTGCAAACAGTTCTCATGAGGTGTGCAAGCTGTGTGTGGGGCAGTACATCATGGAGAACTTTGTTCTGCTTCTGTTCTTTCGAAGATCCAAAAGTATCCACCCAGGCATCTGTGGCATGTAGCCTGGGTGAGTGATAAATGTGCATGACTCCTATATAACAATTCTGAAGCTTGTGTTGCTTAAAGTATGACTAAAAAGCCAAGAGTCTGTAAGTTAGCATCCCATTGGTGATGGTTTATTTCAGAATGAATCTGTAAAGGGCCTTTTTTAAAACCTAATCTTGTATTTTTTCAACACTTTCTTAAAAGAACAGTTCTTGTGTGGCTGCTGTTGTGCCCTGCAGAAACAGTGCTTCCTGTTCAAAGTATAGGCACATCTCCATAGTGGTGCTTTCACACTTACCCTCCAAGGGAGGGAACTTCCTCATTGCAAGTGTTAGTTTTAGTTTTGTTTTTTGCTGTTAAGCACAGATGTGGTGGTGTAACCAATATTGCATGGTTGATATTTGAAGATGCTCTTAAAATCCCTGCGTAATAGTGCACAGAAGTAAGTTGTTTAAAAACAAATACTCCATAGAAGTTACTGTTTAAGTGGTAGTCATTAAACAAGGAGGATAGAATTTAGTTCCTCCTTCCTCCCATTTGACAGGAAGGCTTTGCTTTCTGAAACTTAAAGGGCATTTTATATGGTAAAATAAAAACATTTGTACTCTGTGTCCTTTCCATTGTCCATCCCTCAGGCTGAACTTTATTTCCAAAGTGAAGCTGCCTGCAGATCTCTTTGCTTCTGGAGTAATATTAACTTGAAGAATGCTGCAGAAGATCAGATGGGAAGAACAATCTTTGCCTTTGGCAGCAAAAATGAGCAATGTGATTCTTGTATTATTATTTACTCTTGGATTTTGGTTGTGGTGTTTGATACAATTCCTTGAAAATTCTTAGTTCTGTAATAGCTTTTGATGACAGAGTATGCTATGAAAATAGTGCTGATTTGTGCTTTGAGCAGCCCTAAGGTCAGTTACCTACTGCTCAGTGACATATTTTTGGTACGAATGTCTGTGTTGTTCACTCTTCCAAAAATCTAGAGTGTGGAAGAATGAAAAGCCAGAGAAAGCAAGATTGTTGCGTTCGGTACATCAGTGCAGCCTCAGCTATGTCTGTCTGTATTTCTACTCAGTATGGGGAAGTGGAGAGAGAAGAGAGGTTTTCATCTTTGAGCCTGCTTCTGTTTCACTGTCTTTGGTTGAACCGAACCTAAATCTAAACAGCAAGTGGTTTCTTATCTTGCTCAGGACAGGTTTTATCTTCCTCCCGCCCACAGCATGCCCCTTATCCCTTGCCATATTATGATTGCACCTGTTCTGTGCAAATATACTATTTACCCTAGAGGTGGGAAACGCACATTTATCTGGAACTGTAACACTCCCCCTAAATAACTAAATGAGATGGGGAGGGGGAGAAGATAAGGGCAATGTGGGATGCCTGCTGCTGTGATTTATTTATTTTTTGAACATCTCCTGGCATACCTAGCTGTAATTAGAAGAGTTGAGCTACATCTGTGTACATTGGCTCTGTCACCTCAGCAGTCTGTGCTACTTGATTGCTTTAGTGAGACAGAAAAACAGAGGGATATTTAAAACATTGCTGTGCAAATGAGGGAGATTTGATTCTAGATGTAATTCAGCTGAGCTTGGATAGCTTGTCAGCTTTAGCATTTTTCTGTTTGCTGTATGCTTATAATTCTGTATCCTAAATGATGACATCTGAAAGAATTTTTTGTTAGCCTGAATATACCTCTCAAAGCGATTATTTTTTCTTAGTGCTAATTTCAGTATTGATTATTACTTAGTATAATGTATTTCCTCCCCACACTCATAAAAAAAAAATCTGAAAATATCAGGGAGTTCAATTTTTCTAAAAGTTATGGATATTCAATAGGAAATGTTGAGGCTTTCCATTGTACACACTATTTTTGCTTGTACTCTTCAATCTGTTTTTTTTGGTGTTGTTTTTTTTTCTCTCTTAAATGTTGTATAAATTGTTTAATATTGCTGTTTTTATTACTACAAATAACTGCAAGCTGCTTTTGATAAAGTTGAAAACTCACCCGGACTTCTGAGGACACGGTGCTCAAAGACACGACTTTTAAATAGATCACTGAGAACCCAGTGTAAGTGGGATATTGACTTTTGTAGTTGTAAGTTCAATTTTAAACCAGGTGAAGTCAGAAAATCTATCATTAAGATAGGACAGAGTGTCTGGGACTCATGAAGCAATCACGCACCTTGGACTTTGGAAGATACAAAGCACAGCTGAGTTCCTTCTGGTGTGATATGTTGTTTTACACCCTAGAGTTGGCTGCTTACGAAAGTCAGCATTATAAAAGCACTTTTTTCTTTCCTGCTGAGATGGAAATAAAGTTAATTATAAGGCCTAATGGATTTGTTGGTTGAACTGTCATTGCACAGTTTCATTTTGGAACAGTAGTAAACCCTCCCATCTAATTCAGTTGTGCTGCTCTGGCTGTATGAATTCTTTTTCCTTCCTTACCAGCTTATCTTATCCTCAAAGCAGATCCTGTAACCATCATGGTATTTAGACACGAACACCACCACCCCACCCACCCCAGATCCAGAGGTGATGTTATCGGTGTCCTTTCCTTGGGCTGCAGACCCACGGGAAGGGGTGAGTCAGTTCCCAAGCCCTCCTACATGTGGTTTGCCTGGTGCCTTTCCAAGTGCTAGGCTGGCTTGGAGCTCCACAACCACCTTTGCTCACTGACACGCTCCAGTGCAATGACAGAGGTGTGACCACCAAGGCTCACTGTTGCTTTGTTTGATGCCCAGCCCAGAGCAGGTGAGTGCAGTAGCCAGGGGAGGCTGTGTGCATCAGGAGAGGAGCTTGTGTGGGAGACCTTCTGCTGGGGCTCTGCGCCAGCTGCATGACTCAGGTTAGGGAAAATACACCCTCTGATGTTTCACACCTTCCCCTTCTGCTAGCGACTGGAAAATCATTTTCATATAACTACTGCTCATCTTGATCTGATTTTAAAGACTATTGTAGAATTAACAGCACAAGAAGAAGCAATCTATTCAGAAAAGAATATGAAAGGAGAAAGTTTAAGTTTTAATCTTAGCAGGATGTTCAGCCCAATTGTTGTTACAGCTCTCGAAGTGCATAGTCTGGGTGATTTGATGTCGTAGTTTAACTTTTGTTCTGTTTCATTAGTAATGATCATTTTGATGTGTGGTAGGACTATATCTACCTCCTGATTTTTTTTTTTCCAATTGCCAAGCTGTTTTGTATTTAAACTGAGTTTTGAGTGGTGAGTGGAAGGTTAATCTAGATTGGACTTTTTTCTGTATACCAGAAGAATCTCTTCAGAAATTAAACATAAATAAGAAAGGTGGAATGTGGCATGAAAAACTAAAAAATGTAAAATGATTTGCCTTTGTTAAGAGGCCTACCTGCACACATAATGAATAGTGCTGATAGCAGACAAGTCATTAAAAACATCAGTTCTCCTTTTAATGTCCTAGCAGTAGAAGAGGCCAAGAGGGCTGCAGGCTAGCACTTGGAAGTATCTTCAGAAAGGAAGTCATCTGTAATGTGAACGGTATTTCCTGTGGTGACTGCTATGAAGTATTCAGAATCCAAAAGGATTGCAAACCTTTGTTTCCCAATCTAAACGAGTTGTGCATCCCACTAGACTCTAGATTGTTTTTGTCTGAGATTCGTAACTCATCCAGCAGTACTCTTCCAATAATTCTATTTGGGGGTTAGAGATTCCCAGTTCCCTTGTAATATCTGCTAATGGGTAATTATGGTCAGCAATCGCTCTTGTCACGGAAGTTGCTGTAGTCATTTCAGAAACACTGTTGACATTTGTGTGAAACAAAAGATGGAATGAAAATCAAAAGTGTATCATCTTTCTTTGATACTGAAGTAGTTAAAAATAGAAAAACTGGTTCTGCTTGCTTTTGTGCTGTGGTTATGGAGAAGAATCAGGCAGTGGATATCATTTTACTTGATTCTTGCTATTAGGGATTGTCTTTAATGTTTCATTGATGAGGCTGCTTTTTAGTGAACAGCAAGATTTCAGTTTTTGGCAAATGAACAGCGAAGTGGAAAAATAAGTACTTTTAGAACTATTGAGGCAGTTACTGAGAATGTGTTTGTGACTGCTTTGGTAATTTCCAAATGGAAAGCAGAACTGCTGCACGCTCAGATCCTGCTTGGAAAGACATCAACTTGGTCAGCAGCTGTAGGAATAATACTTCTAAGGAAAAGGGAGAAAGGATGCAGTTTCTGGCCATTCGCATCACAGTTGTGAATGGGAGACTGAGCAGGAGGATACAGCTTTGCCAGATCCACTCTGCAGTCTGAGGTAAAGCCAGCACCTGAAAATGGCTTGTGCTCTGTAAATCATGACGATAAAGGAGTGCCATACCAAGAGCTGTTATCAGTCTGATTTTTGTATCAGATGGCATGTCATTCTGTCTGTTGCTCTACCTTGCATTGTCAGCAAGGAAGAATGCTATTTGTGCCACAGTTCAAGAGGAAAGACTCAGTGGTGAGAGGCTCTGTGCTGTGCTCCCTCATTGACGAGATCTCCTCCTGTGTCTCCCTGCACGCCTTGCCCTGGCAGTGATCCTTGCAGGCAGCTGCTGGAAAGGAAGCTGTCGAAGTTACCCCATCTGTCTGGGCTGATGTGTGACCTGCACCATGTTACAAATAAAGAAGGAAATAGAAAAGGTCTGGAGCAATGTTTCTGTGTATCGTGGGGAAAAACTGGTGAGCCTCTGCCACTTCCTCGAGGAGTAGCTGGGAAACGCAGGGGAAATGGCCAGGAGATGGGTGCAGATAGAAAACCAGCCCTAAGCAGGCAGGGGGAACTAGGGGCTTTCTGAAGGTAAGATGTTTGTCCAGGCAGCAGGAGAGACAGCTAGAGCTAAACAAAGTGCTATTGAACGGGTGTCACTAAATCCTGCTTGTGAAGAGATCTGGGACCCAGGGACAAGACCCCTCGGTTATTACCAGGACAGCAGGACAGAGGCTCAAGCTGAACTTTTGACCTCAGTATATTTTGAAAAGCATCTAGAGAAACCCAGAGCTTCGTGGTGTTTACCCATTTGGTATTGTTTCAGAGAAATTAAACTCTGGGGGCCAGAAGCTTTAAATAACATGCGGGACTTTGATGTGATTCCATTTCCAGGAAAATAAAGAAGACGACTTGAATTCTACTCATTCTACTCACTGTTCAGTGCATGTTTGTCTGCACGGGATGCAGAACGCACATACAGGGCTGAATAAATCACTGGGAGGCAGAAATCAAATCTGTCTCCCAAACAATTACATTAATTACAGATGCTCACCTGGAATGAAATTTGGGGCGCTAACGAAATAATTTAGGTGGTTGTCAGCTATTAGAATGGAAAGCACTGATGTACGTGGGAAAGCAGCAGTAGCTTGGAAAATAAGGTGGGAAAAATGTTATGCTTAGTAAATACCTCTGTTGTGAAAATTTATCTGCAAGCAAATGGCTGAGGGAGTCTGTTCCCTGGTGAGATGGTGCATGCTGTGCAGGACAAGGCTGGAGATGGTAAGTGGGGTAAGTTCTTGCAGCCGTGGCAGCACAGGAGTTTGATCACCTCCATCTTGTCTGTGCTCTGTGAGGTCCCTGATTCATTTTCCTTGTGATCAGACTTGCTTTTTTGTAATCACTTATCTTAAGCAAACTGCAAAAGAAGTCTTCTCTGACTTTTTGTAATATTACTTGTGAGTTTAGCCCATGATACTGTGTTCCTGTTGGTTTTGTTTTTGTTCTGCTTCAAGCGCTTGGTCTCTTTTGGCTCTGTAGCACAGTTGTGCCTATTCTGAGATTGCTGAGTCAAGGCCCATTCCTAAGAAAATGTTTTGTATTGGCATAAAGTGCTGCAGACAGCCTCACTAGTGCTGGAGAACAAAAGCTCTGGTCCAAGCCTGGTAGCTTCCACAATCTGTTATAACAAATCCTACAGCAAAGAGAGAGAGAGAAAGAGAAAGAGAAATCCTGCCCAGTACTTACCTAGGTCTCTGTTGCTGAATATAAATGCAGCTTTATTTCTATTGGCTTCAACCAGAATGGATTTACAGGGCTGCTGTAGTGATTCTGATTCAGGTTCTGGAAGGTACCTTACTGTCTTCTCTTGCTGTTTTTCTTGTTTGTTTTTCTTGTCTTGTTTGAGCAGGTGTTTGTCTCAATAACTGCCATGCAGATGGCTGGAGCTCATCTGGATCTGGCTGAATGTTGCCTATTTCTTTTGTAGTCATTCTTGTCAGTTCTCAGTGCAGTTTCCAATCCATACTGTTTCGGTTATTTCTTATACGCATGTAACAAAATAATTGTGTTGACAGGTTGTTCCTTCTCCTTTCTAATTCTCCAGAACAGAGAGAAAGACTTCCAGAGAAAGGATGCTTTTTCTTGCTAAGATGATGACCAAAGCTCTGGGTCTGGTCCCTGCTAGGCGTGCTGTGCTTGATGCTGGTACTTCTGGGAGTGCTGTTGGGTTCTGTGGTCTGTTGCCATTTCTGGGTTACGCCTCTCTTGTGGTGTGAGAACATCAAATTTCCAAGAAAGTGACCTAAAAAAGTAAAAGTGATACCGTGAAGAACAGTGCTCACGTGATGCTTAAACACTTGAACAGGAGTGCCTTCCATTGGTGATGTGGTGTTGTCACCTGTGAGACAGAGAATTCTTAGAATTTGGTTTTCTCTCATCTTTTTTCTGTGTTTTAAGATGGCTTTTGGAAGGAATTCAGAGGAAAGGCACCTAAAGTGGGGACTTCCAGCTAGGTCTGTTAGTTTCTTGAACAGAAGATTTGTTTTTTTATCAATTCTTTCCAGTAATTTAACTTAATATCAGTAATGATTGTTCATTTATTTGTTTTAGATCAAGCCACACAGTGCTGGCAACTTCGCAGCTGCAAGTAGCTAATGTCTTGTATTGTGAGAAATTTGACATTTCAAAGTACTTAACTTGTGCTGGAGGAGCAGAAATTGCTGCGTGGTTCTTTTTCAGCAGGGTTCTGGTAGTGGCAGTGGACACGTGCAAATTGAATCAAGTCTAGAATTATCTCCAAGTTTTTGTAGTGCTTTACAGATTTCTGTTAAACCAGTGAAGTGTTGCTCTGGGATTTTTTTTTACTTAACAGAGGTTTTTGAGAAGAAAATGCTGTGACCCAGGCCTCGTTCATTATTACATACATGGCAATGAGTATCAGAGAAGGAATAAATGAATTGATAAGCTACCACTCTCTGTATTATTAAAAGCAATTAAGTCATTGACAAGACGTGTTCCTGACTTTGTGTCTTGTAAAACTCTTTAATAATATGCAGGGAGAGCTCCAAGTTAATATTTAACATCTTTTTTCATCTTTTGAACTAATGTTAGAACTAATTAGACAACTGAGCTGTAGAATAGATTGTCCCTGGTGGTGTGTTTTCAGGGACGTGGTC
Source organism: Perdix hodgsoniae (assembly GCA_035772895.1). NCBI lineage: Eukaryota > Metazoa > Chordata > Aves > Galliformes > Phasianidae > Perdix > Perdix hodgsoniae. The sequence goes on from JAPSGF010000031.1 coordinate 4,528,470, forward strand.
AGAAGAATAAATTACAGAGTGAAAACTGTGAATTCATTTTTCCTGGATTTCAGCAGCCTGAGCCAGGATTGCATGTGCCTCATAATTGTGAACGTATGACTGCATAGCAATTAATACTTATTTTTAGAAAACAGATTTGGTTTTGCAAGTTGAAGGGGGAAAAAAAGCATCTCAAAATATTTACTAGCGTGGAAATCAGATTTCTGAAATTATATGAAAGAAATTTGTCTTCTGAGTAGTGAGTTTCCTGCCTTTGGAGTGAGTTACAGCTGAAACTTTCCCACTGTCAGCAGTGTATCACCTTTCCCACTGAAAGGCTAACTCAGATGGAAATCCTTCCCGCCACCTGCAACTTCTGATGCATTTTTCTGAAGAAGGAACAGGCCTATGCTGGAGTGGAGCGCTTTAGCAGTCACCCATATGATATGGATAACATGATATCAGAGCATGATGTGAATATTTTGGTTTTGTCTTGGCATCTCCTTTGCTTTGGCTGTCAGTGATCTTTGTGATGCATTCACACTCATGCACACCAAAAGAGCGTTCGATGCACATGCCAATAACGTATGTGCCCAAATTATTTTTTCAGTTGAGCTGTGGACGACCATTTTAGTACAAAGGAGAGCTCAATAGTAACAAGTCCAGGTGAGATATCAGTCGTACCATTAAGCAGAAGGGAAAGATGTATTGAAAAATGTCTTCCATTTTATTTCAGCTTTGAATACATACATTAAGTTCCTTACTGACTTAACTTCCATAACTAACGTAACTTACTAACTTCAGTTCACCCACTGGAGCTGCGGGTGTCCCTGTGCATTACAGGGGTGTTGGACTGGATGGCCCTTAAGGGTCCCTTCCATCCCAAACGATTCCATGGTTCTGTGATCAAAGAAACTAGTGCAATATACTCTTTCTCTTTTTATAATTAATGCAAGTTTATGATATAACGTGAGCAAGAGGTTAGTTTTTCATTTTACTGCAGAAGTTCACTTTTTTTTTGGTCCAGTCTCAGTATGGTTCCTTCTTTTATTTGTTCCTTCTTGGTTGTTAAAGGATGGTATATTAATGTTTGGCTGTGTTTACATAGACCAAATCATTCAGTGTGCTTTCTGAAACTTTTTTTCCTTAATACCACTCCTGATTGCAGTGTGAACACATGTGGCTAAACGTTTCGTCTTTTGACAGTAGCTGGCTAGAATTTGGCTTTCCTTTTGGCTGGTTCTTTCTCCCCTGATAAAAAGGCACCATGGTGACGGTAGTCAAGTGACAAAGAAGCCGCCGTCCTGTTATCAAGTTCTAATAAAACTTCTCTTGAAAGCCTGTTTTTCATGCTTCCCTCCATCCCATCCCCCCATTCTTTTGTTTTGCTGCAAGTCATTTGGCACGGAACAAGTTTTATTTGTGAATCTACTGGAAAGCATTGGTCATTAGCAATTAACAATACAGCTTGTTCCTTACTGTTCATTGCTAATAGAGCACACCGATTGCCGCAGAAACACTATTAACTGGAGAGAAATGCAATACGTGCAGCTTGATGCTAAGTATCTTTTATTTAATATAGTAGAGTGAATTTTGGCTTGGACAGAATTGTATCATTTTCTCATTTTCCTTCCTTTTAATCAAAACAGTGTGAAAGGAGGTGCTTTTCACTTTTCTTGGAGAACACCGTGTCCGTTCAACTGAAGTCAATTACTTTAATTGTATCTTCTCTCTGCAGAGTTCATCCCAAGAAGCAAAATTCATGTTTGCTGCAAGAAGTCCTGCAAAATAATAATTGGGAAAAAAGCAGGGGGGGAGAAAAGCCATAAAAAAGATCCTAGCAGAACCAGTATGCATTGATTTGGAGATTCATGCATGAAACTCCTGGTTTTGGGGAGACTAACTGCCTTGCTCTTGGAAGCATTGGAAATCTGAAGTTCATGCTCATGAGAAGTCAAACCCGAGAGCCCGGGTTACTCAGCGTGGCTACGGATTGCAGAGACGACAGTAACAAGTCAAACATTCTGTGTGAAGAAGGAGTTTCAGCTGTGTGCACGGGCAGCTGAGAGAAATAGCAGCCAGCCTGGGATAAAATGCCAGCGAGGGGTAAATATTTCTTCAGTGAAAGTGATGACTGCAGGATCACAGACCCTCTCTATGAGAAGTACCGTTATTCGAGCCAGCAGCTTCCACTCCTGCTACTGCTGCTCTTCATTGCAATTATCTTCTGGACTACACTAATTATAATCTTTTTTGTCAAAGACGTGAGTATTGATTGGTATTCATTCAGCAAAGTCAGGGATACTGTATGCAGAGGAAAGATTTGTGGTTGTGTAGCGTATTATAATTGTTTAAAAAGAAAAGAAAAATAAACTAAAATAAAAATTCTCATGTTCTTCAAGTAATCTCAGTTGACAGCAGTTAAAAAGGAGTAGCTGATCTAAAGATAATGTTGTAAAAGAGTGATGAGGAAGCTGTTACAGTCTTATTGCCTTCTAACACTGCTTTCCAAATGCAGAGCTGCATGAGACTGTGTCTTTAGGTTAATTGCTAAAGAGATTTAATCGTACCAATTGTACTTGTAAACTGCTTAGCTTTTATTCCTTTAAAAAAGGAGAGTAGCAACAATTCATATGTGTTGCAAGTCATCCTCTGTAAAACTTGAAAAAGAGCTGTTACACCACCTTTAGCAAAGCTTGAATTCCTTAAATGCATTTATCAGGATTATAACTTATCTTAAAAGACAACAACAAAAAGATTAGTTCAGGAAATGAAAATGATGAAGTTGGGTAGACTGGATATCTTCAGTATTATTTATTATCTCTGAATGTTTCAAAAGCATTAGTGCTGCTGCAGCCACACTGCTTAGCTTTTAAAGTATGATGACTAGAGTTCTGATCTCAGCTGTTTCTAGGAGAGTACAGATGAATTTTCCCTTTTTTTTTTCTGAAGGAGAAAGTTGGAGCAAACATAATGCTTTCTTTTGCTTTTTCAGGAAGCACGTATTCATCTTGCCTTCATTATTGCAGTATGTGCTGTTCTTGTCCTATTTTCAGTCATGTACTTGCTTTTATGTATCGAATCCTTATTTCGGAGATGGCTAACCTTATTTGGAGTTACAATTTGGATTTGCTTCTTAACGATAGGTTACATTCCTCTTCTTGAACGAGAAGATTATTTTTCAGCATGGGAACAGGTATGTATTTCCCTATTATTCAAGTATTTACCATAAAACCTGTGGTCATGATGTGTGGATCTGCTTGTGTTCTTGATTTTTTCTGAACAGCATAAAACTAGTTTTCTGAGATAATCCTGGATTAGTTCATACTGTGGTCAGTTTTTGTTTTCTGACCGTGAAAACCCAGTTCAGCTAAGAAGATTGGATAATTGCACACTTCTGTTCAGGACCTGCATCTTTTAAGTTGTAACTTTATTTCTGTGTAAATAGGTTACAACTTAATCTTTACAAGTCCACTTCTAAGAGAATTTTTGCATTTTTACTAGCTTTTATTAATTTCTGTGTGTCAAAGTGCTGTTTAAGAAATGTGTAAAGGACTCTGGAACTGGGTGTGCCCTAGAGAGCGTGTTTTCACATCAGTGGGAGAGGTGAACAATAAGAATTAATGACACGTCCTGGCATAGCTGGGTGTGGTTCAAGTTCATTACTTGGTATCTCTGATCAGAAGACTGGAGATTTTGTGATGCCAAAAATACCATATTCTGTAGGAAACTCCTCCTAAATTCTCATAATATAAACAGAAGAGTTTTCAATAAAATAAAAATGAGTTTTTATCTTGTTTTACTGACTCTTCCCTTTCCCCTCTTTATTTCAGATAAAGAAAGATATAAATTATGAGTTAAACAACCCATATCTGATTGTATTATGGCCTGGATCCAGCACCAGAATTTACAGTTGCTATTCAGTATTTTTTTTGATTTAAGAAAGAAGATATCACCATAAGAAAAAAAAAAAATCAAAACAAAAACAAAATCTAGTACTTAATTATAGGTACAAGCACGTAATCAAACGAGATTTGGTTCTGTTGCTTGCAGTGCTGCAACGCAGTGTCTTGTATCATTGTCACTTGGTAATAATGGTGATATAAAGCCAAAAATGGAAGGCAACTATAGATTAGAAAGCAGAAGCAAATAGGAGAATTCCAAAATTTTACCGCAAGTTCTTAATTTATCACAGATTGAGGCTACTGTTTAAATGAAGTTTAACTTCTGCTTGCCTGTGCTTATTAATATATTTCACAGCATTCAGAACGTTCTGATGAGGGTTGTATGGTAGAGGAAGTTTTGGTACAAACGGAATAGTAAAGATGAACATTTAAAAGGTTACTCCTGTTGGATGAAACCTTTTATTTGTTTGCCTGCTGGTTATGTTCTGTCTCAGCAGAGATCTATGCTGATAAGCATTTCACTGTAGTCTGGGCCTTGAAACTTCCTTGAAGGAAGCTGCTATTTGGAACAGTGGGAGTTGAGCTGCACTGGGGAGATAGAGCTGAGCCAGAGACACCGCCATGTATTCTTCTGATTGACATTGTTACTTTGCATATATATGGACTATTGGCTATAACAGATAAATATGGATATAACTTTTGTAGACATTCCTTGTTATCCCTAGCTGTGTAGCAGGACGTTGTGCTTTTTGTAAAATCTCTTCTGTTAAATACACAGTTAGTGGCAATAGTGATTATTCTCTTGTGTCAGCACTGAGAACTATTGTTTGGGCTTTTGGTTTTATCAGGTATGGAGTAAATAAACAGGTAATGTGGTACTTTTAAGATTAAAATACTATCTTGGAGAAGGTGAGAAATCCCATTCTGTTCAGCTTTGCTATAATTGCAGTGCACTGTTCTTGACAGATAAAACACATTTTCAGCTGTAAAGGATGAGCTAAGAGTGAAGGGTGAGGATAACTGGAAAAATTAAGTGACGCATCACGTTAATCATTTTGACTTTGAATCTATATCTACTAATTCCCTCACTCTGCTTTAGAAATGTAAATATTTCATTTTTCTACTTGAAAATATGAAGAATGCTGCTGCTTTCCTTCTTTGGTGAGTTTTGTTAGACACATAGTAATGTGTGTGTGTGATTAACTGTTTTGTTTTGTTTTTTTCCTCCCTTTCAATAGGTGCCATTTTTTCTGTTCATAATCTTCACAGTTTATACCATGCTACCCTTTGGGATGAGAGATGCAGTCATAATTAGTGTTCTTTCTGCTCTCTCCCATATTATCGTTCTAAGTGTGTTCTCCAAGGATTCTCATGGAGATAAAAGATCCATTCTGTTTCAGGTAAGGAAAAGCTACCTTAAGTCATATTACCAGTGTCATATTACCATTTGATATTGGCATAACTATCCTGATTAGATTAAGTTCCAAACTTCCACAAAGTTCAAGGAGTTGGATCATGAGCCCATGCCTGTTTTGCATGCCTTCAATAAGAAATTATTTACTTCCATTAATAATACATTTTCTAATGTAAGTGGAAGAAGCAGAATTTCTTAACTGTTACTCAGTGTAAGACAAAGTTTGTCACAATCTTTCTTCCCAATCTGTGCTGTTCAGATGGGCTCTATCTTCATCTGGCACTGTCTGCTGGGTGGATCAAAAGGGCCACTGCTGCCCTGGGGAGTCAGCAGGGCCTGGCAGTGCTACAGAACCTTTCATTGTTCCTATCCCTTATTTATAGGGTGTGTTCACAGCAGCACCTTGCTCTTTCAATGCAGATATTTGTCAGACTTCACACAGCATGCTGATGCATGGTTTTGAGGTCCGTATTCTCCCGGAGTCAATCACTGGTGTCTGCAAATAAAAGCGTTAAGTGATACAGCAGAGTTGTTTGATTGTTCTACTGTATGTTCCCACTGGAGTGCCTGTTACTGCCTAAGTTAGCTTCTGTTGTCCAGGTACATCCTGGCCAATGGAAATGCTGTCATTTGGTGTGTAACAGGGTAAGAGAAAAGTGGAACAATGCCTGGGATCGATTACTTCTAAGGAACTAGTAAGCATACTGGTGAAATATCAGTGACTGTTCTGCAGTAGGTAAATATTTTTCTTGTGCAGGTACTTGCCAATGCTGTCATTTTCCTTTGTGGTAATTTGATGGGTGCCTTTCACAAACGCCAAATGCAGGTTGCTTCGTGGGATTTGTACAGATACACATTAAAGTGCATTCAGGTCCGAATGAAACTGAAGATTGAAAAGAGGCAACAAGTGAGTGAAGTGGTTCTTGCTATGAATTGCTTGTTTGTGTTTCTAAAATTGGTGCAATTTTATAAGGTCTGTGATTAATGTTCATAGAAGGGCTTGGGCAGATCTCCATAATACCCATTTCATATCAAAAATAAAAGTTGTGCCATTAGTAACAAAAGAAGGAAGTTGAAAGGAGGAAGCTGTTCCATGCGGCTTGTCTGTATGAAAATCACAGTATTTGTTGCAAGGATGTCGCTGCCAGTTATTTCAGCTAACTTGTATTTCCTAGCACAAAAGGTTGATGGGACTGGCCTAAGGTAACCCAAAAGAACACGTCCTTCATGTCCTGACAGATACTTGTAGGGTAATTTCAACAGTTTTGTGCTTCCCTTTGTTATGAATTTTCTTTGAAATTCTGCAGTATTGTTTGTTCTTTTATTTTCTTGTCTCAGAAACTGTTTTTCTTTTGCTAGGAGAAAACTGAAACTTAAGTGGGAAAAAAAATCCAGGCTGGATGTGGCTCTCGACAGACTGGTCTAGTGGCTGGTGACCCTGCACATAGCAGGGGGATTGAAATTAGATGATCAGTTTGGTCCTTTTCAGCCCAGGCCATTCCATAATTCTATGAAAAAATCACATAATACATTACAGTTTGGAGCATGACAACGTTTACATCTCTAAACTCCAGTGGTATTTAAGGAGTAAGCAAGGAACTTTAATCTCCTACTGAGGAAGGACTGTAAGGAAGTATCAAAGCCAAAAGTAGCATGCCTTCCTTTTATCCTGGTGTGAGCAGGGTTAGGAACAGCAGCTCTCAAAGTCTGATGTGAGCTGAGTTCTCTGCCCACAAGTTCCTAGATAAAAGGAAGGGGCTGAGGAGTGTCTGACTTGACAGAGTTGAAAAGAAGAGAATGCCACACAGCTAATGCAGCCTGTCCTCTGATGCTAATCTTGTGAGATGACAAACCTGCACAAAAACCCTGGCAGAAAGCTGTTCCCTGTGCAACAGCCAGCAAAGTATTTAAGCAGCTTACAGAAGCACTGTGCTTCTAAAACATCCTTGGGTGATGTTGTAACTTGCACGTGTTTTATGGTTGCTTGTCTGAAGTGTAGATGAGCTGAAGTCTATGGACAGTTTACTTTTCAGCTGTGTTGCAATTTGCCAGACAATTCTGAGTTACTTTTTTGCCACCCATTTTTTCCCTATGAAGATAATACAAGAACTGCAGGTCGGGGTTCATCATCACTTCCTTGAAAGCTGTGTAACGTGTCAGCATCACATGGCCCCATGACATGCAGTGGGGCTCTGTTTTCATTTGAGTTATTCCCCAAACTTGGCTCTCCTATTAATCAAATGCTGGAGGAGAGAAAGGAGGCTTTTCAATTTCTGGGAGGCAGTCTCAAGCCAGACTGCTGTCTAGGGCTAGTTTAGCCAAGTGCTTGATGGGCTCCTTCTTCCCACTGTGATCCCAAGGAATTTATTTTTGGTGGCAAGTGCTGGTTAAGCAATCCTAGCAGCTTGTTCCCATCTGTGGACTGCTGCAAAGTTGCTTGGGAAAGGGAGACAAATTTTAGACAGAAGGGACAGAGTTTGACTCAGTTACACAATCTTCTGGCTTTGCTGGCAGTGTCATGAGAAGTTGTTCCTTCTCGAAGCTGCTCCATGTGGTGTTTTGCCTTCTGTGGCGACCCTGCTATGGAGCAGCAGAGCCCTTCCTGGATTAAAAGTACTCTTCTGTTGTATTCCTCTTCTGCCTGGCAGCTTCACGCTGTCTTTGAAGAACAGGGTTTTAAGCAGCATAACAGATAATGCACTGAGTATGTGAGTAATGCAAGTGGTTTATGAAAAGATTTATTCTTACTCAGCTCAGAAGAGTTTTATTTCAGTGGCATCAGTTGCTGGTTTGCTCTGTGTGTGCGTTTTTAATACTGCGTAGATTACTAGTTACAGAAAGTAAGCTTTTATCTGAAGTTTATCAGAAAATGCTAATGTAATCCTGAGATTGGCTTTGAGGGGAGAAAGGTTTTAATTTATCTAGAAATTGTAGAAATATGGATTTTCTTTCCTCTGTTTCATAGTTAAAGTGATGTGGCATCTAGGTCACAAGGAAGAAAATAAAATGCAACACCCTTACTCAGTTGTAAAATCAGTGTTTTTGAGAACTGAAATGGAACAGTCTTTTCTGGAAAATGTGACATTCATTACTCAAAGGATGGTTGAATAAAGAGGTTTTATCTCCTTAATTCCTTTTTGTGGTCATTAGATCCTGCGATTTCAAAATTAGTATATGAAGAGTTTTACATCCTTAATTTTTTTCCCTCCTTTTAGGAAAATTTGCTTTTATCCATACTGCCAGCTCATATATCTATGGAAATGAAGCTAGCAATTATAGAGCGACTAAAGGAAACTAATGATAATAGGCAAATGCATGACAACAACTTCCACATTTTATACGTTAAAAGGCACGAAAATGTTAGGTGAGTTGAAACTCTAGAGGTATTTGTATTTATATAAGCTGCTAATTTCTTAGTACATGTTGTTCAGTGAAAATCAGAGACAGACTTTCAGGGTGAAGGGAGCTCCTTTCCTGTTGTTGAAAGATAATGTTACCTGAACTTGTAATGAGTCAAGGTATTTCACCCTGTTTTCTGGAGTTGGTTTCCTAAGGCTGAGGTGCTTTTTCTTAAGTGCATTTTAAAGTTCAACTGACTCTGAAATAGACACATCTTTGTATTTCAACGATCTATTTTTTTGTTTTCCTTTTGTTCTTGTCTAGTATTCTCTATGCAGACATTGTAGGATTCACTCGCCTTGCCAGTGACTGCTCTCCTAAGGAACTAGTGGTGATGCTGAATGAACTGTTTGGAAAGTTTGATCAGATTGCAAAGGTACGTGTTGCAGTTTGTAGTGCAGCAGGGATTTAATTTAGTTAAAATTCAGTTGTTAGAACTTCAAAGTACTGGAAAATAACAGGGCCATACTTACTGTATTATATCAAAGCAGGGATTAAGAATGCACAAAAATAAGTCATGCCATCCTAGCTGCTTTTTGTGCTACAGTAGGAGTTGGTGTGAAAGATACTTGGTCACTGTTTGCAACTGTTCCTTGGGTACCAGAATATAGAAGATTTGGGATTTTGAGTGATACATCTGAATTTTTCACTACTTTCTGCAAATGGCCTGGTTTAAAAAGCACTTTTTTGTGAGACAGGGTCTTCCAGCTTTCTTGTTGGGCTATAAGAAGAGATTCTTGCGGTGTTTTGTATTTATTTATTTATTTTATTCCCTGTTTTTGATCTGTCATCTTTTCTATTATGTAAGGATGTTGAAGGCTCCAAACTACCTAATAAAAGCCCGTGGCTAACCTGGAAACTGAACTTGATACTGAAGTCTACCAGCTCTAACATAAGGTTACCCACTCATCTCCAAAACAGAGAAGCTCAGGGCCGTGTGATCTGGTTTGCTCAGAATCTACTGGGTGGCTTCAAATGTTGGAGAACAATGGATGTCCTTTTAAGGCTTGGATTGATGAGTGAGAACAGCTTAGTTTGATCACTTGACACTGATTTGTTGCAAATAATAGTATTTTTTTAGTTGGTGGAAAAATTGGCTGGTTGTTCCCCAGCAGGGAATGGTTTTGCAGCTGGAGTGGCAGCTGTCCCTGATTAAGACATCTCCCCTTGTCGGTCAAACCCGGCACAGCCTTCTCAGGCAGAAGTAGCCTTGGCCTGCTTGTAAACTTTGTAGCTAAAATTAAGACAGTATGAGGAGGTCTTCTTTCCTCTCTTCAGCCAATAACAGGCAATCATCTTCTGTTGCACAGTTCAGGAGTTTTCTGCTGCCGAACTGCTTTGATGTTGAGTGTCAGCAAAGTCGACTGTGCGCCAACTTCCTCTTCCGTTAAACTTTAAAGTAAATTGTTGTATGCAAACATACCGGGTTAGGCATCCTAATTCCTGACTTCTGTAAAGTTAGATCGTTCCTAGATTCTGTGAAGGTTTTATGACACTGCCCTAAAAATCCGATGAAAAGGTGAAAAAGGTGATTTATTTATTAACATTTGAATAAAAAAGATGAATAATGAAGGATAGTTAAGTAGATTTCATCCTTCAAATGATAAATTCTTTGAAAGTTTTTTTCACTGCTGTAATTTCATTTATAGCTTTTTCAGTTGCAAACAGTTCCAAGAATTAATTCAGAAATTATTAAGATTCTACTTCAGAAACACTTGAAGTAGTAATTTCTGTTATCCTCCAGACATTTGAATGCAGAAAATGAGAAGTAGGTTTTGCTTCAAGCAGGATTGAATGCAGCCTTACTTCCTCAAAGCGATGTAGAAAAGTCCTAGTTTTGGTGTCACTAGTCTCCTTGAAGGTTTTTGTGTTTTTGTTTGTTTGTTTGTTTGTTTTTTGGTTTGTTGTTTTTTTTCCCCATTACGTATGTTAATCATTATTTTTCAGGAGAATGAATGCATGAGAATAAAAATCCTGGGAGATTGTTACTACTGTGTCTCAGGCCTACCCGTGTCCTTGCCGGTCCATGCCAGAAACTGTGTTAAAATGGGACTGGACATGTGTGAAGCAATAAAGTAAGCATAACACAAAAGACTTTTTAATTGTGTAGACTCTATAAAGATATTGAATCAAGTTATTGTTAGTGTTGTCATTGTCAAATATTATTTATTGCCTCTAGTTTGTTAGTTATGCATTAGGTCATAAGTTTGTCTCTTGCCATTGCACTGAGTGTATAATGAGACTAAGCCTTAATAGATCTCCAGAAGGAAGAGAGAAAAAGGCAGAAGTCTAAACTATACTCTAACTCCTCTCTTCTTCTACAGGCAGGTGAGAGAAGCTACAGGTGTGGATATCAACATGAGAGTTGGCATTCATTCTGGGAATGTGCTGTGTGGTGTGATCGGCCTCCGCAAGTGGCAGTACGATGTCTGGTCTCACGATGTTTCCTTAGCCAACCGTATGGAGTCTGCAGGCGTACCTGGGTGAGGCCCTCCACTCTCACTGCTGGCTCACTGTCATCACCTTTCTCATAGTCATGGCTTGTGAGTCTGGAATTTGTCACTGTTCCGTGACACAAATCTATATAATGGTGTGAATAAAATGGGACAAATGTGTACTTACCTGAGCAGTAAAAAGCTAATGTTTTCTGGTTGTTATTTTTTAATAAGCTATAAAATTATATTATTAGAAAAGTAACTACTTCTTGACGTCTCCTTCATTTGAGAAAGTTGTGTGGCTTTAGCACTATATTATTATGTTGACTTGACCTGTGTTGGGTACAAGGGTAATACTATATTTTTAAGAATAAAAACAGAACTTAGGTTGACAAAGAAAAGTTGCATATTTACAGCAGTCAGTGTTTCTGTTGATATATCAATTGGTTCATTAGTCACTTGATTTATATTAGCTCTATATTCAAACACTTCATGACCCTGAACTCCCAGAAATTAAAATAAACCCCAGAGAGGAGCGTCCAAGGAAGAATTTAGAGCTGTTGGCTGTTGTGTATTCTCTCTGAGCTGTGTTTGGCATGGGCAGAATGGGAAGAAGAATGAGTAGGCCTGGGTGGAAGAGCTGAGGCAAAATGTAGCACGACTTGCTTTGTGTCACTCAGCAGAGCACAGTGTTGGGCTTGAGGCTCATATTTTTGCTGTGCTTTTGAAGGTGCTTACTGAAAGAACAATTATATATGGTTGGCTTTTTAAAATGCTGGCACTGCGTACTTTCCTAAATGAGGATAATAGAGTTGTTTTCTAAGTTGAACCTTGGGGATTAAAATTTGGCACTTTTTTTTTTCCCCTGTCTTTTCAATGGTCTACACAAAAATGACCATATTGACAGTTCTATTTTTTCCCTTCCCAAATGATGCTGTAATTTTGCAAGTTCTTGGTATTCTTTGCAAATTAATACTTATTAATGGAATGGCATTCTAAGAGGTATATATTTTCCATTGAAAACTATTAAGCATTGAGATTCCAATTACTCTTTTTTTTTTTCTTAGTTTAGTATCACTGTCACTGTAGAGTATCTTCTTATTTGTATTCTAGGTAAGTTCTGCAAAGCAGAAAGATATGAATATCACATTCTTTTGTTTCATTCTTTCTTTGGTAACAGAAAGCCACCTAATTGAAACTTAATTAATGGTTGCAATATCATCCAGGTTGAGTATTTCAGAACAATTCTGTGTGGTTGAACAAAAATACAGAGCTGTGAAGTTTCTTGGCAAAGCAAACAGCACAACTCTGAATATGACATGAATATCATACAAATATCACATTTAGGACTATTGTCGAATCTTAAAAACTGGTTATTCCAGTACACTTGTCATGCAAGTGTTTGATTCTCTGATAGAAATAAAAGTTATTTTAAGTTTGCTTGTTGATTCCAAAACATAACACACAATACTTTCTGTAGCACTCACTTTCCATGTGTTAAAACTGGCCACAGGAATTCTTCTGTTCCTGGAAGACTGAGCCTTCCAGGGAGGAGGGATTTCTACTTGTTATGTAGTTTCTACTGTGGAAAAATAATCTGTCTGGGGTTCTCCATAGTTTCCAACCTTAGCTAGTTCTTCTCCTTTGGAAGTCAGCAAAAGTTTTGTCACTGGGAGCAGTTTGAAGTTTTTATTTACAATAGGAAGTGTAAGTGTGTTGGGTCTTGTGAGTGAAGAAATTCTAAAGACTTTTGAAAAGATGCAGAGAAACTGCTCATTTTATGAATAATTTATTACTGTTGACTGAGTATCTTTGTTCTTCTTTTGTAGTCTAAAATTTATTTACATTTGTAATAACATAATAATATATTGGTAAAACAGAACAAGCACTGCACCAAGATTAAAACCACATTTATGACCGTTTCTCTAACATAGATGTGCCTGAAACACTGAAATACATGCTCAGGCATATTAGCATGGGGAAGTGAGAATGCGGTGTTTTAGGTATTCTGCTTTGATATAGGTGCCTTAGTGCATGTCAAAGCTTGCCTTGAGAGGCAGCTGTAACAGCTTTTGTTATGTGTTGGTCATGGAATCCACTAAAGCATTAGTAGCTGATGGAAGTTGTCAGCATAATAAGTTAAATAGAAAGAAGTTTACAGTATGACCTGAAATGTATTATAATAGTGTGTGATTTGGGAAGAGGAGACAGGATCCATAATAAAAATGGATACTGAACAGATGAGCTAAGTAGAAAAAGACAGAAAAGTGTTTTAGTGCTGAGTTAATACAGACATCACTCAATATGCCTCAGCTCCTGTGAGGGGGGGAGGGGGGGAAGTGGCGATCAGAAGCTGGCTGTAAGATTTCAGATTCAAATACTTGCCTGTATTTCAAAACTGCTGAATCCACTGGAAAAAAAATAAAAAATAAAAAAACATAGTCTTTTTAGAAAATTGCCAGTAAGCAAAAACCTCTTACCTTCTAGTTCCAAAAGATCTGTGGAATTTTTTGCTCCTCTGTTGGAAGCCACAGCCTGTGGTCTTCAGCTCTTGGCTGCTTTATCTTCACATATCCTATTCAGGTTAAGAAAGTTGAGCTGGACTGGACCATCACCCCCTTTTTTCTGCAGGTAGACAGGTGCTGTCAGTTTCCGTTCTGGAGGTGTGCTGCTACCAGCTCTGTGCTGATAGGTTGTAGGAGTGATGGTGCGGTGGTTAACCCCTCTGTGCCAAGGAAAAATGAGCAAAGTTATGGGATGATGGACAACTAGAAAAAATATAACCAAATTATGTGTATATGCTTTCACGAACATATTGAGGCCTCTCGTTGAGAAATGTTGTGTGGAAAAGTGTAACTCATCATTTCCGTGGAAATATGTGATTCAGGATGCTGAACTAAGTAACATCCAAGGGGAAAGCATGAGTGGATACAGAAAGTGCCAGCTGCTGCCATTAGACGTGTTGCTGTGTTATAGTGTAGCTGTTTCTGTCAGAAAAGACAGACTTCAAGACTTGTCTAAGACAGTCCTCCCTTGAGCGTATGTCTACTTTCCGTGCAGCTCTCACCGTCTGCAACGACCTGCCTGTATGTCTGTTTCCTCAGTCATCAGATCTTGGTAACGATGTTTCTTCTCCCATCTCCCTCTTTCTCTTACTGTGCTTATTTCTTTCTAATCTTGTATTGATACTATCTCATTCTGGGAAGTGTTTCTGGGGGATACTTTGTATGAAAGATGTACAACAAAGGAGTGCGGTGATGGATTGCAAATGCAGTTTTGAGTACTGGCCGGATTTTGGAGTTCGCTGCCAAAGCACGTGGTGGCTGGAAAGCAGAAATGTAGCAGTAGCCATTGAAATGTAAATGAAATGCTTAGTATGACCTTTCTCTAAATGCTCCGTTGTCTTTTTCTTTCTGCCATTCTCAGTCGTGTACACATCACTGAAGCAACGCTAAATCACTTGGGCAAGGCTTATGAAGTAGAAGAAGGAAATGGGCACCTTAGAGATCCTTACCTTGAATCCATGAATATCAAAACCTACTTGGTGGTTGATCCAAGGGTATGTGTGTGTTTTTAAATGCATATCTAAATTCATACATTTTAATTAGAGGTGTCTATGGAGTGAGTCATATGAATAATTTAGAGTTGGGACTTCAGATCTGAAAGCACAACCTTCAGTTCTGTGTCTAAAACCTCATACGTGGTTCATATAGTCAGCATTTATATTGAAGCATGTGACTTACAAATTCAAAGTAAAAGGGGGGATGAGGTGGTGAAAGAACATCCATGCTGTGTAGCCACTTCCAGATACAATGTTCTCTGTGAAGTAGCTTCCAGTAGCTTCTCCTGGCTGTTTTATATGCAAGATTCACCTTCCTTTCAAACTATTATGTTAGTAACTGTTACCCATTTCAGGATGAGTAATGCCTCAAGCATCACCAGTTTGGATTGGTTTGTGGCTGACAAGTAAAACATTTCAGAAGGAAAAACAAACGGTGAACTCCTTTCCTTCAGGATTTTTACAGGGAGAAACAGTATAGAGCCACATTATCAAGAGCTCAAACTTATCTTCCTTGTATGTTTTATGTACACAACACTGAAACAAACTTCCCCACTGCATGCACAGTTCACAGATTGAAGATCTAGTTCTATTGAAGTCCCTGCTCACATGGAGATACCTATGAAATGGTAGCAAATAACCAGTCAGTGTGCATCAGTTCATTCTGTAGTTTAATCTTCCTTTTAGACCCACAGAGGATCTGCTGTATGAGTACTGCCTATTTACCTGTTGTATAGGGATATAATCTAAGAGTGAGTCTGTCATCTTTTTCCTGACTATTGTTTTTCTCTAGCTCAGAAATTGGGAATCTTATATTCCTGCTGTCGTGCTGATTGCATGGAAATTATATCTTTAGTCCCAGGATATCTAGGATGCCTCTGGTATCATCACTCTCAAACCAGGAAGCTTGAAAGTTGTTCTACAAGTGAAGGCTTGTAAAGACAGCTCAAGAAAATTCATTATGTCATGATTTGCTACAACTGAAATTAATTAAATGAGAGAAAGGAATGGAGGTTGGCCGACTTTGCTGATGAATGTCAAGTCCTACTAAGTGGCTAGGTTATTTAGTTTACAGTTACTCAATTATACTGAGCTTTGTTTGTTTGTAATTTGTATCATTTTCTGTTTTCTAAGTTACTGTGTTTTTCTGTTAGTCCAAACAGTGCATATCAAATAATCATCTTCCTAAAACAAGAGTGAATGATGGGCTGAAGATGCGGGCATCTGTTCGGATGACACGTTATTTAGAGTCCTGGGGAGCAGCCAGGCCCTTTGCCCACCTGAACCATAGAGAAAGTGTGAGCAGTGACTCTTCGACTTCACAAGGAAGGCAGAGAAAGGTGAAGTTTGAATTGTTTATGTCATCTTAAAATTATGAACTACTTGTGTCTGTGGTTTGAAACTTGAAATCTGACTTATTTTTTGTGGTTGAATTTCTGCCGTTACTTTACATATGTACACAGAACTAAGCAGGTATCTGTGCAACATTCAGTCAAAACAATGCTCACACTCCAGCTAAGTCTAGCATATTATGCTTGTAGTAAACCTTCAAAGAAAAACATTGAAACTATCTTTTCTTCTGGCATTTCTCCATCCTCGGGTTGTACTCAGTATGTGTGGTTCTAGGACAAATTATTTATTTTCTAGCTTCTATATGCGCTCATGATTTACTTGAAATTTTATAGAAAATAAATCGTCCTTCCACGTGCTCCCTCTACAATAGGATTTTTTCAGTAAATAATTCAAGAAAATTCATTTTTCCTATGATCTGCCATTACTGGAAGCTGAAAGGAGGAGGTGCAGACCTCTCAGGTGTGCTTCCAAGGCCCTACAGAGCTATGCTACTCTCTAGCATAGAGATGGCAGTAGTAATTTTTAAAATGAAGTATCATTCCATTCAGGTTTGTGCAAGTAGTTTCCTCTTTAATTGTCTCTGCTCATCTTAGTTATTTCAGTGTATGGAGAAAAATCAGAGAAATGATTTGTTAAGTTATTTTCTAAAATTTTTTACAGAAAGGACAGAAAACACCCACTTGTTAATGCAGAAAATGTTGCTAGAAAGTGTTGGTTTTGATAAGCTTTTTGTTTGAGAATGTTTCTTGAATGTTGTTTGTCAAGCAAACTTTTTTTTTTACTTCCTCTTTAAGTTCATTCTTAATAGTTGTTCACATTGTTGAGTGTGTAACTTACTCTTTATTCCTTGCATGATTTAGGAAATACCTCTGTATTCCACTGGGCGCCAGAGGA
The DNA here is from genome assembly GCA_035772895.1 of Perdix hodgsoniae. NCBI lineage: Eukaryota > Metazoa > Chordata > Aves > Galliformes > Phasianidae > Perdix > Perdix hodgsoniae. The sequence continues at coordinate 4,545,408 of JAPSGF010000031.1, forward strand.
CTTCTGACAGGTTTGTTGAGTACTTTTTCTTTTTTCCTTGGTATATGATTCTGTGTTGTACTGTAAGTATGTGATCTTTCAACTGATTAATCAGTGTGTATGCTGTTTCCACAATGCAAATGTTCAGCTAGGTCTCTGGACTTTTAAAAGGCATCTAAATTCATGTTTGTTATAGTTGGCACTCTCTAAAGGCTTTCCTCCCAATATGTCTTCCTTCAGTTTTGAAAGTAGCCAGATGTTATTTTAATGTGATTTAGGATACCTGTACTTGTCAAAAAGCTTTTTAGTTAAGATAAACAATGTGTGTGATAATTCCACTGTGTAGTTTGGATGGAGAGGATTAAGTGATTACTTGTTTCTGAATAGCATTTGTGACATGATCTTCATATCGTTCACAGAAATTCATCTCAGAAGGGAAGAATAGAGGAAGATATTTATGATGAAATGATGTCAACCATTGAAGGACTCAGTTCAACTAAGTATGCAAAGATTTCTGTTTCTGTTTCCGTTTCTGTTTCCTTTTCCTTTCCTTTTCTTTTTCTCGATTTTTAACTCCAGATGCAAAATTTCCTTCTCAGAAATGTTACCAGGTATTTGTCTCGCAATTTTTTGTTTAATTAAATTTCCTTTTTGCTTTAGTTTTCAGTAATAATCTTGTTATTTTCATCCTTTGAGCAAGCCAATGGCTAGTCTAGCTGTTTTATGTGGTGTGATACTATGAAATAACAGAGTTATCACTTTATTTCTTAGTACTGTGCAAAGTAATGAGTTGAGTTGCAGTGCAGGGACAGGAAGTTAATATTTGTATTATGTTTATTAAAATAAGATGTATGAAGAAATAGGGTGCAGTCCTGACCAAAGCCTATGTATAAAGCCAAAACACAGTTCTGGGGAATAAATAATAAAGTTGGTTTAATGTCAGATTAGTTGACAGTAAATGCTCTCTCAGTAGCAGGTGGTGTTTGGCATTATGTAGGCATTTGGATTTGGTGATTTTTTTTTTGTAGGTCCATTCCAACTGAACTATTCTATTGTTGCATTTAAAAACAGACAAGTTGTAGGCAGTGTTGTCTTCTCCTTGTTTTTTTTGTTTTGTTTTTTAAATTTGGAATACAGAATTAGATTTCCTATCAAATGTGAACCAGTGAATTCAAGAAGAAAATCTTTCATCTAAATTATGGCAAGGACATTAACACTGTACTTCCTACTGTTCCTAGTAGGCGATGCTGTTGGTAACACTTAAGGGCAGAGTTTGGAGGCTGTAAGCCATCTCTAACACTTGCTGTTCTACGTGACTATTTTTAAACTTCAAAAAGGTTCTGGGGTTACATTTTGCACATAAATGGCAAAGCCTGCTGTTAGTGGAAGTTCTGGATCTGCCTGTTAACAACATAAAAACTTAGCAGTTCATGGATCACCCTATGAATTATAAAGACTTTTCAGAGCTGTCAAATGTGTATAAATCTGTAGCACCATCACCCTGTATAACTACAATGCTTTTGCATCCTTGCTGGGCTGATCTATACATTCTGTAACACGTGTCTCTGTGCATGCAGCCCATGGTGTGGCAAATCTGACGACTTCTGTGGATTTTCACTGATATTTGCAGAACCTGGTCTTGAAAAAGAGGTTGGTAAGAGCAAAATAATAGTTTTTGTTCTTTGATTTCTACTTCAGAGCAGCATAACAGTATACTTAAAACTGCATTTTCATTCTTGAACTGGATTTTGAAGATGAGTGCAAACCCAGAGAGGTTTTTGGTACCTAATGGAAAATGGGTCTCATGATTTGTTTAAGTTGGCCACTCTTTCTTGACAGTTTGTGTTCTGGAGAGTGTTTCTAATCTGTGGTTAAATTCTTGCCATAGGGAGTCAGTAGGAGTTAGGCTGGTTTTACTATGTGAAGAACATTCAAAAGTAATGAGAATTTAAAAAATATAAATACTACGTCTATAATGAAATTACTTTCTGTGGTTGTTTCATTGCAACTATAATACCATTATTGTTAGGTTCCTAAATTTGCTGTGCTGTGATGCACTGTGCATAGTTGCTGGTGCACATATATAATGAACCAATATGTAGTGTGTGTGTATTTGTAAAAACACACCCACGTATGTATGTATATATATATGTATATATATATATATACACACACATGTCTATATACTAGATTTACTTCCATGTATGTCCTTTTTTTGTAAGGACATTGATCACATGCATTGTAAAATTCTGACTTACATAATTGGTGCTGGATTTTCCTCTAGGTCAAAAATAATCCTTTACTCTGGGCTGGCATATATTGCAAATGTTCAGGTGATTTTCTTTTGTTGTTTTTTAGTTCTATGCATGTTTTGAATAGTGCAGTGTAAACTTCTATATATATGTAATCCCAAAAATGGTATAGCATTTTAAACAAGGTAATATTCTTTATAATAATCTGATTTATTAAAATCTGTGTTTCAGTATCGCACCATTACCATTCTAAAACTGAAGAGTTACTTTGCGTGTGCAAGTTTTGTGTTCCTCTGTATTTTTCTGATACAAGTGTTTGTAATGCCCAAGTAAGTGCCAGTATTTTAATAACTTAATTCAAATTAGCCAATGGCTGAAGTGAAACTCACATGCATGAAACTTTTTGAAGTCCTTTGGGGTTCCTGAGGGATGCCTCTCTTAGGTGTAATTTAGCCCTTAATAAAAGGGTGTGTTCGTGTTGTTGGGAAATGAGCCCAGATATCACTATGAAAATAAAATAGATGTGTCTCAAATAATCAGTATGACTCAGTAGTATACACAAGGAGATGATCAGGGGATTGAGGATTACTATTTTATAACAGCTGGCTGTAAAAACATTGACTGAGTGAGGAATAGAAGAATGGGATTAGCTGGTAAAAAGGTGCTCAGTGCTCCTTTTTTTCCGTAGAGCTGCAGAAAGGAGCTTCCAGTTTCTTCACATACTTCCAAGAAAGCAGATGTTTGATGTTTCTGAAGTTTATAGCACAGTTGTTTTTTTCTTGGCTATTGGAGTGCAATTTCCATGTGATTTATGCATAAAGGTAATAGCTCAGGCCCTCGTGAGGGAATAGGATAATTTAGTTGTATTTGTGCAACACGGCAACAGTAACTTGAGCGATTTGGTGGTTATCCAGTGCCAACAGAAGGGAAAGAAAAAAAAAAGGTCTATTCAAAGTTTGAGAACCAGTGTTAGGAACCATTAGTCTGAAGTGCAGTCTGAGTGACGTTTTCATTTAACGCAGGTTTGTTTAAATGCTTTCTCTTCTCTTTAGAACTGCAAAACTAGGAATTTCCTTTGGCGTCGTTGCAATCATCATTGTACTTATTTTGTTTGTGTGCTTTGCTGAGAAATGTATGGTAAGTATAAAAATGTGGACGGATGTGATTTGGCAGTTCAGTCTGTCTTTCAGGATGATGGGGTAAGCTGCTAGTTTCCATAGGAGCTACAGGAGTGTAGGACCTTGCCAGAAGATTTTACTGCCTGAAATGGATTGTCGTGTTTGAAAATTATTACTGTAATTCAGAGTAATTTGAGTACCAAAATAGGTGGCTAGGAGGGAGGAGGAAGTTATTAACACTTGTGAAATGAAAATTATAAACATATGAATAACTTGTTAAATACAGTTAGATAGCATGCATGGCTTTAACATACAGTTTTTATACAGGTAGGTGGATTTTATGTTGTCTGTGTCTATGTGGAGAGGTATGTGTGTGTGTAGGTATGCAGGTAGTTTCTACACATGTAAAAACTGGTGGAGAAAAGAGAAAGAAAAGTACAAATATTACAATCAGGCTGGAGTTTTACACTGGGAATGTTTGGTTGTAGCGCCCTTGAACAATGTTTGCAGTCTCTTAAAGTCATATGCTCTATTATCTGTTTTTTCTCTGCAGCAGCAAATGGAGGGTATTAGGATGGCAAAGGAACTGACTGGTTTTGGTTTAGACGCCTGCAAATGTAGTTCCAAGAGAAATACTATGACTAAATAAAAGTACAGTGCAGGATGTCATTATATTTTTCTAAAATTTCTCAAGCCCTTTCAATCAGATCCTAACTTTGTATCTTTATAGCAGAAATTCAAAAAAATTTAATCACCCAGTATCTTTGAAATGAGAAAGCATTTTCTCACTTTTCAAGCGTGGAATCCAACGTAGGAGGCATTGAATCTGGATTTCTGGACTCAGTTATAAATTAGAATTTCAACACAGAGTCTTTTCTCTCTCTTGCACAACATATTTTTAAATTTACAAATATTTCTTGCCTTATATTATCCATCTTATTGAAACTTTTCTTTTTTTATTTAACAGAAGTGCTGCTCAGAAAGGTGGCCTTTCCTGCGCCGTCTTTGCACTATCTCAGAAAAAGTGGAAACAATGCCTTTACTTAGGCTTCCTTTAGCAGTCATCACTATAGGTGCCTTGTTGATTATAGCCATTTTTAACTTGGTAAGTAATTGCATTGTCTTTATTCTGTGACCATACTTTGAGCAGCATTCTGTGTTCTTTTCATGAAGGGTTTGGCTCTTGCTTTTCTCCTGGTGTCCAATTCCCACCTGAGTTGACTTACACATGGATAATGTACCATGTGAAATAAAAGAGTTCAGAGGAAAAAAATCCCACTAAAACTTCTGAGATCTATTTTACATCACTTTTTCTTGTTTTCAAGATGGCATTTATAATTACCATAGATTATGACTATCGTCACTGAGATGTGTTCTGGTTTTTAATGTAAGTTTAAGTGCCTGTATTGGGTAGAACACAGACATTGTCAGTAGTTACTGCTAGACTAGATGCAAACAGAATCCATCTTTTAACCTTAGTTGTGTATTGTATTCCACCTGGGGTACACACATTTGAAAAACCACTCTTTGGTGTTACCTTATGCTCAAGACCATGCCATTTGTTTTTCTTGTTAATGCTTGCTAAAACAACATGTACATCAAGTTAACAGTTAAACCTCTCTGGTAGCTAGCTACTGAAAGTGATATATTTCCTATCCCACGTTCTCAGTTTATCAATCTGCTGATTCCATGGGGAGTTTGTACTGAAAGCTGTTCTGCAGCTTTTGTAGGGCTGTGTTTCTGCTGGCTCAGGTCCTTGAACTGACTCACAGTGGTGTCATGTGAACACCACCAGCCAGCCCAAAAGAGAACAGGAGCAGCAGCTGTGTCCCACTCACCAGTCGTACTGTGCCAGTTAGCTGCTAGATTAGCTTAGCTGTAATGTGAAGCTTCACCTCCAAATAAATAAACAAAAGGTAAATACTTGGCCATTTTAACATTCTTGCATATAAGGGGCATCATGAAATTTTAACACTTATATTGCAGTAGCACTGAAAGGGCAACCAGATAAGGATTCACTGTATAACCTGTGGAGAGAAGGCATTGAAAGTGAATGACTGCCTGCTAACTGATTTCTATGGTTTTGTCTTTTATTTTTTCCTAATAAATGAGACTACTGAAAAGAACAACGCTGCAAACTTTACTGGTTCAGATGACTTGAATGGCACTGCCAATGTGACTGATGTCTTCATTTCTAAGGTAAAAAGAAACAAGGCTTGGATGGTGTGTACAATATAAATAAATCCAGTATTTTTATACATTTTCATGTTTTTATAAAAATAGAATTAAGTCATTGAACTCAAAAACTATTACTTCCATGAGGCAGTTCTTGAAGTGTTTTCTGTAATTAACTGTGACTCAACTCTGCATCTTCTAGGGATTTTCAGAAGTCTCCATTAGTAGTGCGTTAACCCAAAGACTTAGCCTGCTTTGCTTACTTTGCACTTTTGGAAGCTGTTCCTTAGCATTTGTGTCAGGGACAGTTAGATGCAGCACTCGATAACTAGACAAAAGGTCATTTCTATCATTTCTAGGGATTTAATATTTATTATTTTCAATCATTTCTAGGGATTTAATATTTTTAGTTATTTAACTTCCAAACACTCTATTTAGAGATCATTGAGCCAGTGTGAAGACCCTTTGATTGATGCTCTAAGGACAGATAAGTTACACACATTTAATGCAGATTATACTCATCTAATTTCATAATTTTCTGTTCTTGCATGTCTGTAAATCAGTCATTTGAAAACACAACTGGATACTTCGTTGAGGAAACTGTAAGTAGTAAATACATTTTATTTTAAAGCCCAGATCTTTGAATACTCTATTTTTGACAACTGTCAGGTTTTGTTGTTCTAAAAAACAGCTTTTCTAGCTGCTTAGCACCAGCAAAGTTCTTCATGAAATCCGGTGTTTCAGTTGCTGCTGCTGTAATGAAGAAAGTGTGGCTTTGCAATTTTTTTTTTGGGGGGGAGGGAGAATTTTAAAAAGAGAGATATGAGAATGTAGGATCAGCTTAAGGTTACGAAGTACTATGTAAATAGAACCAGAATTCTGTAGTTCCTGCTTTGGAGACAGTTAGTTGGACTATAAAGCTGCTTTAAGTTATTCCTGAACTCATAATAAGTCTTCAGAAGATACGTTTTTCAGTACTCTTCAGTTTTAATCTGATGCTGCACGTATTGGCATGTGATGCTTTTTGTTTAAAGGTTTGTCTCTGACAAATTAAAAGAGTAGTAGCTAGGAGAAGTGTTAAATTCTGCAGTATAGTTCGGTTAAGAATAAAGGGTTGTATTTGGTGATTATAATTTATTTTGGTGGATTATAATTAATTTGGTGATTATAGTTTATTTTGTTTAAATTTAGAAGTCTCATGAACTTAGAGCATTTGCTGTGTTTGAAAGCCTTATGCAGCATAAAGCCTGAATAATGCAACTACATTTAAATTCTTCTTTTCCAGTATTATGCTTATTGCTGCATTTTGGGCTTCATTGCTTGCTCAGTATTTCTTCAAATGAGCTTCGAACTCAAAGTTCTCCTCCTGTCCATTGCTGTAACTATATACCTCATCATTTTTAATACCCTTCCATATAGAAACACGAGTGTCTCTGCCAACGTTACCAGGTGTGGTAGAAAATTTCTTATTAACAATAATGTTCTATTAAAGAAGATGTTAGTATAATAACTATAATATTAAGATATCAAAATTGCATCAGGCAGACATGATAAAGCTTTTTGTTAAGTTTAACCCCAATGACACAGAAATACCCCGATCTAATTGAGGAAACTATAAAAAATATGTGGAAAACTTTTACTGTTCATTTGCAGGTCTCTTTCTCAAATTTTGAGCATATTCTCATAGTCGATGATTAATTTATTTTGCAGAGACCAACTGTGAGCTCTCTGTACAGTTTAAAAAAGCCTGAGTGAGCTCTTAATTTAGCCTTGGAATCCCAGGCTAATCATATCATGAGAATTTAGTTTCATACATTGCTGAAAATTCAAAATGTAATGAGGAACTGATTTTACTAAAAAATATAAACGCCTCTCAGATTTCCATGAGTAATTTAATGGCTGACTTTTTAGTAATTCTGGTTCCTATTTGTCATCAGCTTCCTTTCTTATAAATAAGGTTTTGTTTTTGAATTTGAAGGCCTTGCTGGCTGTGTTTTCTGTAGGACAGTATGGGCAGTATCTCCTTGCAACAATTAATGAAGTTTCAGTATTGTTTTGTTGTTGTGTGAAACAGTTCACGTTCTGATCTGAATGGTAATCTTTCTTCACTATCAGATAGTGACATAACCAGGCAGCCATTGGCAAAAATGGCATTGGTGATCTATGTGTGTGTATATGCTTTCTGTTGCCCCCCTACCCCCAAAGCAACTCTTAATTGTATGGGATTAACACAGAGGATTTTGTATTGCTTTCTTGTTTACAGGCTTTTCATTGAAGAGCCAAGAATAATGATTAATATATATCTGGTTCTGTTTTACATAACCCTAATATTACTTGCAAAGCAGGTATGTATTGAAAAAGCAATAGGTTATTTCTTTTTTACTTGCAGCCAGCTAATTTAAATAAAATGTAAATGTGTGTGTATATATATGTGTGTGTGGGTGTTTGTATAAATTCCTTTCTTGTAGTTAACTGTAGATAATGCAAAAAAAATAATAAATTACTGTTAAAAGGCAGGAACATTTTTACTCTCTTCAATAGTACTTATATTAGTCGTAGCTTTTTGAACTTCCTCCACTTTGGATCCATCTGTATTTATATGTAATTATCCTAAATCAAAGTAACAATTAAAGATAAAAACAATCACACAATTAATAAAATAACTTTTTAAAATACACCTGATGCTACCTGAATGGCATTTATTCATAGTGCCTGCTTCTTATTTTTTTGACCTTCATTTTTGAAGCACACTGTAACTGTTTAGTTTCAGAAGGTCTTAAAGAAATTTTATTGCCTCCACAGTGTCAGAATAATTTGACTCATGTATGTTTCAGCAAGACATATGTATTTATTCAATTGATCATATTGTATTCTTTTGCAGATTGACTATTACTGTCGGCTGGATTGTCTGTGGAAGAATAAGTTTAAAAAAGAACATGAGCAGTTTGAGACGATGGAGAATGTCAACAGGCTTTTACTGGAAAATGTACTTCCAGCACACGTCGCTGCCTATTTCATTGGTGAAAAGCGAAATGAGGTAGGTTTACCTTCTACTATTGACAGTAAATTGGATGTCTGTGGCACAGAACATCAGGCTAACAAGCGCACAGAAATCTTCAAGGTTCCGCATTATTTTCCATCTTGCTTGTGTACCTTTGTAAAGTTAATCTGCTATCCAGGAGGGCTCAAAAAATGCAAATTTTCGTGTCAGTCCCTGGAACCTGTTTTCAGAATTGGTTACCTAACTTTGGGACACGGTTTGAGTTTGGCAAATAGTTAACGCTGATTTACTGCTTTCTAAAGACCATATTTTACTGGAGAAAACGGGATTTCCTTCTAACCAAATCAGTCCAGCAACAGCTAATATCTCTGTGCTAACAACCCGTGTGAGAAAAGCTGATCATTATTAATGATTTTTCAAAGACATTCTTCTGATTTTGCCAGCATGTTATCAGAATGAATATTGCTGATTTTATAGCCATGCTGAGTGGGAGAAAACAGGCACGGTCTAGAATAGATTAGAATCTTGGAGATAAGTAGATTGTAGGCAAATCAACTTTGTTAACTTTTCTTTTGAAATTGGACACACCCATTGTAAAGTACTGTAGCTTCATAGGAAAACTATAATTTGATTTACCCACTGCAAATAATAATTGTGGTTTTGAATACCTGTGGTGGAAGTCAACTGCTGACAGTGTGTGATTATACTCTTTTCCTGTAGGACTGGTACCATCAATCTTACGACTGTGTCTGTGTCATGTTTGCATCAGTGCCAGATTTTAAGGTGTTTTATACTGAGTGCGATGTCAATAAAGAAGGTCTGGAATGCTTGAGACTGTTGAATGAAATCATTGCTGATTTTGATGAGGTAATTAAGGTTTTGGATAAAGTGGGCTGGATTACATGCTTACTGTAAAATGCTTCACTAGATTTGTGAGCAGTGGAGGGAGAAAAAATACCTTCAGTGTGAATTAATACTTTGAGTTCAGCCTTGCGATCTTGGAAGTAAAATATGTTCCATCTGATGGGATCATCTAATTCATTAGTAATATGGCTTGAAAGTTGTGAATTTCACAATTGTTATTGTATGAACTCTTAAAGCAAGACAGTGAAATGAATACTCAGTGCTTTCTTATATTTAATGCTCACATAGTGATAGTGTTCCTAGAGATGTTCATTGCAGACACTGAAATAGGCTATTGAAGTCTCTGTTTTCTTTACCTTAACAGCTCTTGTTAAAACCTAAATTCAGTGGTGTTGAAAAAATAAAAACAATTGGAAGCACTTATATGGCAGCAGCTGGCCTCAGTGTCACACCAGGCCAAGAGAACAACCAGGTGAGTTTTCTCTGAAATCAGCTTTCAGTGTTCTGTGTTTGTTGAGGCTACCATGTCTGCACGTGCATTTCAGAGTAACAGAAGAAAATGTCATGGAAAAAGGAAATTATCAAGAGTGACTTTCTGAAATGTTAGAAAAGGTCCCAAAAGCATATTGTCTCACATTTACTATTTTCGAAGCGAAGACTGTAACCCCAGTATATTTCTTACATATTTTCTGATTACTGTAGTTTAACATTTCCAGAGGCATAACAGTAGCTGTAATGATAAGGAAGTAAAATAATTGCTGCCAGAGAAATAGCCATCTCAGAATTTGACAGGAAGCTTTTTATGATATCTGAGAACCTGTACAAAAAGAGACTCTTCTAGTGCTGCGTTAGATCTGAATCTGAAACATTCTACAACAAGAATTAAAAGCAGCTTTTTCTATATTCAGGCTCACTTTCACCGTAGCAGGATTATGCAGGACAGTAGGATGCAGGTAGCTGTTATGTACATATAAAGCATGTGCATTAAATGTGGAATTCAAAAGGAGATAGGTAAATTGATTAAAACTAGCCATGCTAATTGAATTTAATCAATTTTTGAATATCTATTGAACTATGCCATTTTATTCCATGGCCCTATCCTTATATACTGTATTCACTAATGGTACTGTTTTGGAATAGTAGCCTAAGTCCAACCATCTATGTTGTTATTTGATCATGAATACATGTCACAAACATGTCACATGTAGGATAAGGAGAGACAACATGCACACATTGGGATCATGGTGGAATATGGAATTGCTTTGATGAGTAAACTGGATGGCATCAACAGACATTCCTTTAACAACTTCCGATTACGTATTGGTAAGTTGTCAAGAGCACCAACTTTTCATCTTCATAAAAATTAAAAATGAAGTATTTAGACAAATGGAGCATTCCATAACACTCAACACTGAATGCACTATTGAGGTGCTTAAAAATGCTGAACAGTTGAAGGTAGTGTTGTCTAGTCTAGCTTTTTTAATATGCCAAGCTAATTGAGGAATGCCTTTTTCTAATCACTGGAAGGAGCAATGGGAGGACTTCAGTTTGGATCAGTTTGGAGAAAACTACAGGTGAAGAGGGAGATACTTCATAATTAAATAAAGACAGTGTTGTTATCATTATACAAATGTTTTTTTCTATATATTAAGACTAGAAGTGTTGCTTTGGCATGAGCTCTACCCTAGCTCTTGGACTTTCCATTATACAGTGAATAAGTAATTTCACATCTCCCAAGCCAAAGTACCACTCAGTACTAGATCAGTGGTACTGCTGCTAGAAGGGCACAGCAAAGTCAGTGTGGTGCAGTTTTCCATTTTTGTCTTTCCTTGAGACTGACAATTTATAGCTAATAATGAAGGTAGATATCAAGTAATTTTCTACTTCAGTAATGATAACTGCTTTTATTTATAAAGGGATAAATCATGGTCCTGTGATTGCTGGTGTAATTGGCGCCCGGAAGCCTCAATATGATATCTGGGGTAACACTGTTAATGTTGCCAGCAGGATGGAGAGTACAGGGGAGCTTGGAAAAATCCAGGTAAATAAATGTATAAGCTTTGGAAATTCTAAGACGTTATTTCTAGCTGGTTATGGATTTTTTTTTTTCTTTGAATAATCTGTAGTATTTCAAAAGAATTTTCTAATTCTTTTCACATAAAGGTCACAGAAGAAACGAGTAGAATACTACAGGACCTGGGATATTCGTGTGAATGTAGGGGACTCATTAATGTCAAAGGAAAGGGAGAACTGAGGACTTACTTTGTTTGCACCGAGACAGCCAAATTCCAAGGTATTGGACTGAACTGAGGCTAAGACAAAGTTAATGCAAGTAGACTTTGAACTGCCTCCCTTCTGTGAAGATTTAGAACTTCCCTCCTTATGTGAAGGAGATTATTCTAAAAATATATAGATAGTATTCATAGTTCTTCTGCATCAAAAGATAGGAGAATGTGTGTGTTTTTGGTGTTTATTTTTTTCAATTTTTTTTATCTTCGAAAGAAGCTCTGAAAAGTTCCTAACAAACCACCAGTATGAAAAAGACTGCCTTTTCCTGAATGGATTTCAGGATTTACCTGGAATTGTGAAGCATTCTCTGTTAGTTCCATTCTTTACTCGCACTGTGAGAGTCTAATATAGCTCCAGTAACAAACTACGTGGATGCACTGTTGAACTCCCTTCCTGTTAAAATATTCCACTGCTTCATTTTTGTCACATAGAACACAGTATTGCATTTGTCACAGACATATTGAGATGATACTCCAGGAGCCGCACATCCTGCTATTAATACTAAACAAACTTCATGGCAGAAGACGGCAGAATAATGGAAAGAGAAATACAAGTAAACTCTGAGCTAAGCACCTTTGAGGTGGAAAAAAAAAAAAGTAATTGCACAGATTTGGATGACTTCTTTGTTATCTTCTCCTCCTCCATTGCAGTATCATGTATTATGCAAGTGTTTTCCTAACCAGCAGCTGTCCAGAAATCTTTCATCTAGTTCTGGGTGTTTACATGATATATCTTGCCCCTTGTGTTTGTGTGCCTCTGTATTTAGCACCTGCATGCATATATTGTACAGTCATATAGGAGAATGGTCTTTAAAAATCTGGCTTGAAATTTCAAAAAAATATACCTAATGCAGTTTATGCTGAATGTTTGTTTAGACAGACTCTGGTACCAGCTTCTAGTACTGACATCCAGCTGGAATTCTGCATACTGACTGCATTCCTGAATGTTTTTGTAAAAGAAAATAATATGTTTTGAATTATTTGGAAACTGAAAAACAGATCTAATAAAACAGTATTAGAAACAGTAGCAGATACTGTATAAACAGAGCTGCAGCTGAGATGAGTTTTCCTTTAAGTTTTTTCTATTTTGTTTCTTCGACTTGATTGACTTCTTGCTGATTTACATTCCTTTTAAAGACAATGGAGTTTATGAAACAATTTGGTTTTGAAGATTACAAAAGGATATGTGAAAAAACATTCATAATGGAAATGCTTGAGCAGAACCTCAATGCTGAAAAGTAGGTTTAGTGCATTGGTAAGGTGATCACAGAAACTGGCTTGCTGTAAGTTGGTTTGTAAACTTTTTTAAGGTGTTAATAGTTTAAGCAAAAATCTAAATTAGCCTTTACCTACTTACAATCAATTTTCTGTTGGTGGAGATGACCATTTTTTCTAATGATGAGATCTTGTGGCTAAATATATGTATTAACTAAGGATGCGTTCTCCCCTTATCCCTTGGTACCCCATGGAATATGACTAAACAGCACAGTGATGAATAAATGCAACATCTGCTTTGTTAAGCCTTACTCTTTCACAAACAAAGCAGCATCTACTAATTTGAGGGGTTCATACTAAATTATACTGGAAAAGATTTTAACAAGCAGTTATATACATTACTGCCACTTTCTAATTACTGTGTAATTTCTTTAGGAAATGAAGTGACTGTTTCAAGACAGAAACAAATCTAAATACTGTCCAACTGTGGATTTTAAAAATTGTACTTACAGTCTTTGTCAAATTGGTAGGTCAAAACTCTGTTTGTAGTAATTCTCCAACAGAAAATAGCAGGCTAGAAAACCTTAGCTTGAGGTTATCAGGCTCATGTATGGACTCTGCTAGGATGGAAGCTTCATACTTGGTGTCTTCTCAGTATCAGGTCAGTGTTGTAATAGAATAAACTCTCAAAGAGCTTTTGCTACTCTTGTACGATGTGTGTTTGTAATACCAGATGCTCAACAAGCATTTGTTTTGAGATATTTATTTATTGTGTTATTAGGACCACGCATGTGTGAAAGACTCAGCAGTCTTTCATGTCACATGGTAGTTAGGTGAAGTGGCTATTTGCCTTGTTAATATATTTTGAAAAGTGCATCATGCCTATAGCTAGAGCTGGCTCTAAAGTTCACAGGACTAGTAGAATTTAGATGTAAGTTATATATGGAAAAATATTGGCTGTCACTAACAGCATTTTGAAATGCTTTTGTTTACATTGTATTGCCTGTCAGGCTATTGACTTGCTTGGGCATACCTTAACCTATAGAAACCTGTTGCTTTTGAACTGGAATTAGTAAGTTTTTTGTTGTTGTTGTTTTAATAGGACACTGTGTACTGCTCACTGAATTTTAGTTTGGGTAACAGATTTATGTAAAGAAAAAGGGGTTCATAGCTGGAGATGACTAACTTCTTGTTAGAAATGGATCTGTATACTGTAGAAATTGTATACTATACTAGGAAAACTATTCAACTACAAAAAAGTTCAATTTAAGAGACAACTGTTGATTAATCTCATGAGAACTGTGAACTTAAGACTGAGAAACTAATCTTGTTAGAAAATCTTTACAGCATTGTTGTTTTTCGAACTATGAAAATGACACTGTATCTAATCTGAAGAGCTAATAATGTTTTGGATTAACAATCTATTTTAAAGAACAAACTTTTGTTTTTATTATTAAATAAACAACTTCCTGAAACTTGTTTGTTTTTGCAGTTATTATGAAGGGAGGCAAATGGATGAGCCCAGGCTCTTCTCAGTGGTATGTAGTGATAGGACAAGGAGCAGTGGCCTAAAACTTGAAGATAGGAAGTTCCATAAAGAGATGTGGAAGAACTTCTTTACGGTAAGGGTGATGGAGCACTGGAACAGGCTGCCCAGAGAGGTGGTAGAGTCTCCTTCTCTGGAGATATTCAGAACCTGGCCTGTTGCCTCTCTGTCTGACCTGCTGTAGGGAACCTGCTTTAGCAGGGGGTTGGAGTCTATGCTCTCTTGAGGTTGCTTCCAACCCCTGTGATTCTGTGATACCATGAACAGAAGCTGTAATTTCTTATACCTCCTATAGAATTAGTAATTTTTTTTTAGTTGCAAAGTGAGTTTGATACATATATTTATGAGAATTTATACAAGTAGAAAATACATACTGAGATACTTGCATTCAACAGCTGAAGTATAATTTCAGTGCTGTTTTCTGGCACCTGTGGCCTCCTACTACACTATATGATAGGTATGTGAGGTAGGTGATGGGAAATTAGATGCTAAAAACTGAGCCAACACTGATTTGGCTGGAACTGTTGCTTTACATCTTGTCTTCTCTTGTAGCATGAAAATAAGTTTAAATATAAATATTAATGGATAAACTCACTCCCTTGAGAACATCATGGTAATCAGCTACAATTAGCCACTGCTGTGGAAGAAAATCCCAATGACTATTTTATTAGTAAACTAAAAACATTCTGTGACAGTTGAAATTACTGGGGAAGTATTCAGGGTGACAGTTCAACCTTTTTAGGAATGAATTTTAAGAATTGTGGAAGACTTTGTTTTTTTTTTAAAAAAAGCAGACAAGCACCTCTGCAGGCTCCTTTTTATAGGTGAGGAAGAAGAGGAAAGGAACTATAAAGATTATGTTGGACATAAGGCTGGAGATTGAGTGGAATTTGTTATTGTGCTTTACCTTTAAGTTAGCTCTTCATTTCAGTTTCATGCCACTTCACATGTCATAAATTATTAATCAGATGGAGATGAACTACTGCGTATCACTGCTGTAAAGTCTAAAGTAACACTGGAGTCTTAACGTGAGTAAAGGTGGTAGGGTAATTAAAAATACCCAACATTGCCTGTTGCAGAGTTATTTTGAAAAGGGAGACTTTCACATTCAGACACCAATTATTTTTGTCTCAGTCAGGTTCAGCTACACAGTGTACGTGTCACATTTGGAAATTTGTGGTTGAGTCTTTGCAAGCTATACAGGCTTGTTTTCACAGGTGCTCTGACTTTTCCAGACACTCAATAATGGAAAGAGAATTTAAATGCAGCAAAAGAAGTCCTATAAAATAATAAAAAATGGCAAAAGAATAATAAGTACATTCATGAAGCAGAAGAAAATCTAATACAAACAACTCAATTTCAAAAATCATCAGTTCCAAAATTTAATAAACAAAAGTAGTTTCTTTAACACACAATATACACATGCCCAGTGAATGCACCTGAAGGACGTTTATCTGGTTCTTAAATAGAATCAAACAAACACCTGTAAACTTAACTGACGCTTCAGACTATAACTGGACCACATTCGTTTTCAGTGATGGTGACAGTCTTTTTGGGTTCTTGAAACTCTGAAAGTTCACAATAGACACCAGGTCAGTTATCACTTTTCAATGACAGAAGTGCACAGACAACACAGTACTTCTCAGACACTCGCTATTTGTGTAGACCTGAGTTAACAGTATGTGTTCTGTTAGTCTACGAGTCTTTTTTTCAGTTGCATTTGTTATGTGGCCTCTCTTGCAGTACACTGCCACGAAAACTAAATTGCTCAGTAATTGTTTGAGATTTCTTAGTTTCATTGAAGCAATCTAGTTCTTCTTAACTAAAACTTTTTATAAGCCACAACTTGAGTAAGTTTGTTGTGTGTTATCTTTCTTGAAACAGAATTCTTACCTTCCTTATAAACTGAGTACAAATTCTAGGTGTGCTTTCATAGTTTACATGACCTATTAAGCCACTGCCACAAGGGGGAGATCTGATTCTGGCACACACATTTTCCATTGACCAGACTCCTAGTCCAGTAAAATCAGTGGTTCTTGCTAGATAAATGAGTTGATGCTGTCAGCTAGAAAAGAAGTACAGCTGGCCAAAGTAAGCAAAAAGAGAGCACAGCCAAAAGCCTGGCAAAAAAAGGGAGCAAGATGTCTTCATTTCAGCAAGTGAGTAATTTTAATTCTTCTCTTGTAACTTCACTCTAAATGGAAAAACTAGAATTTAATGGAGTGCCAAGCTTTAAAATATGGCAATGCTTTAAGATGAATGAAAAAAATAAATATTTTGAGTAATTGAACCAAAGGTCCATACATCCAAAAGATTAATTTTGAACTAAGACCAAGTACAGAAGTTTTCCCTCAAACACAATTTTTAAAAGTGGAGAATAACTGAAAGCTGAAACTAGGTACTGTAAGTTGTACCAAGAGCCATTCTAATGATTTGCAGATTGTGGTTTTGTTTTAGTTGTACAGATGCTATGCAACAGTTTTGGATACTCACCACCTGTCAAATCTACCCCACTGTCTTCTGTATCAGGTAAAGGAATTGAAATTCCCATTGCTTTCCGGATTCCGTATGTACTAACAATATCACCTGGAGTCACTTGCTGTGCCAGCTCCTTCAGATTGTTGGTTACTCTCTCCGCTAAAAGAAAGATAAGTGAATGTTCTTCTAAGCTGCATATACAAACACACATAAGATTAAAGACTCGTGTCAGCAATTCTAACCAGTGTTTAATTACACAAATGCAAATGGACCAACACGGGTAGCATTTTATCTTTTCTCAGCTGGCTACCTCAGATCATGTACACTGCAGTTTCTACTGCATGATTTAGTTTTTACTTGCAGAATAGACACCCTCTTTGCATAGTCCTAACATGGAAGGCTTCCATTACCTGTATAACGTACCCAGCGAGACAAGGAGCTTTGCTCAGATAATTAAATAAATGATTGCTGTGAATTGCCATAATAAAAACAGACCAAACCTGGAATAAAACTATCCTTGCAATAAAAACTTAGTAAAATGTAAGCAATGTCTGTTCAGAAACGTTGGAAAAATCGTGAAGTTAGAGGTGCTTGGCTATCATCTGCTCTGTGGCATTGAAAAAAACTATAATTTTAAGATAGCTCAGTTACTTGTAGTTATTGTTTAAAACCTCTATCTGGCTTTCCATATAAAAAATGAAAAATAAATTCACATATTACATCAAACTGGACACAGATTCCACTTTGTTACACCTCTGCTTTAATATAAGTCAGGACTTCATTAATTATGCAAGAATGAACAGAAGAAGTATACTTACCCAAGTGCATCTCTCTGTAAGACGGACCCAGAAGACAAATCATATTAGGGGGTGGTTTTGTACTTAGTCGTTCATTTTGAGCATCCTGAAGTTCTCTCAGAAGCTTTGTTGTTTCATCAAGTTTCCTCTGGAAGATTTCAGCCTCTGTTTATGGAAGAAAAGTCCTTGACTAAGTAAAGAGGGTACCTTTACTTTATGATATAAAATGCACTAAGCTGACTGTGTAGAGAGACTGAGAACATTAACTACCTTTCATTAGAAGTGAAAGATGCATATCAAAATTCCAAGTACTGTGCTAACTTACCCTCAGAATCAAACTCTTCCATAGGCATGCCAAAGTTTGTAACAGCTTTTAGGGCTGTAAGTCTGTCATTATTAGCAGAATCCAATCTTGCAGCAATATCAATTTCCATTATCTAAAAAGAGCAAGTAATAATTCAGACAGATAATATTTAGATCAACCTCAAAACAGCAAAGTTGTTTTGGGTAAATCAGAAGGCTAAGTTAATTAAAAATAGCTCCAAAAAAAACCAAAACCCAGTAGTAATACCCTATGTAACATTCATTGCTCTCTAGCTACTCAGCCCATTATTATGTTTCATACTTAGGTAGGAAGGAATTGGCATCTACCAAAAACAGTGGGGCCATGCACAAGTGATGTGGTAAATTAACACCAGCATCCCACTGGAAAAAAAAACAACCAGACTATAAACGTGAGCTCACTTAAGACTGAACTGATGAACAATCTGACAATAAAAGTTAAAACCAATGGGGAACTGACAGGAGATGAAGGCTTCAGCTCTTTCCCTGTACTGTTACATACACTTCTCTCTGAGCAAAATCTGTTGGGTGAAATGACTGTAATGCTACACTGCATGCCTACAGGGACACAAACTCCTAAAGAAACTATCCCAAAGGGAGCTGTATATCACTGTCTTTTACACTTATTACAACCTTATGTTAAATCAGGTTTTAGGGGGAATGGTACAACTATAGCTTCCAAGCAGAAGATTGAGTGGGTAGTCAAGCAATCACAAATATGCATTTTTTTCTAGTTTTCTTGTCACAGTCAAATTTATGTAAGACTGTCTTTTACGATTTTCTTGTGCTCTAAATGCCTACTCTAATTTAACAGATGTTAGTTGGGACAGTACGGTTAGGTTTCGGTCAGACACAATGCTCTTTAAGGTCTTTTCCAACCTGAGCAATTCTATGACTCTGTGCATTTGTCAGAAGTGACATAAAGCATATTTACATGCAAAGTTTCAGTTTGCTTTGTAAGTTGCGGGGGTTTTGGCTGCTGGGATAAGTGAGGTGTTAGACGCGTGTTTTGTAGAGCAGCTTACAGATATAAAAATTTTACTCTTACCTCTTTTAATGCATCACTTCTTTCATGGGGCCCTTCATCTTCCTCCAGGGGCTGAATACAGAAAGGATTTTTAAAGCAGGCATTAAAACTAATCTTTTCCTTAAGGTCAAAGTGAACCTTACAATGTGGTGGTTTTAATCTGAGGTAAATGATGCAAGATCTCTCTGTAAAACCAAGTTACAAAGCAGCTGTTTTTAAACAGCTTTTTTCAGATACCAATATTTACCAAAAAATATTATTATAGTACACATTTTACTACTCTTTGCAAACATCCACATGTTTTTCCCCAGTGATATCGCCTCAAGGGGAAAAAGGAAAAAAAAGCAGCATGACAATCAGGCTGAAATATATTGTTTCAATACATAATTGCATTTCTCTTAATATATGCAACAACAGTGATCAAACCCTGTAAGCCAATGGCACTATCAAGTACAACAGAAGTGAAAAACCTGTAATGCAAAGCAAGGTCTGAACTGGAGGCTGGGGGTCTGAGCTTTGCTCTGTGTGCTGTTCCCAGAATTAGTTTCATTTACATACAAACCATTACTAAAAACCTATTATTTGTTTATTACCACAGTGTCCATTCAGTCAGAGCTAAAGCAGTAGTTATGGGTTACAACTTTTTAGAGACACACATCTAATAGATGATTTATGAATTCAGTCCCATATCTTGCTCACTAAATCAGTCCCTTTGATTCCAGACTCGTTTGGCACATGTGGATACTGAAGTCTCACAAGTTGTTTACTACTTTTCCATAGCACATATTTGAGTTTAATAGCACTGCACTAACTAATGGGAAAAATTAGTTAATATTCTCTTAAAATAAGCAGTGGTGCTAGCAGTGTGCTAAACTTCTCATGGAAACAAACAAAAAAAACGGTGATCACCTTGTCTCTAAGCTGAGCAGTTTCTTACTAACTGAAGTAGGCACAAATAGAATGGATGGAGAAAAGCTATGAGATTCTGGCTCCATCTACAGTATTTGATTTTCACATTTCTCTAATTAACAAACTATCTTAATACCTTTCTAGAAAACCTATTTGCTGGAGACAGGTGTCTTCACTTTCAAATTTCACCATTAAAAAGGGAGCCCCTTACTAGGATCAGTGTCATCTTTTTCTAGCTGTATACCTTGTGCACCAGGAGTAACAACTAGAAAACTCACGAGTTCACCCTTACCGTTTCTAGTTCTCTGAGAGATCTTGAATGTCCTCCTTTAGTCAGAACATCAAGCAAGCTATCAGCCATTAAGAAAGGATAATCTTGCGATTTCATCAAAAATTCATGAATACTAGAAGATCAAAAGATAGTTAAGACAACTACTTCTGTATCAAACATTCAAGAGAAAAAAGTTTTGTTAGGTGAAGGCTAATGCCTACAGCATGGAAAACACAAAAAGTAGCAAAGAATTTAATTTAACTGGCTTGCTTTTTTTTTTTTTTTTGTATTGCCTAGAGCTGTTGTAGCCTAGGAGCGCACTCAGATTCAAGAACTGAAAAACAAAAATCTGCATCTTCAGGCAGCTGCATTAAACTGAAAGCGAACTTGTACAGCATAGCAGAAGTGCTAAGTTGTGGCCTGAAGCAGTGATTGAGCACCTGGTTGGAAGGCAGGGGAGCTCAGGTGCATGCAATGTACCTGACTGACTGGAAGGGGTAAAGCCACGATCCACCCCTTCCCAGACCTCATTTAAGGGTTGGTAGTGGAGGTGAGGGTATCTTATTGGAGATCTCTGTATACCTGAGGCCTTCTGAAGGTAAGCAGATTCTTTTCTTTGTTTCTGTGCCCACGGCTGCTGTATTTGAGATAGTCCTCGCTTGGTACAGCCTAGCACTTTGCTATCCTGCTGTGCTTTTGATTGCATTACAGCACTACACACAGACACTTAACATTTGTACTGTAGTTAAATACTCCCATGTTTCATGCAAATGTGTATCACTGTATTCTATCTCTGAGTTCTCATAACAGAAGGACTTTGACATCTCTACAATCTACAGTGAAGGAAACAATGGGGACTTGTTGTTGTTGTAGCAAATAATGTGAAAATCAAGCAGTATGTGCTATTTAATGGTGAAACTGGCGAGTACTGTCTCTGTACTCAGATCTCCCACTGCAAACACGGAAGTGTGGTGAGTAGTTGGTATTAAGACTGCTTTTAGGAAGGCAGTAGTGAAGTTCTTTAACATAAAAAAAAAATCCAATCAATGCTTTTCTGTTTTTGAACAGGAATCCTGAATTTTTTTTTTAATATATACTGTTACGCCGTACATTCTTATGTATCAGTAGCATCAAAATCCCCCAGTCCTTCCTCATTTCATGCTACATGCAAGCTCCGTTACTAAAATAAGGGGAGTAGACATTTCTTAAAACTACCAAACAAAAAAGCAGTTGCTATAAGACATGTGACACAATGACATCATTCAGCAGCACAGGCACAGTCCATACTGCAGCAATTTGCACGTTATTTCCATACATGACCACTGTAATGCGTGCTCTAGCTGTTTGATTACCTGAATGATCCCTGATTAGAGTCCTCCCCATAGGTTGAATAGATTAAGTCAGAATCTTCTTTGCTGATGTTAGCAAATGTAGAATCATATGTTGGAGCATATGAACTGTAGGGTCCATAGTTCAAGTATGTCACTAATGAATAACAACAATACTAATTATTATGTATGCACATATTAGATAAAAGTGAGAGGAAGTTGTCAAATAATCCTTCAGAAGAAAGTAAGAATATATTTCTTAAGAAGAAAACATATTCATGGAATACCATTTTTTCACCCTGCAATTTTTTTTTAATAATGTCTATTTTAAAATACATATTTATTTATAGATAACAGTATTGTATATGCCTCACCCCAATACGAAAATTCAGTCTGGTGCTGGTAACTGGTTCTCAGGTTCCCCACAATGCTCCTTCAAAGCTAGCAGAAACCCCTGCATCTCTCTGGCATCATTTATTTTCTCAATCTAGATCAATCTTCTATTGAATACGCTTCCCCTTTTGTATGTGTAAATTAAGCTAGATTTGATGATGTGCTCTTTAGACGTGCCATAAATACATGCAAAGATGTACTTTATTGTAAAAAATATAATAATAATAATTCCAAACTGAGTACTAGTAATGAGATCAACATATTTTGTTTATATAACAAGGAGGATATCTAGTGTTTCAAAAATAAATCAATCAATCAGCACTTGCCTGGAGTAACCTTGTTTCTTTTATCTTCTTTGAACCCTTGTAATGTATTAACTCCTGACTGAAGTCTTCCGGCTGTCATACCCAGCTTTACAGGGCAGTAACCTGGTTCTACAATAGCATACAATCAAAATACAAGACTAATAAGGAACTGTTAAGTGACACAAGAAGATGTCCAATTTTATTTAATACTTGCATCCTGTTTAGTCTGAAATTTCTGGCTCCAACTCAGAGCATTGTTCTTCAATTGCTTCATATTAAAGACCGCACGTAGTTTTAAATGTGAATTCAAACTTATCCATTCAAGACAATGCATGGGTTTAAGTGGTAACACTGGTTAAGGATTAGTTGTCTTCCTTCCTACCTCCCCTAACAAAAGCTGCACCGTCTTGCTGAGGTTTCCTACTGCATAAATAAGAGGAATTGAGAAGTTTTCAGGATAGTTTCTGTCTAATGTAGACAGTCAGCTCAATTCTGCAGTAAGGTGACAGTTAAATAACTGAGCACCTGCATTCTAGCTAGTGACACTGCACAGATGGCAGCGTTGAGACAAAGTCATTTGGAACTTGGACAATTCCCAGTTCTGGGGAGTCTGAGACCCTTTGGGTCAGACTGTACTCTGTACTTGATGCTGACTTATGGAGAGTCCAGGAATTAAATGCACCCTAGCATATAGCTGGTAGTTCCTTCTCTCAGGGCAAAAGCTCTCTTGCATCTCCCACAAACTACTCATGCAAAATGGAAAAGGATTGGCCACTGATGGTTCCCTCCAGCTCTTCCTCAATGCAGCCCCTATTGCCTCCACCAGCTGCAGCTTTTTAAATTCAGATTATCAGACTATTAAGAACTATAGGCATGTGCCCATCTACACCAGCAGGAAAAAAAAAGCAGAACACTTTGGTGTAAGTGATTTGTTACCTGAACCATGCTAACTTACCTCCTGCAGTAAGATCAACTGGATTAAGAAGGCCCAGAGTCGTCGTACCATCTGGCTTTCTTCTTTCAAATTCACACTGAAAATTGTAATTTGTCACCAGATTAAATTCACAGTCCTTAAATTCATAGAAACAGCTAATGAAAATTGTCTTATCCATAGAAATTAAAATGGATTTGGAAAGATCAGTCAGACTTAGAAATGAATACTGTTTTTTTTTTTAATAAAAAAAGCCTTAACAGTTACTGTCTAGGCACAAGGGATAAAGAAATTAACATTTCTATAAAAGGTAAGTAATAAGATATGTAACTCATACTTGGTAGAAACAGGCCCCATTTTACCAAACTGGATTCCTTCTCCTTTGCTCAGCTATGTGGCTGCTTCAGACCTAGGGTTTTTTTTTTCTTGAAATTCCTAGCATTCATCCTCATCTATTACTTTATCTAAGAATTATGAAAATGTAAGATGAACTTGCTCTGTTGATGACATTCAGCATGCATTCAACTGATACTCTTCCTGCCTCCTTTATATTGAAATTATCAGTAAAATGATATAAACTGTAGTAATAGCATGCCTTGAGTTTCAGTGATGCTACCTAAGCCCAGTTCAGGAAAAAGCGATTTACCTGGCTGTTTGCAAGTCGTCTTGTTAACTTTCCTCCAGATTCTCTAACAATACGATCAATCTGCTCTTGTTCCCTTTCCAAGCTATTGATTCTTAATTTGTCTTCAAGTAGATCTTTGTCCTTCCTATGAATAAAACCAATATATCTTAGTTAATAGCTTTAACAAATAGCTAAGTATCAGGAACAGGGCAGTGGATAATTTCTTTTCACAAACTGCTTTTGTAAACAGCTCCTCCCAATTAAAAAAAATGCATTTAATAGAACTATTTAATAAAAAAGGAGAAAATGTGAGAGACTTAAACCCATGAATGCTTTATGATAGTGACTGTAAAAGTATCCGTTTAGCTTAATTCAACCATACAGATGGATACAGTTTGGCATGTCAAAATTTACATCATTACTCTGACAAAACCAACTAGGATGTTATTGGTAAAAATTAAATGTTTCATACTCTGTATTTTACTACGTATACTTTCAAAACTAGGAAAATGAAGTCCCTAGTATTTCTGAAGATCAAAAGGAATGTGTCTAGGCATTAAAAGTTTACTAGAAAGTAAATATTCGGTAGCTACACACTTTATAAGTATTATGCAAAAAATAGTAATTAGAACTTTAGATTAGGCTGAAGAGTTATTTGTAAGGAGATACTTAAAAGGTCATACTTGCAAATTTTCTTCAAAACAGTACTATTTACATAAATCAGACACTAAAATTAATAATAACAGAAAATAACTGAAATGGAGTTGTTGAGTAGTGAAAGATTATCCCCATGAAACATGATGACATCATATAAAAGACTTCCAAATATACTTATTTTGGTATTTTGACTTTACATAAATGTTACTCCCTTGAGATGAAGGACTGTTAGAGTATACCGAGTACCAAAGAAAACCACACCTTCAAGTCAACTCATTTCAGTGGCATTAAAGGGGTGCATCTTCTAAACATTAATGAGACAATACTTCACTTTTTGTGTTCCTTGTTAGGTGTTTTGAAAGCTTTGGTATCGCCATCTACAGGTTCTCCTTTGTCTTTTCCAGAACCACTTTCATCTTCTCCACTTAGCTGCAGTTCTACCTTGTCCTTCTGCTTTCTTGTCTTCTGCAGATCAGCCATGAATTCTATACTTTGTTTCAGGCTCTGAATCCTCTCCTAAAAAACACAATAGAATCCTTCTGTTTCCTGCTTACATTAATCTTTTCCTAACTTAACCACAAAGAACACTTTAACTTTAGTTCTTTCTTACTCTTGCAAGTATAAAGGCAATTTAGAAAAATCAAATATTAAATGCAAATAAGTTATCTGGTAGTATCTCTTCTAGGGATATTCAAGACCCATCTGGATGCCTACCTGTGCAGCCTGCTGTAGGGAGCCTGTTTAGGGGGGGTGGACTCAGTGATCCCTAGAGGTCCCTTCCAACCCCTACAATTCTGTGATACAACTCTGTGAAAGCAAGAGGGTTGTGTGTTTTTTTTTCCCCCAATATTTTGTTTTGTAATCCTTTATTACCTGGCTAAGTATCTTCATCCCTGAGTGCAGCAGTTTTTTTGCAGCTTTGTAGTAAATGGTGTCTGGTTTGTTGTATGTCATTGCATTTGTACACATCAATTTGAAGTTATCCTGTACAAACAATTTTGGAAAGTTAAAGTTTTATAATATGTTGTATTATAATCCTTGTTGCAAATGATGCATCTAGAGCTTTAGTGAAAAAGAACTTCAAAGAAAAGTTTTAATTAGAAATACTTGAAAGGGTAAATAGAAATAAGCACGTCAATCAGACTCAAGTCTCAAAACCAGCATGCCAGTAAACACCTTGAAAACATTCCTAAGCATTCAGTATTGCTCCTAATTTTTAAAGTTTTCATGCAAGCCCTGTTTAATAAAATTATCCACCTCCCTGACAAATCAGCAGGCGCTGATAGAGAAAACAGTGAAGCAATGTAGTTTTTCCCTGCTTTCTTTTTTACTTACAGAAAAGTGCAGCTGTTAATACTAAGTTTTGACAAAATAAAAAACAATGAACTCATGATGTCTTATAATAAGCCAGTTTCCTTGCTTATATCTCTTTACTGCATAAAAATGTATAAGAACATATAAGCATCTTCATTCACTGTTTTACAAAGTAGTAGTTGAAAGTATGACCCCAATTCAACCCCTGACCACTGCACACACAGTACTTTCAGGGCCTTCGATCCACTAGACACCACAGCACAGGGTTAAGTGCCTGCTGTGAACAGGACTGAGCTCATCTGGCCTTTGCTACTTGTGGTTCTACATCCCTAGATAAGCTGAGCAGCTAGCACTGAGGTGACAGGATGTCAATGATGTAACTGACAGGCAAATTAACCCAACTCCTTGTATTTCTGAGAGGTCTGCTACAAATGCTAACGTTTTCATTCTTAAGTAAAGATCTAAACTGACACACCGATGGACAAGCTGATATAATCCTGCATAAGAAATGAAGACATCTATGTCATCTTGAAATACATATTTACAAACCACAGGTATGCTTCCTCTTCTCTTCCACAACTTAGCTGCTCACGAAGAAGTCAATAAGAAACATTTCCTCAGGCACAAGAACTGGTTCTTTTTGGCAACTTCATATTATCCTAAAATTGTAGAGCTCAAGTAAATTGCACACAATCCATCTCTGTAGCCAAAATGAAATTCACAGAATTACCTTTAATTCTTCTATGGACTGGTACCCATTGTTCTTGATCTTCTCTTTCATAGTACTAAAATCCATTGGATTTTTAATGATCATGGAGTAGCCAGGGGCAATAAAATCAGTCACAGGAAATGAAAAGAAAGAACTTGGATCCTTTCTGTTAAGATATGAAAGGACATTTTTATGTTTCAACTTTATAACAAAGAACATATTTGAGCTCAGAGTTAAATAGAAAGGAACAGACCAAGTTGAAAAAGAATCAAAAACATGAAGCCAGAAATGGCTTTTGTCAGCACAGTCTTTCACTTCTGAAGGCTGGAAAGCAAACCCAGATACCAGAAAAGTGCTACAAAATTATCTTCGAAGTTAGTTCTAAATTTTGGTAACTATCCCCAAGAAGATTAAAAAGAAAAATACAAATAACAAGCTTTTGAGGTTTTCCCTCTTCGCATTTTTTTTAAAATTAAAATTAGGTCAACATAAAACAAAGGGAATTAATGTGATAAGAATGTATACTTGTCATTCATTAACTAGCTTGCTTACTCTGAAATTAATGGAAGGGAATAAAAGCTACAATAGAACATGTATTCAGAGTTATGTTCATTTTCAGGTTACACAATTTTAACAGCTTATTTAAAATTAAACATTCCCTGGTATTCTCTCCTTGGGATAAAGCTAGATTGACAAATTGGTATGAATTTCTCTTCCGGAACTGCTGATTTTTATTATTATTATTTTTTTTCCCTGAACTCTGTAGTTTCAGACTGGCCTCCCACACCAATGTTGCTGAATTGTTACTCACTGTTACTACATGCTGGTGAAACCACTGCTGTTTCAGGCCTTTTCCTGTGGCTTAGTTATGTATTTTCATTCTTAGCTGCAAAGTGTGTGTAGACACACATTTTGATAGTATGCTGTCAGTTTCCCAAACCCGATAGCAGATGCCTCCCAAACAACATTTTGAGCTTAAACTGGTAAAATAAGGTTAAGGTCTTTCACTGTAAGACATGCACTAATTCTTGACTTTAAGAAGGAATAGCTTGAACCACAGCTTACTTGAGGGAACTGCAGTTTCTGCAAATTTGATTATTTTAGTCCAAATATATTTGATTAATAAGACATGATCTACATTTATGGACTATCTACTTCCTTTTTATAGTAAAAATTGGAGAACTCAAGGGAAAGAAATGAAATTACAGTTTTGGTAACTTTATTCCAACCTCCCGGGGGGGGAAAAAGTTCTTATATAGGAAATATGCATAATTTTTAAGTAATATGATATGTTTTATCCAGTAATATTAGAACTAAACTTTTTATAGTCCTTTTCCCTTAGTGTACATTATATTCATTTTGAAGCTCTGAAAGCCCGTAGCATGGATACTTACCTCTGTAGCTGTCTCATGAGTTGATTCAGGGCTTCCTGAAGTGGTGTCTGTTCCACCTCTAGACCAAAAAGAATTGTGGATAGGAAGGATATGAAATGGAACTGAGTGCAAGTGATACTAAACTTCCAAGATATTAGTCATCAACCAAAGTGATCTTACTTGATAATTCAGCGTAAACAAATACAGCGGAAAAAAAAGAGGATACATAGATATACTTTTCTCATTGGCTTTAACATTCTGCACATACTGACACAGGGGCAGTAGATACTACTTTTTCAAAACAAGTATATGGTAACAGTTTCAATACTTGTAGGAGATGGAGAAGAACACCAGGATGACAAAAAATGTCAAGATACTTGTTATACAACAAAAATAAAAAGCAAGTCAGTAGAAGAAAATTAGAATTCACTAAAGATTTTTTTTTCTACCTTCCTGTTTTGATAAAGTACTCGTTAATGGTTTCTCTGGTGATAATTCCAATCTGATAGGGGTCTGACATTTCAGTTCCTGCTCTCCCTCACTGTCTGGGTGTTCTCGATCGCGTTTCCTTTTATCTTCCTAGAAGGAGAAAGATTGCTATAAAACCTCAGGACCTGCAAAACCAGCATTATGACTGCATGTAACACTCCAGATTTTTCAGAACAACCTTGCACAATGAAAACAAAACAAACCACAAAAGAGCACACCATGTTTATAAGGCTTTAGAAACCCTGCATTTTTTATGTACTGTCTCCATCTACTGGTCAATACAAAAATTCAGCATACAATGCAATCTATCTTTGAATGTTTATTTTTTAAACGTGACAGACAGCTTTAGAGCATGACAGGAATGCCTCCACACAGAGAACTGTCTCCAGTAATACCTCTGGGATGATTCTGGCGTTTATACAAAAATTAGTAAGAGAGAGGTAGAAAGTTTAAAATGAGATTGTAACCATTTCCTTCAAATAAGTGTGTTATAAATAGAGATCAGGTAAAGAATCCCCCCCCCCAAATTACATTTTCTTCTTAATTAAGAACCAGTGATGTCTCAATTCCATTTTATATAAATCAATTTATTTAGACACAGCATTTATTTCTGCTTTTAACTTTCTGTATGTTTATACTAGCCAGTATTTGAGATGACTTTTCACACCTTTTTCTAGAAAATCTGAAACAAAGGAATCGGCAAAACCAATACATGGAGTCTGAATGAATTCCAGCATAAGAAGGTAATCAGAGGGCTGAAGCACATCTGCTATGAAGAAGGGCTGAGGGAACTGGCCTTGTTTAGCTTAGAGAAGGTTCCCAGAAGACCTCATTGTGGCCTTCCAGCAATTGAAGGGAGCCAACAAGCAGCAGGGGAATCAACTTTTTACAGGGTCTGATACGGACAGGACAAGGGGGAATGGCTTTAAACTAAAAGAGGGGAGATTTAGGTTAGATGTTAGGAAAAGAGTATTTACTCAGATGGGGGTGAGGGGTTGGAACTAAATGATCTTTAAGGTCCCTTCCAACCAAACCATTCTATGATTAAGGATACAAGTTACAGGCAGGCACATCTGCTCGCTGTCTGGTAATAGGGGCAGGCAAAGTTGAAGGTATTTTTCCGTGGTGCTGCTGGTTGTTGTTTTTTTTTTTTGCTAATATACAAAAGCATGAACGCATACCTTAACTTTTCTCTTTCTCTTCTCCTTCTCTTCTCCAGGAACTTGTTTTTCTCCTTTCTTCCTCTTTTTCCTTTTTCTGTCCTTGTGCTTCTCGTGCTCGGATTTGTCCTCATACAGACTGGAATCGAGCCCCGCGCTTCCCGTGGACAGTTCGGCAACTTCGTTCCCTCCAACTTTCAGCACCAGCTTCAGCGGCTTCTCTACGTACTCTTTAACGCAGCAGAGAAACGAGACGTCGAACGGCGCAGACAACGCCTTTCACCGCACCACGGCCGCCTCCCGCCCCGCAGACCCCCCGCTCCCCCCCACGCCGTCTCTCCCCTCCCCGCCCGGCCGCGGGTGCCCAGGCCCGGCCGCGGCTCCCTGCCCGGCCCCGGCTTCCCTCTGCCTTTGAGCTGGGCCCGGCCAGCAGGCCCGAGGCTCGGCGCCCGCTTCGCGACCCCCTTCCCCACCCACCCTCGTAGGGGTGCTTGTCCGACTTGTGCTTCTTGTGTTTCTTCCCCATGGCGGCCCAACAGACCGCGCCGCCGGGGCGGATATCGGCCCCGCCGTGCAGCGGCGCCGCGCGCACCCGGCACGAGCGGTGGCGCGGGGAGCCGCGGCCCTGCAGCGCCCCCCGGCGGCTCGGCGGTGCTCCTGCAAGTCCTGGCGCAGGCGCAGAAGAGGGCGGCGGCATCCGAGCGGCGGGGCCGTGCGCCGGGGCAGGGCGGTGTTTGTACCGAGCGGCTCTCCCTGCTCGGCCTTGTTCTACGGTGGCGCTGCTTCTGCAGAGCCGTCTCGGCCTCCATCGCCCTCCCTTCTGTTCACGGTCCCGTGGGCGCCCCTTTCCTCACGGCGCCTCTCCTCACAGCCCGCCTCGCGCGCGCCCCCCCTCACAGCCCCTCTCTCCTCACAGCACCCCTCTCCTCATAGCGCCCCTCTCCTCACAGCGCCTCTCCTCACAGCCCCTCTCCACATCCACGCCGCGCTCAAACACGAGCTGAAAATCCCGCCCGGAGCCACCGCCGGCCACGTCCGCTCGGTGCCGTCCCTCACGTCTCAGGGATATCGCAGCTCCCCAGGCAGACGTCGGGATTCAGACCCGCTGCCCCTGCAAACCTCCCCTGCGGAGCCAGCAGCGGGACGGGGCTCCCAGCAGCGCCTCGGAGCGGCGGGCAGCGCTTTGCTCCTCAGTCGCACGTTCACGGGGAGCGCGTCCGTGTCGTCCGTCGCAAGTCACAAATAACTGCGCTTTCGGTACGAATTAAAGCCCCCTAGGAGCTCTCTTAAAGTTGGCTATCCTTACTGTTTCGGCAGCGCTGCCCCGGCTGCTGTTTCTGCCCGGCTCTGCTCTGTGAGGGCTGGTGAAATGTCGCCCTGTGGAGCTGAGCGCATGAAGGGACCGTGTCCATCTCGGGAGAAACTGTAGTTTTAATCCCACCCTGTGATGCTGTAAGTACTCCCTGGATTTGATGACACGCTTGTGATATTCTATGGCCAAAGCAAATAACAATTAGATGTTAATTAGGACCGTAGGATGCACGTATCTATACATCTTCATGAAGACGATCTTTGAGGTGCCCGCGGTCTGTGTCCGCCGCTGGGAACGCGGTGAGATGCGATGCTGTGCGTCCTGCTGAGCTCCAGTGCCGCTTGGTGCGGTGCTCCCAGGGCTCGTGGTGCTCTGGAACAAACGCTGCTCTCCCGCTTGATCTCACTCCAGTAATTTGAAATTCAGCTGTAACACACAGAGTTGTTTCTCTAATTCACATCTGGGTCTTCTAATGCTCTTGTTACACGTGCAGCGAATGCTCCTAAGAGCGCTTTGGTGAGATGCAGAGGGCTTTTGCTTGGGACGTGGCCACATGAAGAAACTACAGTGTAAATGTTTAAAGGACATGTTTTATATAAGGAATAAAAAAGTTGCTATATCCTCTGTTCCCACAAGAAGACTGGCAGACTTTTTAAGTTTTTTTCTTTTAAGTGTGTTTGGCAAGACTATTTGTTCAATTTCTTTTCTGAAATTTACTGACTAATCTTTCCCTGAATCTAATAACATTTGAGAGAGCTATGTGCACAGGAGCAAGGTGAGATAGTGCCAGCACTCACAGCTGCCTTTTCCAGTTGTCTCATTCAATAGCATCTCCTGGATCAGAGAAAGATACTTTTGTTTTAACTGGTAGTAGAGGCACTTGTTCCTAGAATATACACCATTTTGTTCTCCTTTTTTCTAGCTTGTCTTTCTGTTTGAAATATACTTTTCTTTCCTCTCAAAAATATGAATATTGCCCTTCAAAGTACAGTTCGACTGTCAGAAGCTTGTAAAGAAAAGATTCTGCTTTTCTGTGCATTATTCTAGTATTGCTGCTGGGCTTTGTCACTTCCTTAAGAACTGTATACATATTTCTGCCTACTCAGCTGGCTCTGCTGTTACCTGTAGGGCCAGAGGAAAGCTAAAGGAATCTTATCCCTGCATCCTCTTCCAATACACGATGTCTTCCCAGCCCTGATCAGGGGAAGCCCTTGCAATTTCAGGGGGACTCAGTGGTGCAAAGATAGAAGTACTAAATGTCCTTTAAATCAACAGAGGCTGGATGCAACTTGGAACAAACATTTAAGTGAGTAGCAGTTTGTTATATTGCCATAAAGCAGAAATATATAGTGTGGCCTCCTATTTTCTAGCAATGGATTTTCAAATGAGAATTTTTCAACAACAAATCACATTGTTTCCAAAGTACACCTTCACTCAGTAAAAAATGAACAAACTAGTAGTTTCCAGAGCTGACTCAAGCTAACTAATGCCTCGCTGGTACAATGTGTGCCTGGCGCCTTCACAGAAGAGCGGCCAGTGTAGACGGAGCTACAAACTTCAGAAGATGGAATATTCTTTCAGACTTACTGCAAGTGTAACACTGTTTAACATTTTGCCAACTTCACATCTGCTGGAGCTGTGTACTTACCTATAACTTTAAACTTTAATTAAAACAAAACTTATTACATATTGTTATTCTGGACAAAGACTTGGAAGGTTCCCTAGAATTTTAGAAATCAAATATTCAAATAGTCTAAATTTGAAGTCTGAAGATCTGTTTGGAAATCCAACTCTCTAACTTAAGAATTCATCTATTGGATTCTATTTCATAGTTCTGTGACTTCTAGTACACATATTCTAGGCATTAAAATTTGGACCCAGTTTGGCATGTAGTGTACATTCTGAATGTCTGGTATTTGTAATGCTTCCTGAATGTGCTGCTCTGCTGTTTCAAATTGTTATGGCTGAATGGCAAAGAAAGAACACTCGTTTCTATGAAAAGTAATCCTAAGTCATTTACTCACAGTAACAAGCAAATATCATTCTAGCCAGGATTCCTAAGGCTATAATAATCATTACAAAGAGGTTGTTGTTCATTTGTAATTAGGGAAGATTACCTTATTTTCCACAGAGCCATCGTATTTATCATGCTGTTGGACTTCTGTGTATTTGCAAAAGTCTGTTTTCTAAGTATTCTCCCTGTGACCTTGTCCAACTCTTCTGGGGACTTCTTTTAATGCATTACTTTTTAAGTGATTTTATGCACGTGAAAGAATACCTTGTTGCATAACTTGGAACTTAAATAGCAAAATTTTTGCTAGACGTGCATGAAGTTGCATGAAATTTAAACATTTGTGACCTTGGTTGTTGGCTGGCGTTGCTGCATTGGTTGGGAAAATTAAACAGGACTCAACTAGATCCACCTAGCTTCCTTCATGAATGGGGCAAGTGGAACATGTATCCCTCATCTGTGCTTCTCCCTGGTCATGTGGATTTCAAAAGATTTGAAACAAAAATATGGAGAAGCCTGAATAGCAAACTAGTTGGAACTGGAGGCTGCCTCGGCAGTTGCAGCAGGTGATTTGCTTAGGAGCACAGGTGTCACTGGCAGAGGCACATGTATTACCCAGGCAAAGGTGAAGATGATCCTCTTTCTAATAAGTTTTAAGTTGATGCTAAGAGGGGAAAATGATAATCAAGTTTACACTTGTATTAAATTTGTACTTATAAGTACATACAATATATATGTACTATTATATACATATAATATATATGTACACATATAATAGGAGAAAATTTGCTGCAAGTATCTAGCAGGATCTCTCAGGTAATGCTCTGGTTAGTTCATTTATCTTATGTAGTGATTCAGCTTTTTACTTTTATTTTGTTTTCTGTACTGGTATCTCTAGAGGAAACATGGTAAATAGAAGAAAATATGAACAGCATTAGGCCACATGGTGGTGTAATATGCAAAGGAAAATGAACCAGTCATGTTGAAGTTAATGGAGTGCACAGAATAGACACATTTATTTGCTTATTAAAGCACCAGTGATTATCTGATTAAACCCAGTATGTGATATTACTACAACCAGTCACTTTGTAAGACCTTTAACTTCAAGCAGGGAGCCAAGCAAGTACATTTGCTAGGGTCAGTTGTGGTTTTAGCTCAGCTTTCTCTGAAGGCGCCTGTGTTTGAGTTACTGGTGTTCTGTTTCCTGGTTCAGGAATCCTGAAAAGGTTCACAGTGGAAAAGCTAAAATTTAAAAATGGAGATGACCACATCTGTAGCCCCCATGGTGTAAGTCTCCCAATAAAAGCCTTGGTTTTCATCTGCTGCGGGCTGAGGATCTCTCACATTCACAGGTGCAGCAGCTTCTCTTCAGCTCTGCGTTTTGTGTGTGACATAAGCCAGGGAGAAGCTGTGCCATTGAACTACTTGGGGAGATACCTCAAAGGCAAGCTGTGGTGAGAGCAGGGCTAAGGCCAACAGTGTCCCCAGCACGGTGTGACTGCAAACACACACATCTGCAGCAGTGACAGCTGGGTTTGTGTGGCAGCACTGAAATGCAGGCATGCTGGTACAGTGAGGATGTAAAGGGAGGGTGATGGGGGGAAGGTTAGTTTGGTGGGGCCCATTAGTTTTTCTCCATGCAACAAGGAGAATGAATTGTTCAGCCTTCCTTTGCCTGTTTGTTCAAACCTCGTGCAAACTGTTTGAGGTCAGCAGGATGCCACACAGGTCTGCAGAGCGCCGCTCACACAGACAGAAATTTATGCTTTATGTGCTGGTGTTCGTGTCAAGGGACAAAAGTGAGGACAAGAGCATCAGTCTAATGCTGCTCTGCAGCCTTGAGCAGAAATGAACCACTTCTTTCAAGGTATTTTTCTGTTCTCTGAATATGGCTCTTGGAACAGCTGATGGCTCTTTTTGCGTTTTCATTAGACTTTTATGATGTTCTGTAACAAGACATTGATGTTTCTTTTAATAAATGCTTCTTTTTCCCTTAGTTTTACAACTTTGTAAATACTTAAGGCTTCATTATTTCCCTAAGTTTTTTACTTAAAATTTTTGGTATAGACAGTGAAGTGGGAATGTGAAATAGTCATTGCTATTAATGCTTCCTAACTTTTGTTGTGTTAAAATTCCTTAAAATAAGAATAAATAAATATATATATACACATGTCGACCTGTTCCATGCAGTAGAATACAGATCTGTATTCTAGTATTCTAAAGTAGGATACTTTAAGAAGTTGGGCTGGGATTGGAAGTTGACAGTAGCTGAAATGAAAACCATGAGAGATGTTTTCTGACTAGGCTGATGCACTGGGTTGCTGTACAGATTTTTGTTCTTCCAAATTCTTTAATAATAATTAGTGTGATGTGGTATAGGAGAGAATATGGATGCAGTTGCTGAGAGAAACATGATTCCACTACTCCCTTTTTATGCTGCTCTTTTATGGAGAGAGTTTGCCAAAAGAACCGTAGTAAATGACCAGTAACTGATCAATTTTTAAAAAAATCATCTTTAAAAAATAAAGAAAGAATGTGGTCCAGAGAGCAGGGGAAGGAATTAAAGGGTTTTATCATGTAACTGCTCAGATGTGGGCTGTTTGGATAGATACAAATTCCTTGTCATTGCTTATTAAGATTGTTATGCCAAGTGTTTGTGCATGATTGTCTGACAAGAACTGGATGTGATCAATTCAAAATGGCCTTGTCAGCCTGCATGAAGGATTCGCTCAGAGATACAGGTGAATGTACATGCTTATGATTTATTCCGACAGGGTTTTCACGTTGCTGCTTGAAGTAATTCTCCTAATTTTGTCATCTGATCACGATTAATGTTTTATTTATTCTCTCTGTTAATTTAAAACATGAAAACAACAATAAGGGTGCTTCTCAAAGGATTTTCGTATCTCCTATTAAATGAAATCAGTCACCCCAGAGATTGAGCTGACTCTAAAGCACTGCAATGTGCTTTAGAGACCATTCCCTCAGCGCGGCCATTTCCTTCTTCTCCACTCTGGTGGAAGGTTAACTGAATTATAGCATGCTGTAGGCCTGGGAGAAATACCAGATTGTGATCTTGGAACTGGAATGAACTTTTTATGTACCTTTCTGTAAGCCCTTCTTTCTCTTCTGTTCTCTTTATGCCTCCAAAGGAGACTGCTCATTCCAAAAGTTGCCTGCCAGGGTTAAAGAACTTCACATAGACCTGAATTAGGCAACTGGGATGCGTGGTGATGTGGTTATTCCCTGATGTCATACTCTGATTTCTCTGAAGGATGTTATCTTCCATACTGAGAATGGAATGATCCACTGTAATTTAAGTTTTAAACTCGTGATTTTTTTTTTTTTTTTGGGGGGGGGGGGTTGTTTTTATTCTTTTATGTCTTATGACAGGTAGATCCATGGGCTGTATTTTTAAAAATCATTTTTAAATGTTCTGTCCTCATGTGGCTAATATGACTTCCCCCCCCATATAGAATACATGGATTTCATTCAGAGCTACCCTCATGCCAAGCTACTCTGTCTTGGAAAACCAACATTGTGCTTAACCTTACAGCAAGATAGCCAGTATTTTTGCCCCCAAACCCATAGTACATTCAGTCACGTAACTTCTAGCCTTCAGGGTTTTGTTTTACTTTGGCTTTGTTTTCTCCTTCTCTCCTTCCTTCTCTCCTTCCTTCTCTCCTTCCTTCTCTCC
>JAPSGF010000031.1:4581983-4594483 GCA_035772895.1 Perdix hodgsoniae
TTCCTTCTCTCCTTCCTTCTCTCCTTCCTTCTCTCCTTCCTTCTCTCTCCTTCTCTCTCCTTCTTTTTTTTTTCATCTCATCTTTATTGATGCAAAGTAAAGCTTGGAAATATGTATTCCAGAGATAAAATTAACAGAAAATGAAAGTGTACAACTTACATTTGTTTTAAGATCATACAGTTTCTCTTGTGGATATTGTGGCATTTTGAATGATTGATGTTTCTGTTTTTTTTTTTTTCTCTTAAATTCAGCCCTTATTGAAATATCTTTATTCAGTTGTGTGAAAGCTAGAGATATTTCTAAATGTAGCTCCCAAACTGGAACTATTCCTGAGTACTCTTGAGCCAAACATATGCACAGGAAGCAGCGCAGAAAGAAGTTTTAAGCACACAGTAGATGGCACTTCCAGAGTTCTTGTTGGACCAGCAGTATTGCTGGGAAGGTTTGTCGGAGAGTTTGTTGCAAATATTCTTCTGCTTTCTATAGAAACTATTCCTGATTTTGCCATTGGATGCTACATACAAAAAGACAATATGACTTCAAAAAAATAATTTAATATTCTACTTGATTTCATTGTAGGGATAAATATAAGTCATGCTTATTCAACTGAAACCTTATATTTATTGCTACCTGCCAGAATTCTTGCTTTATTGTATAGAGTAACACTTTGTAGTTGCCAAGTTTCTCTTGAGATGAATTGATAATCTCAGGCTATGAGTGGTAAATTGCTTTGGAATAATAGGTGCTGCCTAAATGTAAATTGTTACCTTATCAAATGCAAGTGTAGCATAACATGGTTCAAACTACTAATGAGTATTTTCTCAACAAGTCTGATGGCCTTCTAAAAATACAGTAGCACTGGGTTTATTTGATCAGCCTACAGATTTCTTAACACGTTGGGATTGTTGTTCTTACTGACATAAACAAAAAATATGTTGAACAATTAGGGGGATAAAATAAGCCTTACAGAGTTTTTCTTAGACTTAATGTTTTAATTACCAATCAGGTTGCTTATTTTTCTGATTAAAGTAAATATTTTATTGTAATTCTTACTAAAATACTTTTTTTTGGTCTTGTACCAGCATTAGGCAACACTTAGAATCTATTCTGGGTGTGAAAAATAATTATGATGTTTTTAACATCAAAAACACTGTGATTGAAATAATTATTTTGGGGATTTTTAACTTAAGTACAATATAATTTTTATTACTTCAGTCCCTTCTGCCCATTTGTAGGCCTTTTTTAATAGGAGGAAGGAAAAAAAAAGAGACAATAACATAAAGGAGTGGTTTCATCAGCAGCCTCCATGATGATCCAAATCTTAGCAGCTTTGTTGTGGTTGTTAAGAAGTGCTGGTATCTCAGTTCTATCTGGCTCAATTTAACACTCATCTGAGCAACCATAATGATGTGAATACATTTTTACAGGACAAGCACTGAAATTTGACAGATAATATGCTTATAAATGATTTAGTTTCACAAACTTACTTTATGCAATGAGGAAAGAGAGCAAAAATAGGAAGTACTTATTATTGAAATTGCTTAGGAAGAATGGGCATTGCTAAGCACATCAGTGAACATACAGCAAGCAGGGGGAAGAACTGCAGGTAATTGGGAATTGTCAAGTTCTGTTACAGCTGTGCAAGGATCAGGAAGCCAAGTTTGATGAGAAGTGGTAAGACTAAGTGGAAAAAAACCCATTAAGGCTTAAATCATGATATAAAATGTATTCCCACAGCATGTGAAAAAACTCTTTTTGGGTGTGAACTTTTTACAGGTCCAACATTGTTTCACTTCGTGATGAACTATAATTCATTCATAATGCATACATACCTATTTTTAAGACTACTAAATGGTAGGCCATTATATCTGTAAATGAAGTGAGTTTTATGCATGTGAGTTTTAGCAAGTCTAATTTCAGTCTCATAGCATGTTCACATAAGGTAAACACTGTCACTCTGTGTTTTGATTTGATTCATTATTACTCTGACATAATTCATGTTCTAAGACCTGGGATGGGAATAATGCTAGTACAGCAATAAGCAATATTGTAAAAACTGAAATTAAATTCTCTGGAGATGTATTGCTAAACTGAACTGAGGACCAAAAAGAAAGCAGTTGTTTTCTGTCATCTCTTGCTGAGTATATTAATTTATTTTTGATTGTTGCTCAACACATGATCTTGAAAAACTTATGCACAATTCTAACAATAACCATAAACAAACCACTTCTGTGTAATGATAATACTTGCTAAAAACTGAAGGTTGCAAAGGAGAATGTCTTTCTTCTGCAAGTATTTCTGAAAATTATTTTCTACTTTTACTAACATTTCCCTCTTAGGAAAATACTGTGTTCAGAAGAGCTACAGGAAAAAATGCTAGATACGTGTTCTTTGAGTATCTAAAGATTCTGCATGGTTCTTATCTTTAAAAGTAACATGGTATTCTACAGCTGCTTGCTGATGTCTGACTCAACAGTGCCTGAACACTTTCCTACCCGCCTGCAAGTGGCATGGCTGATTCTACTGTAGTGATTAAAATAAGCGTTATTTTGTGAGAAAAGGCTTAATGCATAAAGTGAGACTGAATAATTATTAACTACGAAGATAACACAAAGCAAAAAGCTTTCTCTGAAGGGAAGCTGTTTTCCTTAGACTCTCATGCTCCTGTCAGTGTCACTGTAGCATTATTAAAGCATTTCACAGAAATACAGATTGCTTTCATACAATGGCTTACTTAGCGGTCTCCCCAGCTATTTCAAACTTTCATTAGAGCTATGGAACTCTATCAAGAAAACTTATTTCACAATCTGATTTAAAAAAGAGCATTTGTTTATCTGTGTAAAGTAGATGATAGTGCTAATATTTTTGGTGATTACAAGTTTACACAGGTGATTAATTGACTTGAATAGCCTTCAGGTATAATTCACATTATTGCAGAGGAGTTCCATAGCTTTTTCTCAGCCACAGACAACTCTTTTTGCTTTAACACTTTGGCAGTAATAATGCTGTCAGAGTTCTGTGCATTTTTCTCCATAAGCCAGCTAGGTATCTGGTGCCTTTGAATTTACAATCAAAGAAAGAAGCATATGGCTTAACTGGGCTACTGTCTGCTCATGTCAGCTGAACTGGGGAGTAAGGGTGTAAGTGTGATGACTGCTCTTAGCCAGCAGGCAGTTAATTAAGTAACAACCTTTTCAGTTAAATGTGTGAGTCTTTAAATAAAGTCAAACTTCTGATAGTCCCTGTTGATAGATTTCAAGCCTCTTTTTATTAGAAGGAGATTGCAATATGCATTGACTATAGGGATTACATCATTTTCCTTGTGCTGTAAAGCTTATCTTGTGATTGCGGTGTTCAAGGCACTTTGCAGCCAGGATGTTCTCCTTCTTTTGTAACACAACTGACTGTCTTGGCTGCTACTGAACTAAGATCTGGATTTACAGAGGTTAAAAGTACATGTATTCTTATGTCAAGCTTGGCAGATGGGGATTTCACAGCCAACATTGATACAGATCAAATATTGATAATAATATTTGCTGACCAGAGAGTAAAATAGGCAGGGCTGCTGTTTCTTAACAAGAATACTGTATTTCACGAACAGTTAAATGCTATCTCCTCCTAAGAGTTTAGCTTAACCCAAAAAACAAACCAACAAAAAAGACTTTTTACAGTTTGTTAGCACAACTTAAGAGTATTTTAGCTCAGATTTATTCAAAACTCAGTTTTACTCTTGAAATCAAGTTACTGTAGGATTATTTCAGTACAAACAAGAGAAGAATTTGGCTTTCATTATAAATAATTCTGAGTTTTGTTCTACAGCCTTTATTTTATACTGACTAGCACAGAACTTCAGCTACTGAAAATACGCAAGCAATTAGAGGAACGTGTATCTTGAAGCAGCTGTGAAAATATGCTGTTGAATGACACCTCTGCAATCAGTAAGTCAGAGCAGAATCAAACATATTGTTTACTTCGCAAGAAGGCCAAAACTAAAGAGCTTCAGCCTCACTTCTGAGTGATTTGTAGTGTTTGCTACCACATCTATCTGCATAAATATGCTTCCTCACAGAGTTTAGATGAATAGAAATGCCTCCTCTTTGGCTTTATTAATGTCATTTATTTTTAATAGAGGGGAAAATTGAAATAAGTTCTTTATGTGAAGTCTGTTGAGGAAAGGAATCTGGGGAAAAAAAACTTAAAAGTTAATTTTTTTTATCTTGAAATCTTGTGCTTAGTAAGTGTTTAAAAATTTCTGGCAGTCCTGTTAGTAAAAATAATTATTCACAGCCTTCTGGGTGTTGTGGATCTTTTCATTTTATATGTTCAAAAGAAAGGGGATTCTTCCAAATCCTCAAATGTACAAAAGTACATTAATTTCATTTTCATCACATTTCTTCAGCACATTAGATTTGCAAGGATTTCTAACGCAGAGATTTAGCAGCAGTGTGGGAAGACAAGTTTTTTTTTTTCTTTTCAGGAGGGCGTTTTGGGTCATTTTAGATGAAAGAAACTTCAGTTCATGCTATTATGTTGGTTTCCTGGTTACAGTTCAGTTTTGATTCCCCCTCTGGAGAACACACGAAAGGGAAAAATGTTGGCAACTGTAGTGGACCTCTGGGTTGTTGGGTTTCTTTTTGATTTTTGCATATATTCTATTT
Source organism: Perdix hodgsoniae (assembly GCA_035772895.1). Classification (NCBI taxonomy): domain Eukaryota; kingdom Metazoa; phylum Chordata; class Aves; order Galliformes; family Phasianidae; genus Perdix; species Perdix hodgsoniae. The sequence continues at coordinate 4,586,642 of JAPSGF010000031.1, forward strand.
AATACTTTTGAATAATGTCAGCCTTACTTCTCAGGTTAGTCCCACTGATTATCTTTTTGTCAGAAGCATGCTTATTATATAGGAGCTACTTTACTGCTCAGAATAATTAGAAGTGGTGGATCTTGATTGTTTGATGAAGGGAGTCTGGTTCCTTAGTTATATGGAAGACATGCACAGTGTAACTAAATACAAGATAATGCTGCAAGGTAATGCTGTGCATTACAAAAGCAGTTCTGTATACCTCAACCACTGCACAATACAGAGGCTATAAAGATGTCCACTAAACTGGAATTCTTCTTATGCAGCCATTGCTTAGGGCTCTGTGTGATGTAAGACCACAGAAGGGATGTTTTTGATAGTGCATTGTCCCTAAAATATCTGAGCTATTAGAGTGAGCATTTTGTACCTTCAGAATAAAATAATCTTCTTGAAGGAAAATGCTGAAGTGACCTCTTGGAATGAGTTGTGTGTCACCTCTACTACAGGTGCGATGATAAATCCCACTGCTCTTTTATGATAGATCACCTCAGTGTATCAGATCATGTTGGCTGTTTGCTTGGGTGCTTATGAAGAATATCCTCCAAAACAGAGATGTTTGAAGTTCTGGCATCTATAGAAAATCTGGCCATGATCTTTCTTCCCTATTTATTTTTAGACAAATGTAGATAGATGTTTTTAATCACCGAACCACTTGCTGAATGTTTTAGATGTGTCTGTTTCTCTGGGAGTGGCTGCCACACTCAGTATTCTTGATGGCAACTGGTATGTCATATATGCAGGATATTAACAGCATAAGAGCTTTATTTCTTGTTACTCAGAGTTTTACAGGTTGTTTCTGTTAAGGGAAGAATTTTTTATGTAGGAAGACATAAGAGCAGCTCCATATTCACAGAGAATACGTGTGGTCCTAGTAATGGTTGGAATTAAATGCAGCAAAAAAAAATCCTGGTTTATAGTTCCTAATCTTTTGTTTTAGAAGGTGTAGTTGCTCTTGCTTTCTCTCCCAGTTTTCTCTCAGGGCTGTATTACCATGCCTTTCTTCCTGTGTCCTTGACTTTCCTGCTGCCTAATTTTATTTTATTTTTTGCCTCTGGCTTCCTCAAGCTGTTTTTAGTATTCAGTTTTAAGTTGCATGTGACTCCACCAAAAATCTCTAGGCTGATTTTAGCATTCAGATGTGAGGGAAAACCTCAGTCCACCTGTGTCTAGAACATCAAACCAGGCTTGCAGGACTGTGTTGGATATGGTGGCTTCCTTGTCCAGCTTTTACCATGACAAAATGGAATTTAAGCTGTTCTCTTAATGGCACGTGGCTGCTTTACCTCCTGGCCTGGAGCAATTTATAAGATTACCTGTAGGTCAAACTCCCATTCCTGGGGAGCTGCCCTGTTGTCAGTGTGACATTTTAGCCTTTAAGCCATTGAAGATTTGAATGCATGCTTCTTGCACACATCTTACTATGAGAAGGCAGCATTAGTACTTCTGTGTGCAGCACATACCACTTGGAATGTTACTGCTGTGCCACCTCTTCACTCATTTTCTTTGAGCATATTGCTCAGCATTTAGTCAGCACTGATATTTCCAGTAATATTGCATGGAACTGAGATTTTTACACTTCTGAAAGGATATCTGATATGACTTCAGATCTGACATTATAGGAATTGCTGCTTCTATGTGGAATTGAAGTTCCATATTTCAGCATCTTAGTTCCACAATCAGATACACATTTGCTTAACAGTAGGGAGAATCTATGGGTCTATGGCCATGTTAATCATGCAGAGAAAATCCACCACTATTTAGAAGGAGGAGTTTCTCATGGTTGGTGATTTTGAGACTGATATTAACAGGATGTTGGATTTCACATTCATGTGACAACTGATGCTGCTTTTTAAATGCATTCTGTTAGCCTTATTGGTGGTTTTGACTAGCATTAGAATATAGCAAATTACAACATTGTCTGACGTGTACTCTGACTGTGCTGCTGTAGAGGTCAGGGTTTCATTGGTCCTTACCCAAAATAGCTTGCTATCTAAATAAAAACCATAATGGAGCTACAGCGTTTTTTATTTGGTGAAGTTGTGGCCCAGAATATTTCTCTATATTTTTATCTAATCATATTATCAGTGACTCAAACTGTGATGTACCTCAAATCCCGTTAAGAAATTAAAGCTTTTAAAATTTAGGAAAACTTTCTGTCTCACAGTTTTATTTGCTCATAACTCATGCTTATGTGATTTATGATGTAACTGGATTAAAAATAAATAGAACACTAAGAACTGACATATTGTGTATAAGAAAATTCCTTTACTTTTTAAGGATTTGAGCCTGTGAAATCCAGCAGGGTTCTGATAGAAGCCATTGCACTGTACAGAGCTGCTGCAGATTCATGTGCAGAAGGGCAGGTGCTTTCAGTGACCACCAGCTCACTGTGACTGTTGCTGTTCTCAACAGATCTGGTAATCCCAAGTAGCCTGGAGTACTTTCATTGTACGTCAAAGCGACCAGGGTTGTGGGACAGAATACAGTTGAAGTGGTGATGCTGGAGGATAGGCTGCTGCCATAACAGCCTTTTCCTGTAGCTCTCACAGAAATAATAATAAAGAAAGGGTGCTAGGTGTGGGCCCTGGTTGTGATGGTGTTACAATGTTTACCACCAGGAAGCTGTTTCCTTTCTTAGATGACTCCAGGGAGAATAATGTATCAGCACTTTATTTACATTGTTTATATTATTTTTATAATGACATATGTCAATCTCTCTTTAATATGATTTTTCTGATTTAACTTGAATCTTACTTTTAATTATTTAATTATTTAAGGCTTCTTGTTGAAGTTTCTTCTCTCTCTCCAGCGCTAATTAATTATGCTTTTTTTTCCTAGATGATGTACGGTCCGTGGGGAAGCACTCAGAGAGAGATTATTTGGCATATTGGGCTAAGAGATGGAAGTCTACTGAGATGTGAATGTATATATAATTATAGGACGGTGTTGCAATTGAGGTGTACACCATAGACATAGTAAGTGATTTAATTTACAATGAAAGGTAAATATGGTATAGAAATGGTTTTCATTTATATCTTTACTATCATATAAGCTTGTATAAAATACTCTTGTTTAAAAAAAAAAGAATAATTTTGCCTAAATTGTGGAAGCTGTTTGTAGTCAGTAATTGCTGTTCTTGTCATAGTAGCAAAGCAAAAATATGTAGTGTTACTTTGAGGATGCTATTTTGGATGAAAGAATGCTGTGTTTCAAGGCTCATGGAAAGTTTGATTCACACTTTAGAAATGAAGTATTTGGGATGTTTTTTTTGTGTGTGTAGAGTTACTACCATGAAGAGTTAGTCTTGGGTTGTAAATAAGCTTGAGCATTATGATTCCTTTTCTGTCAAATGCTGACTACAGATTCAGTTGGGTTCTGTAGCACTTCTTTCCTGATGCAGTTTGGTACAAGGTATTTGCCCCTTTTCTTCCTGCTGTTCCTTACAGCCACTTTTTTACTGCCACCAGCCCAGCTACTTACAAGCAGGTGCTGCTTACAGTGAAGAAGCTGCACTTTGAAGCAAAGGTCTTTTTTAAAGTCATCTGTTAGTTTTTTTGGATTTGTTCTCTTTGGCCATGTGGTAGTGGAAAATCATTTGATCTACATCGATTGTATAGGTTGTATTTCTGAGTCAATGATGGAGTTATTTGATAACATGAACTGTCAGTCTTTGAGGTAGTTTGTGTTGGAAGGCTTACAGTGCAGCAAGGATCTGGTAACATCAGAGTGATGATGTCCTGCTGAGGTGTAAAGTTTGCAACCCAAAAGCAGAAGGAAAAACATCATGATACTGTCCTGATCAGAAACTGAATGAAAAAACATCTGTTAAGTTGGAGGGTTTTATCAGGGCAAGCCAGAACAGAAGTTCCTAGATTCCTGGTCAGAGGGATCGAGTTTGGAGCACGAATTCAGGAACCTTTCTGAGGTCAAGGATAGAAGGTGTGCATAGAGGGGTTTGGAACAGGGACAAGACGATACTTATTAACTACCCTGGTTGAGGTGGTGTGGGAGAAGGCTTGCGTATTCTTTGTTCTGAGCCTTTCCCTGAGAACAACCTGCACATTTGCCAACTGTGCAGTGTTTGGAGAGCTCACACAGATATTGTACAGTAGTATCTTTACATTTTTATCAAATTGAAAAATCGTGTTTACTTCTTATGCTGAAAATGATGCAAGTAGTAGTTGGAAAAAAGGTTTCTTGAGAAGAGCAAAGCATTCAGGAAAGCAGATGAGAACAGTGATGCATAGGGATGTATTTTTTCTTGTGAAAGATAGGTTGGAAATCTTTACCACAGTAAATTCTTTCAAAGATGCATTCATATGTTCTGCTGCTTGCAATGCACATAGGAAACCAGCCTTGTCATTTCTCACTCATAATCCACTCCACAGCCTAGAATCCAGGAAAGCTTTGGGAAGCCATAGCTGACATTGTAATGGTGTATGGCTTTACCACTGTGTGAATTCCTTTTAATGTCAGTTTCTCTATGGGGGATTAGCCACCACAGATGTCACAGATCCTGGGAATATCTTCCACGATAAAAAAAGGAAAGCTGGCATCTCAACTGTCATTTAATAATCTACAGACTTGTTAATTTATATGTTTTATGATACTTGATACCTGCAGATACAAGAAACCTGTTCTTCAAGTTCTTGCTGGTTTGATTGCAAAATGTACATTAATTTATGTTCTTGTAGAACAGTCAGATTATAAAACGTTGTGTTGTCTTCGTTTTGACATTTTTGACATACTAGTGAATAGATCAGGAGTGTCAATCTTCTCACTGTGTGCATCTTGTAGCAAGCCTCTTTGATTAATAATCTCTCCTTTGCTTTTCTCTCTCTCTCCTCTCCGTGTAACGGTAGTCTAAAATGCTGATTAAGGTCAAAACAAGTTTATGCCAGTTAAAAACAGACATATGGAAAGTTCCAGCACTGAGCCCCACAAGGTATGAGGGAGGAATTTATAGCCTTGAGATGCTCCCAGTGCTTCTCTTTAATTAACTACTGTAAGCATCCTAAAATTCTCAACTACAATCTGCCTGACAACAGGGAACCCTCTAAATCTGTATTTAGTTGTAATCAGCCTGCCCACCACTATTCAATATAGATGTGTATATCAGGTGTTCTGTGGCCTCCAAGCAAACATCTTTTGTTCTATGCTGTGCAATGTGAAGTATAAATCAATTCGTTTTTCTCTTTTTAAAGAAAGTGTTATGATTCCTAAATTCTATTTTATTAATCTTACTCATAAAAGCATGTTTGTTTCTTTGTTTTTAAGAAATGGACAAAAAGGCAGCATTCCACAAGGATTTTAAGCATATAACTACTCTTTTTTTGCTGTTTTCTTTCACTTGTTTCTAATGAAGGACACTTAACTGTCCGGTGGAGGTGAGGAAAAAAAAAAAAAAAGAAGTTTGTCAGTATTTAATTGTTTTGAAAAGTAGATCCTCATGATCTGTATCCTAGTAGTGATCTGAAAAGCAAGTGGGATAGTATTCTTCCCTACTTACGCAACAGAAGATGTTTCAGTAGTTCTTGTGGCCTTGTGCTCCTGATACTCAGTTGTCTGCTACCTGCTACAATTCTAAGACACTTTACAGAGTGCCTGTTTTCCGGGATACTTCACTCTGTAAGCGTGACCACCTATATTTGTTTGCAGAGGAGCTCATGTTTTACTTTTAATGTTTGTTTTAGCTGGATATGGATGACCTATTTGTGCTATGGTTTAGTTCTCCACCAAATTGTATCTGCAGACTCGATCAATATTTATGTATTTTTGTTTTTTCAGTCAATACTGAAAGTGTGAAACACCATTGACCTCTTTTCTTATTAATGATTCATTTTGTAATTCATTAATGTTTGCCTGGCTTTTCTTTCTTTCTTTCTTTTTTTTTTTTTCCCCACACTAGATTTTAATTAAATGAAGAGTGGGTATTCATCAAAGATCTTACAGCAGTGCAATTAATTATGTCTATACTTCCCAACTTCATCGTTCAAACACGTCATTTCATAAAAGAATGAGGTGAAATGAATCTGATGTAATCTTCATGCCTTTTCCCAGGCTGCCATACAGTTAGGAGATGTTTGCCCTACAAGCACCCAGAAACTTGCATCTCTAAGTTTTTAGAATTCTGCTAAAAGCTCTCGTGTAGTAGCTATAGAAATGTGATAATGCACAACATACTGTTATGCAATTGTCATTTATTCTTATAATGATCAATACAGACAAACTTTGGTGTAGCATGGTGTGGATATGCCCAAATGGGCTGGCCTGGGCCATTAATTTCACCACAGGACTTAGGGGGAGTGTGAGCACCTGCAAGCATGTCGGCTAAGTATTTTCATGTTCATTTGTACTTTGCTTTGTGCTGGTACATTGTACATTTTCATAATAATCATTTTAAAGCAACATTGAGTCTGTTTACACAGATCGCATTTAAAATGTATCTATAGGGTGTAAGGATTTGTGGAAAGGTTTCAATACGTACAGAAAATTGAAGTTCCTTGAGTATTGAAATTCTTTTTTTTTTTTTTTTTTTCAGTAGTACTGTGGAGAAATAATGACATATCTGTTTCCGTGAAATAATATTCCTGCCTTTGTTTTCATGTTTGTTTTTTTTTTTCACTGCCAGAGTTAAACATTGATTAATACAGCATTGTGGAAAAATGACCTAGAAAAGTATGGCCCATGAGAGGTGTGGATGTGTTGGCTTTCTGTCTCACTGGGTGAGCCAATGGTTTTCTTTAAAGAAAAGGGTAAAAAGCAGTGTCTGGGTTACATTCTACAGTGCTGTAAAATCTTGTCATACTAGCCTATATTTATTTCCTTTTGAAGATAAACCATAGGTCATCCCTTTATTTTTTTTCTTACCTTTGTCCTTGACCCTAACATTTCACTGTTGAACCCCTCATAAATGTTATCTTTTTTTGACACTGGCCAAAATGGGACACATCTTTGATGAGGCTGTTTCATTGCTTTGCAAAATATCATATTTAATGGAGAATTTCTGAAGCTGCAAAGGGCAGCTAGACAGCTGACTGAAAATCCGTGTCAGCTGAATACTTCACTGTTTTTACTTTTGAAAATTTCACCATATAATAATACTTCCCTCTGAAGTTGGGTGAATAAGAAAGATAACAGATGTCTGTGTATCTTTGTGATTGCTTACCCAAGACATAGCTCTGTAAATCTAGTTAGTGGGGATCAAGATACTTTGTGATACACTCTACCATGTCAAAGCAGAGGCTAAATCTTTTCACTGAAGTAGCGATTAGGAAATGTATGTTTAATCAGAATAGTCGGTTTGTGACACTACAAAGGAGTAAGACTTAGAATTATTTGTGGTGACATGCATTGTATGCAGTACATGTTAGAACAGTGTGCACTGTGTAAAGATTTTCAGTACCAGCTTTATAAATTCAGGGAGGAAATTTGAAAATTCTGGCTTATGAGCATGTTAAAAACATTCCTGTTTCCTGAAGTTCTGTAATTTCGACTTACAAAGTGACTCTACTAAGTGCGATGTTAGTAGAGGCAATTTGTAGCTATTTTTCAAACTTTAAGTGTACACAAGCATTGTTGATTTTTTTTCCTTACTTTTACAGATAAGTAGAACTGGCTCAGTAAGAGAGTTTGCAGCGGAAAGTGGAAAATGTGGATTGGCTGTATGAACAAAAATTGTGTAAATTTCCCACATGTCTCAGTCCCGCGGACTCTATGAAACATTTCCACCTGTGAATGCCTGTTTTGCTTGGAAGAGTGAGATTTAGCCTGCATCAACACATCAAAGTTGCGGTGCCTTTG
>JAPSGF010000031.1:4599483-4609366 GCA_035772895.1 Perdix hodgsoniae
TAGATCTAAAGAGAATATATGGTTTCAATGAATAAAAATGAACTCAGCTCACTATCAGACCTCCCCTTTTTTGACCATTATACACCCATCTTTCTGGAGAATAGGTTCTTATGCAATTTTTCATTCTCATTTAAGTTCTAAATTGCAGTTAATGAGAGTTTGTGTTAGTAAAGAGGCTCATAAGAGTGAAAATCTGCTTGATTGACCTTTAGTACAAATGAATCATTGGATAAGAGGAAAGTTTAATAGTGTCTATCAGAACAAGAAAAACAATTGTCTTACAGTAATAGTTACAATATTATATTCACTTTATCTTTTTAATTTTTCATTTGAATATTCATTAGCGAATAATTTAAATAAATTTCCACATTGTTTCTTTTTCTTGGCAATCTGATTTTTGATTCAGTGATATAGCCTTGCTTGTTTTGTATGCCCTTCCATGGTAATGGAAAACGAAAGGAACTGGGAAGGGAAGGGAAAGAAAGAGTATAGAGAGGTTTAGAGAAGATAAAAATTTTGCCACATATTTCCATGTGCTAATTTGAAGAAATAGAGTAGAAGTATGTCCTAATTATAATCAGCTGCAAGCTTGCCATGTTGTCTAGTGGGTATTGCAAGTGGGTGGAGTCACTTAGAGAGCAAGAGTAGATAGACACAAAAAAGGCTACAGAAAATAGGTGGATCCAGGTTACTATGTGACATCTTCACTATGGTATTTTAGTCATCTGTAGAAAAGGGGAATAATGTGGAGGATTCCTTGGGAAGAGCCATTCAATTTATACATATAAGAAAGATGTAAATAAGTAGGCGTTGCAAAGTCTTTCCTGAAATTTTAACATATAGGAAAACTCATTTTGTTGTTATCCCTTCCTTTCATGAAGGTAGGAACATCTTCATGATGTGTTCCAACTAAATCTGCAGATAGTTCAGTTAGTAAGTGGAGGGGAATGATGATCATTCTGATCACAGAAATGATGGTATTTGGCTGCTATTGACTGACGATGGAAAGTTTACCAATCAAAATTAAAATATATATACATGCAGTCTACTAGACCTTTGGTATTTCCTGACTGACATTTTTTTCTATAGAAACTGCTGTATAACTAGTAGAAATGTCTGCAGTTCTGAAAATCTAAGGCTTTTCCTTTGGATAAATCTGTAACCTTGCTTACGGGATACAGTATACATAAAGCTAATAACTCTTATTTTTTCCCTAGATCTGCTTCACATTAAGATTTTAAACTGATGTCTACATTTCTCTTATCATGGACAGCTGAACTAGTCAAGATCCAAAGATAAACTATTGTGGTAGAAGGATGGCCTAAGAAACTGAGAAAACAGCTGCTTTTGGAGAAGTCTTTGTCTGTAAGTTTTGAAGATTACTCTTCTTTGATCGTTTATCATTATTTTTCTATCTCTTTTTGAATCTTAATCTTACTTCAGTAATTGACTTTATTTATTTGAGATTGGCCTTTTATTTCTAAGACCCCTCAGTATCTGAGTGTTTCCTGCTACCCTTGTGTTTCATCTCAATGCAGTATTAGAAATACTTAATTTATATTTGTGAAACAATTACTATGGTAATTTTATTTTTAAACCAAAACCTCCATAATGCACACCAAAAGACAGCCAGGAATCCTGAGGACATTTAATCATGTAGTTGAAAACAGTGCCATAAAGCATAGTAGACTGATTTATGATTAAACAAATATCTTTTCTGTAGGCATTTACTGTGTTTGACTTCTACAGTCCTTTACAGCATCTCTTTAGTACTTAGTGTAGATGTAGAAATACACATTGTTGGAGAAAAGTGCAAACTTCACGCATATATCTGTGTAAAGTTCATCTGAGTACTTCACCCATTTTAGGCCATCTGCATTTAATAAAACTTACCATAACCTTCTGTTAGAGTTCCAAGGAAGGCAAGCATATAGCTAAAGATAGCTATTAGATACAAAAAAGTCTAGGTTTTACATTCTATTTGTATCTACATGTATGCATTTAACATATTTTAAAGTATCTGTGTAAGTTAATAAGACAGTTCTTCTAGAATGTCAGGAATATAAGACAATACCTTACTGCATTGCAGTGAAAAACTGAAATGATACTAAGTGGATATTCTGCAGTGCAGAATTTGGGCTGTGGTTTCTATAGAAGGAGCTGAGCTGTACTCTGATAATGGTGAAAGTATCCTGAGGGTGAAGAAATAATTATCAAATAGTATTGTTATCATATGTATAATTTATACAATTATAATCTAATTGCAGCTATATTAAATTTGTAAGCATTTAACTTACATTTTTGCTAAGATTTCTGAATTCATATTTTTAGTTGTCCTCTTTAAACAATGACATGAAAATATTTACTTCTCCCAGATGTCAGTAAGAGACCCCAAATATTTTGTATGAAGGAGAGTAATGCAATCAAATTTTTCACATGTGACTTTTCAGAAGGATTGTAAGGGTTTCATTTGCATTAGGGCAAATAGGTGTTAATTGTTTATACAATTACAGTAGTGGATAATTACTACAGAAACTTCTTACCTGAAATAAACACACAAAAAATGTGTTTAGATTAGACTGAATGGAAACTCGTTTGAGCAGTTGAAGAAATTCACATAAGCCTCAGGCTGGTTGTAGTTCTGGTAAGAGTGGGCTTTCTTCCATGCAGGCACATGCCCCTAGTGGGAATGTACTTGCAGCACGCATTGGAATGCAAGAGGAGTTGCTTATCTTGCCTGCTAGCTGTGCAGCTCCACAGATTTCTTTCTTCATACCAATAGCCAGCTCAGGTCTTTCTTGTTCTTTCTAGACTAGAAATGACTTTTCTCATCAGATTTGCGCTCTTCTGTTTTTCAATTTCAATATGTGCTGGCAGCTTCTCATTGCCTTCCTATGTCATGATTACGTTCTTCAAATTGTACGCATAAAACAGCTGACAGCTATATGGCAGTGATCTAGAAGTTACAGTGCCCTAGGAGCCTTTTCACTTGGAAACGTCCTCTAATTTTGGTTTGGTTCCTTCATGTTCATGTTTCCTACAGTTCATTCATAGCCTTCTATGTCAGCAAGTATAATACTTTCCACTCTGGACTCATATGACTCTTCCTTTAAAAATGACTACCTGTGCTGCAGAAGGGAGTAGAGATCTTTGGTAACAGGATTTTATTAGCGCAGCTCTGAATTCAGGCTGCTGGATCATGCTTACAGGGTCTATATTGTTTTGGGAATCTAAGCTAACGTGTTCATACAGAATTGCACCATATAAATACAGGAAGTCATTTAGGATCTCCAAGAAAAGGAGTGTTCCTGGCTTAAGAGTTGTGCTGTGTTAAGGTGACTGGTTATACTTTTTTAAAGAGAGAAATAGAGATTCTCAGAGTCTCTCACACCTTTCCTTGCCTTTGGCTGTTGTGGGCTGCATGTAAGGATCTGGAAATGTGCTTCGTATTCACTTTTGTAAAGAAATACTCTTTGTCAGAGTCCAAAAGCAGGATTTGTGAACACTATTCTGTACTTTTGCTGAAGTGATAGAAATGAGTATGTTCCTCATACTGGGGCTTTAATGAGGGAGATCCTAGGTTACAACAGAAGCTGGAAATAAAAATGACGCAATGAAGGATGATTTTTAGTCTTGTATTCTTTCAATGAGAACATCTGATTTTGTTTTTACAGAGGTCCTGGCCATACTCAAAAAAGCATTTCAGCTAAAGAACAAGTGTCAGAATGGCAATTCTGAGACTCACTGACTGCGTTCTGAAACTGTTCTGTTCTGAAACTGTGTAATCTAAGCTCTAAGTTGAGGTGAAGTTTGGACAAAACTACTGGAGGTGGTGTAAACTACTGTCTGTGGTGTGCTGCAGAGGGTAATGCAGAAATTCACAAGGGGAACACCAGCTGTGCTGGTTGTATACCCAGGAGTGGTTATAACCAGATCTGGGTGACTTAAATCAAAGAGAATTAGATTTATTAAGCAGTGAGTCATGTTGGTTCAATCATAATTCTGTGCGAACAACACAACAATTTTTGGAATCAGGGTAAGCATCTCTGTAGAGTAATGTGTTTTATGATGTGAATGTATCAACTCCAAGTAGTCCTATTTCCAAAGCATCTTTGGAGCACTATGTCCCTCGTTACATGTGGTTCTGTTACAGAACTGCCAAGATCACTAAAGGTAACTGTAGTTTTGGGTGACATATATTTACCCAAAGTACTGCTGCTTTTATTGACTGTGTCCATTATATTCCTTCTAGGCATCTTGAATCAGGTATTGTTAGTACTGTATATTTATATAATCCGGTTGTCTCTGCTGACCAAGAGCTTAGTGGGTCATTTTATTCAGCTGTTTGCTGTTGTTTCTTTTTTTTTAAAAGTTCCTCTCATTCTTTGTGTAGAAGAAAAGGAATCCACCAATTGCAGCTGTTGATTTGTCAGTTAGCTGTATATGAGCTCCTATTTTCCTTATACAATGGAAATATCAATTCAGGAATACCGCCAGAATCTGCTGCAGTCTATAGCATTCTTAATGGTATTTGGAAATCAAATCTACTGTCAGTTTGATTGCATAATGTGTTTACTTCTCCTACTTCACATCTGTGGGGCAACTGAGGGATTGTTTCTTTGTCAGTAGAACCAAATTTGGTGTAGTGTTCTGGAGCATATGATGCATTTCATGTCTTAAGCCAACCTTTTCTAAAATCCCTACTGATACATTCGTGAAGCCTATGTTTAGATGTTGAACATGAGACTGTGTTTTAGAAAGTGCTTTCTTAAAAGTAAGTATTTGGTTCACCTCTGTATTTCTACTTTGAAATAAATCAGCTGCATCAGCATGTTTCTTGCCCCTTCCTCAGTCCCTCTTTTGACTCAGTCTTTTAAATATTGTTTTGGTCTGCGCTGACAGGTAGCTTTTTGGTATTGAATATTGATCTTTTTATTCCCCTGATATACTTTCTATCAGATATCTAATGTTGTTTTCTGATTTACCTGCTCTATTCTGGTTCATTCCCTCATCAGTACAGTATCCCTCCTGCTGAAGAAAAGAGAGAAATCAGATGCAGGAAACACAGAGGGGATTCTTTATACGGCATGGCAGATATGCAGGCACTTGTCTTTCTGAATTTTAGGCAGAAAAAGAATGCCTACATTGCATCAGTATATACCTAGACATGGCTTCTATAAAACAGCTATGCTGACTAAGTTTCAATCATCTTTCCTCTTACTGATAAAAAAGCTTCCAGCTACAGTTGTTTGCCTGTTGTATTGCTGTTTGTGAATAGTTCTCTTAAGTGTTGTAAATACCCTGTTCCCTTGACGTCTAAGGTATAAATTGATCATATCTGCTATGACTTTAGACAAAGTCTTCAATTTTTCTTCTTGCTTTTCTCTCTCCCTCTGTATTTTCAAGTCTTTTCCTCTGCTTCTTTGTGAAACCAAACTAATGGAAACTTTGTTTAGAAATTAGCCTCAGATGCACCTTCTTCCTCTCACCAGATCTGTCTCCAAGACCGTACAGTATTCTTGACAACTTTGTGCTCCTTTTGTTTCTCAAAACTTTTTATCTCAAACAAAAAATCTTTAATGTTTTCTAAGATACCATTTTTGATGTTTTGCTTTGGAGTTGTGAAATTGCCTTGTTTAATATTTATAGGTTCATGAATTAATTAGTTAGGAAATGCTGTATAAGGATTAATGCATTTATTAGGAAGAGGAGAAACACTAGATTCTGTCCTTTCAAGGATGCACTTTGTTAAGTATGTACTTGCCATAAAGCATGCTGGTTTGAGTTTGCCGTCAGGTATCATGTGTCGCATGGATTCTGGCTTCTCCTGTTTGAAATAAACTTACATTTTACTTTTATGTAGAATGAGAAACATCTCAAAGAATGTCATCTTCCTTGAATCACTGATGATAGCTCTTGTCTGGCTCTTAACCTCAACTTCACTATTGCCCACAAATTTAATCTGTGATCTGTTTTTGAAAATGACTGAATTTGGCATTAGTGTGCTCAGTGGGGATTGTGGCTTAGTTCCATCTTAATTTGTAAAACCGTGTTTCCATTTTTATCTGAAATCTCATAATATTGAGTTTGCAATGTAGTAAAAGCACAAGGTTTTAATCTAGTATATTTTTACTTAATTCTCCCTTTACAATAAAGTAAACGTTTAATAGTTCTGAACCTGCTCTGTGTTCTCCTACAATGATTAGGGAGAGGGCTGGATTATTGTGACTAACTGAAGTTATGCAAAGCTACACATGTCTGGTGGTTACACAGCCTGTGAAGTGCTAGGAACCTGAAGTCCTGCTGACTTAGTTTGGGGTTCACGTTTTGAGTTTCCTTCTCTTGAAAATCAGAGCCACATAATTTTGCAGCTGTAAGGATCTCCAGCTGAGATCCGAGCATTCTGTGGATTCTATTCCCAGTTACAACATTAACATCATTTTCCTCATCTGCAAAATGGGGGCAGTAAGCTTGTGTACTTGAAAACCATGTTATGAACGTTAATATCTGCATACTATGCAAATATAAGCTATTCAATCTATTTCTGAATATAAATTTAACACAAACTCCTCTGGGCACAATTTGTCTTTGTGTCTTCTATAAGGCTGAGGACAGAGTCTTAATGAATCTTAAACAGAAGAACAAAACTCTTTCAAATCACCAAATCTGTCTTTTTGCAGATACTTCATTTTGCTTGTCCCACACTTTGCTTTGTCCCATTTGCCTTTGTCCTCCTAATCGGTTTTATTCGTTGCATTGACTGTTGGATCAAAAGAGACTTTGGCTATTTGTTAAATCTACAGTGCTCATGGAAAAAGCTCTGAGCTTTTTGTGCACCCACTCATTTGCAAATTTTGAGCATACTTATCTGTAACTGCAGCATTATGTGATATTTAGACTTGATTTTGGCCATTAGTTTGCACAGCTGACTGTATGCTATCTATTTTAGGAGACTTCAATTTATTATCAGCTTTATTTTTTTCTTTAATGATTTAGTTTTCCATAATAATGAAAATTCAATTCATTTTACAATTACCTTTTTTTTTTTTCCCCCCCCAAGTTATTACCACAAGAAATGAACATCTCTAACTTTCCCACATAAATCCCCAAAGTCATACCTAATAACTTTTGGTCCCTCACTGACAAAGTTTCAAGCAAAAACAATAACTTGGCTTTGACCCTGCTCTCTTCAAAAAGGAAGTTACTTCTGAGCAGCAACATCAAAAAGAATAAATAATTGTTTTTCTTTTTGTTGTTATGATATGGATCATCTGAGCAGTTAGTGGTAAGCAAGCCGTCTTTGATTTGGTTCAGACGCCCTAGTGCTTCGTCCTCTATTTATGTCAGCATGTTCCTGTTCCCACACCAGGAAAGTAGAATCCCTTGATTAAATTCATATTTGTTTTAATCTTTCCCTGTGTCTGATCTCAAGCTCAAAGATTCTAATGAAAAAAGTAGTGTATCCTGCTGGGAAGAGTGCTGATGTCAGACTTTAGTCTGTTTGTTCTGTTCTAACCTGATAATGCTGGAAACGCTTAGAACCCAAATGCTCAACTCCAGCAGATTCTTAAGACAAAGATTTTTTGATATTTCATGGAGAGTTATGAGCAGAGCTTTTTATTAGCAAAACTAAGTAAAAAGACTCAAATATTTAAACAAATATTTACGAAATAGCAACTGAGCACAACAATAAGTTTAATTAATCTGACCTCTATTTTTTACTTTAAGGCAGTTCAATACTAAATCAATAGGAAATACAATTGTTTGAATATGTTTCTCTTTTTTGAGTTATATTAGGAATGACTTAGAATCACTCCTTTTTTTTTTTCCTATAAACATTTGAACTATTAAATGCTAAGATTTAATTTGCCTTGTGCAGCAACTGAAAAATTGTTTCTCTTTTAAGGACCTAAAGGTGTAGCCAGCTGCTGGATCCTTGTAGCTGGAGAAGTTGGAGATGTTACTGTCATTTTTCTCTCCCTCTGTTTTTTTCCCCATGCTTCACCTTCAGCTGCTTCTCTGCTGGAGGTTTCTGCACTAGAATTCCTGCAGGTGGAATGGAATGTGTGCGGTCATCATCTGTTTCAGTGTAAAGTCAGCCAGCTTAGCTAAGTTATCTTCCTCAGTGGCTAATGCTAACTTGCACGTACTAAAATATGTAAAGAAGGCATGCATGCTTCATCCTATAGGCAGAAACAGCACACATTCATTCACAAACCCACTGAGGTATCATAGCGCACATCTATGATTTTATGGCTCCTCAATGTCACTAGTCACACGACAACAACGATTTCAATTATAGGATGTGGGGAGGTCTTTCCCAATTACATGACAGCTAGTGAATGTCAGCAGGAGCTACAAAGAGCATGTGAGCTGTACATCCATTTGTACTTGCATCTCTGTCCAGCTGTTGGCTAATAATAGCACAGACTCGGAAACAGTCTTTCTTTTTTGGATCATGATCTTTATTTGTTTAAGCTAGCTATTTTTGTTGTTTAGTTGAGTCATTTTAAGTCCTTCTACCAAAGAGATGCAGTGTAAATAATCAGAAATATGCCTTGGGATCGATATCATACAGAAAGCTGTAGTGCTGATAACATTTACCCCTTGAGACTAATAATGTTCCTAAAGTCAATTTGACTGCAAGAATGCAGCTGCCATTCTCAATAGCTTGAAATGACTGCATATTGCCCAAGTACCTACAAAAGGTTCTTTCCAAAAACATCTTATCTTTGCTGAATTATAGCAGTGTCTGTAAATATAAAAATTAAACAAAATTTAGCTTTTAAGGCAGTTTTTTATATTGAATAATACTTTTCAGATATAGAAGTTAATAGTGGAAAATTTATTAGGTTGCAGTTACTGGAGTCATTATTTTTTCTCTGTTGTTTTAGCTCAGTATGTAATTATTTTCTTTTGTTGCAATCTGCCCAGATGGTTTTGCGTCCTTACTTGTCCCTGTTTTATTTTGGCAACACTGTAGATACATATCCTCTGTAGAGAAACACCAATCTTGGCAATATTCCTGACAGTCTTTCATCTTTTCCTATCCATATGGCACTATATTTACTACCTGAAGTGCACTGTTTACTTCTAGGGTTACAGTTGTAACACGAAGGCTTTATATAACGTGTTCATATAATGTCTGCTCAGTGCTCGTGTGTTGTTTTTCTATGAGCTTATCATAGGATGCATGATCAGATGTACTTGATTTGAAAGACACCAGTAATGAAGGTCTCTTTCAAATACATACATTAAACTGCTGGTTTTGCCTCAGACAAACTTTAATCTATACAATGGATTAAATGATAATTCATTTCTTGACAAAGGTGGTTTGAGACCTTATTGTTTCATACGTCTTAAGAGAAAAGCACTTCAGTAGTGTTGGATATTCACATTGTCTGTTTCGAGCTATTGCTTGGATTCTTTGAATGACTGATATATGCAAATTTGATAGTTCTCTGCTGATAGAAGCTTTCAAATCTAAGTCTGTAGCTGTATTGCATTTTCAGCCTTTGTTTTTATAAATATTTTTTCTACTACTTTTTATGTCATGCAGAAGTGTGTGGCTGTTTGTGCTGTGATTCTCTTCTGTCTTGAGCAGTCTATGTTACGGTTTGAAATCTGAATTGTATGAGAACTAGTCTTGAATCTGACCATAAATACACGTCAAATGTTGATAAATCACTTATTCCCCCATAAATCAGTGATACAGATTATCCCTTCCCTGATGTATCCAATTGGAAAAAATCTTGGAAAGACCCAGTATAAATAACCATGGGTACAGGCTTTTGTCAGAAAATCCATTGTAGAAATAAGAAACCTCCCTTGATCTTTTCCTTCCTTCCTTCCTTCCTTCCTTCCTTCCTTCCTTCCTTCCTTC
>JAPSGF010000031.1:4609376-4710772 GCA_035772895.1 Perdix hodgsoniae
CCTTCCTTCCTTCCTTCCTTCCTTCCTTCCTTCCTTCCTTCCTTCCTCCTCTTTCTCACTTCTTTCTCTCTTTCCTTCTTTTTTTTTCTTTGCTTTTTAATAAAGTTTTTTCCACAGCAATACACTTATGAAAAAAAAGCCAGTTTGCAGTGGAATCAAAATTATTCACTACAAATTTTTCTGCTACAAATTTTTCTAAGCAAAGATGTGACAACTATTATTAAATTATACATCATTACATTCTCTTTGTATTTTGGAACACTTAAATAGTGGTAAGCTGATTTCTGACTTTTTAAAGGGTGTCTGTGGAGGTAGCTGAATCTGGCTGTGGAAGATAAAAATGCACTGACCAGAAGAGAAGGGCAAAGTGACTCAATGACTGAAACTTTATTTGCATTGGAGTCTCAACATAAATATCTGAAATGAAATCACAGAGGATGTTAATGCTTCTGCTAAGCATTATAATATAAGGAATGATTCTTACCATAACTTCTTTCTGCCATTCATTGAAGACGGCCTTTTCCTGTAATGTCATAGCAATTGAATTAATCCAGCTATGTGGCTTTGATAGGTTTGCTATTTTTGTTTCCCCAAGTTTTCAACTTATTTTTTTCCATCTCTTTGCATGTGCATTATGTAGAAAGAAGAATAAACTGCTCTCATTTTTAATTCCCAATGCCTCCTTCTGATTGAGAAACTATGTATATTGAGAATAATGAAACATGATACGAAGTGTAATTTTTTGTTGTTGTTGTTAAGCAGGCATCATTAATATTAATATGGGTGATGAAACTGAAAAACTGTTCATCCCTCTATCACCAGCCACTTCTACTTAGCTAGCCTTGGAAATCAGAGCATGAAACATAGAAGGATCTGTTTGTATCTTTACAAGCAGAACACCTACACAGTCCCAAATACAGTACTCCCAGTCTGGGGGGAGAAAAAAAAAAAAAGGAAAAAAAAAAAAAAGAGAGAGAGAGAATATAAAACTTCTTGGCATAATTGAAGAAATAGGAAGTCATGTTGTATGTCAGTCGTGCCTACACCTACAGCAAACACATTAACACCAGTCAAGATTATAGGCTAAATTTCCAGAGGAGTATGAAAGGTATGTGGAGAAACACTGTCAACAAGTAACAGAATTTATGCATGTACCTCCCACTCACTGCTTTGAAAATTTGGCTTCATGAGGAGAAAAATGTTAAACTATAATAAATATGTTTGAATGGTAGGAATATAAATGATCTCTGCAAGAGCCCACATTAGAGTTGAGGTGTGATTTATTTTTCTGTTTTACCATCAAAAAGCAGATTTTGTACAGCTCATGGAATTCTACAACATTATCTGGTCAAACATAACATCTTCATTCCTAATTTAATAGTTACTATAACTAGCTGAGGTTCTAACATGAAAAATAGAAATTAATTCATGCATCTAAGATTGATTAGCAAGGCAAGGATGATAGGAGATCCAAAGAGTCTCAGATCGGGACTTCCCCACCCTGCTCCATCAGGACATTTCCTGTTAGATGCAAATGTATTCACTGAAGCTTTCTTTCAGCAAAACACTTAAACATACTTACCTTTAACCATAAAGGAAACACTGCCATAAAATGTGATGGGGTGAAAACAGATGCTTATTGCTACATATGAGGAAATGCATTGTACATGTAAATACTTTGTTGAATTATGATATGATTCCTCTGGTAAAGATGATGTAGGTATATTGATGAAGGAAGCCCTACCCTACCGTTAAACTGCATTTAAAGGCCTTGCTTGTAAGGTTGCGTAGTGACACTGTGTTCCAAAAGTTAAAAAAAAACAGATTTTTCAACATAAGCTTGGAATTTAAAGTTTAATGCTTCACTTAGTTTAAAATTCAGTTGATCCAAATAGCAGCAAATTTCAAACTAAGTTTGCTAAGGCTGACGCTCACAAATCAAGTTATTCTTTGTCGTTTTCCGGAAATTGTTAGGTACATCTTGTGACTCTTTGGCATAAGAAGAATACTGTAGAAGCTTGAAAATTTGTCTGTCTTCAGTGTAATGTGCACTTATAAATAAGGTAATCTTACTGAATGGATTTTTCTCTGAGCTGGAGTTTACCCTTTAAGTAATCCTGTATCTTCATTTCTATGTATGTAGGCTTGGAGATCATATTGAATACCTTAGATAGTGGGCCTATTTAGACATGGGGTGGCTGGCAGGGGGAGGGAAGTGATTGTCACCCTTTACTCAACTCTTCCCCATCTGGAACACTATGTCCAGGCCTGGGGCCACCAGCACCAGAAAGACACAGAGCTCTTGGAACGGGGAGAGGAGTACCACTAAGATGATGAGAGGGCTGGAGCACCTCTCCTATGAGGAGAGGTTGACAGCACTGGGATTGTTTAGCTTGGAGAAGGCTCCAAGGAAACCTGATTGTGGCCTTCCAATACTTGAAGGAGGCATATAAACAGGAGGGGGAACAGTGGTTTATTAGGGTGGATAGTGATAGGACAAGGGGGAATGGTTTTAAACTGAGACAGGGGAAGTTTACGTTAGATATTAGGAGGAAGTTTTTCATACTGAGGATGGTGAGGCACTGGAACAGGTTGCCCAAGGAGGTTGTGGATGCCCCATCCCTGGAGGCATTCAAGGCCAGGCTGGATGTGGCTCTGGGCAGCCTGGTCTGGTGGTTGGCGACCCTGCACATAGTGGGGGGTTGGAACTACATGATCATGGTGGTCTTTTTCAACCCAGGCCATTCTATGATTCTATGGTTCTATTAATAGCTTTGGCAAGCAAATTTCCCTCCCTGTAACAGAATTCTAATTTTAATGTACCTGGCTCCAATTTTCCATCATTTCTTTTTTCATTGCCTTTGTGTCCTCAGCTAAGGAGCCTACTATCAAATATTTGTTTTCTATTAGGTCATCACAGAATGTAACCAGGCAACATCTTGCTCAGGTAGTTCCACAATTATTTCTCTATGCATCACTGTTTTATTAGCTGCTTTCTTCTCAGAGCTGTCTCTAACTTATCTGTGGCTCGATGCCAGCATCACATGCAGTATTTAAGCAGGTTCTAGCAATGCTGAACATAAAGGTTAAAAAATGCCATTATTCCTGATTAGTCTCAGAATCTCATTGTCTGTTTTCATTGTCAAGTGAATACTCAGTTTAACTTATTCAAAGACTTTTCCAGAAAACCATCCTACACTCCATTTATCTTGTATATAAAGCCTTTTGTTTCTTAAATATGCTATTTTAATTCCAACCTTAATGACAGGGATATTTCGGGTAGTTTTTTTGTGTGTGTGTGCACATGTGTGTGTTATGTGTGGGGTTTTTTTCTAGCTGTTGTCCAAACAAAGGAAGAAAAAGAGGGTTGTTTTCATGTGTTGCACTGCTGTTTCAGTAGATGAGTGTTGTAGTGTAAAAACACCAATTGACTCTTTCTGAAATATTTTTAGGCAGTTTGCATTGTCTCAGTGTTTGACCAATGTCACACTTGATTTCTTGAAGTGGTTTGATATAATCTCACTCTATACTGTAATTTCACTTTCTCACATTCAGTCATAGTTTAAGATGACTTCTCTCAGTCTGGACAGAAACACACCAGGATTGCTCTAACTATATCTGACTACATACTGTCACCTTAAAAGTTTTATTTCTGTCTTGTGGCTATCAGCTCATTGAGTGACTTGAACAAGTTGTTGGCTTGCTCTGTTCTGCTATTTTTATTTCTTACCTCTGTCTTTCTTTCTTACCTTTTTAGATAACAAACTCTGAAACAGACAGGTCTGTTTCACGACATGTAACTGTGAAATGCCTATTGGTATGAGACATTTAAGAGGCAGTTTTTTAAATAATAGATTCATTTAGAAGTAGATTTTTGAATAATAATTTTAGGGTTTTCCATAATATCCCAGATATTCTGTGTGTTTTCACTTTTGATATTTGGCTGTTGCCACAGCTCTTTACACACAGGCTTTGTCTGATCAAACTGTCCTCTTCCAGTCGAGTAGGCCCTCATAAGCTTTCAGGTTAGTGCAACATCCGTTAGTTTGGAAAATCAAAGGATCTCTATACTTGGGGTCAGTCATGCACACAAATGCATATACAAAGAAACAGAAATATTTCTCTATGTCTAGTCTAATTCACTTCCTAATTACTCCAACAAATTATTTTCCCTAGTTGAATACATACAGCTTAGCAAACTTTGTCCTGGTACACTGAGTGGAGGTGACTGTCATCATTGCTGGATCTATTCTCTTCTAGAGCCACTGGGTGTTCATTATCATGCAGCTTTGGGGAATTGCCTGCAGAGAGAAGTTACAAACAAGTCACATATAAGGCTGGTAGCAAAGAGCAAATACCAGGGGTACTTCAATTCACTTAGTAACAGCAAGTAGCTATCTATTTTGGTGAATTTCTTCTGCCTTATGACTTACCAGCTTTCTCTCCATTAACCTTACCTATTCCACATTTCCACACAGTAATTCTTTTAAATTCTATCTAGTCTACAATTCTTCCTTCAGATGTCTTTTTTTGTCCATGTTTCTTTTATCTCATCCTCCAATCCATGTTCCTTCCTCCCATAGAAAAGCTTACTTAAAGGGCAGTATATTTAAAGCCATATTTGTGTTAAACCTTTCTCCCTGTCTCTTCATAGTCATATCAGCTGTAAACTTTGAGACAGTAGTTGTTCATAACAAGCTTTTGGTGCAGAACTTGGAAGTACAAGATTTGTTCCTGGCAGGTCCCAAGATACCATCAGTGTATGCTTTTTCAATACAAATGCATTAGATAGACTCGTTTCCTCATTCATCCATTAAATGAAGAGAGCAACAGTTACATGCTTTTAATAAGGACTTTAGGTCTACAGATGAAAAGGCTTTATAAATGCTAAACATTAATTATCAGTAATCATTAGCATTCTTGTTCCCTCTTACCAGTGCTCTCATTTGCAATATATACTGTAACATATCGTTTTCCTTTTTTCTTCAGTGGTCTTTCTAACAAAGCATATTTAAGCAATAGTAAGTGGCTGTTTAGCAGTGAGACCTAGATTTTTTTCAGTTTAGCTCAGACTTTGATTTTTTTCTGTGTCTGGATTTTTGTGTGGCTGATGGTGCCTTTCTTCTTCATGTATACTACTTATGATGAAAACATTCTAGGAATTTCTGGATAATGTTATGGTGCTTGTGCTTCAGCACACACGCACTCACGAATGGCTTCTATTACCTTCTGCGTACTCACAAGTGGCTTCTATTACCTTCTGATTCTGTATGTTTTTGCATTATTTAATTTCTTGGTTTTTTGAAACTATGTTTTCCAGCGGTTGCAAAATTCCATCACTTAATTGCCAAGATGATATAAACACTAGCTATGGAAGAACTTTTTCTTATTACACCAATTGGAAACACAGGAAACTATGAATCAGAAACAGCATATCCCAAGAATGGCTTGCTCTCTTCTACCATTTGGAGCCTTGACAGAATATTCCCAACTCTTCCCATGTGTCCCATGACACAGCATGGGAATTCCTTGCTCATATGAATTTCACAGTATGACCTAGGAATACACAAGCATTCTAGAAATTTCTAGGAATCTTAATTGTCAATGCTCTATAGAAATTTTGTGATCTTCCCAGGAATTTCCTTGTGCCCAGGAATTTTCTTGTGCTTTTTAGTAATCACTAGATCCCGTATCTTTCCAGGTTTTTGAGTGCTTTCCAGGAAACTTCATAAGCTTTCTAGGATCCCTGGATCTAGAAACTTCTAGAAATATTTGAGCACTTTCTGGGAATTTCAAGAGCTTTCTTTGTTCTCTCTAGAAATTCTGAGATTGAGAACCCTTCCAGGGATTTTTCAGTGCTGTCCACAAATTCCTTACTCTAACCCATGGAAAAGTTCCAGAAAGGTTCTTCTAAGTATTTCCCCTTCCTTTCTATGATATTATCATTGCTTCCTAGTAATTTTTCCATTTGCTTTTCCATTTCTAAGAAACTACTATTGCTTTTCAGGAACTCCAGGAATATGTGTAAGTTCTGAAGCTACACCAAAAACTCAGCCTACGTTATTTGGTGCTTAGGAGATGTAATAGTTCAAATGATTTTGTTATGCTGTTTTGTTGGACTGTGCCAGTGCAGAAGCATGGCTTTTGATGTTGAATGTGCCATGCACTTTTATACATCTCATGTTACAGAGGAGAGAAATTGGAACAGGATGCAAGTTGCCCATGTGTGTATTAAATTTGTGTAGAAAACACATCCAGAAAACATTAGACTGCTTGCTTTGTTTTGTATGTTCATACAGCACTGCACCTCCTTTTCCCTGTAGCATGTGAGTGTCTTCTTTCTATTATTTGGGATCAACACAGAAGTTTGCAATCGATTTTTCTAAGTGTTAACTATCTTTCAAAGTCTTGAAAGTTCATTTTATGAAACCAGATCAAATGGTTCTGACATTTGCTATCTAGACATTTAAAGAGATACTATAGATGCAATGCCATCTTTCACTGGATGATTTGCTTTAGATAAAGGGCTAACCTGCATCTATCATTAGAAACACAAAGAGTCTAGAATGTGTGATCAGTGTCCTGGAGAGAAACATTCCTTAAATGTTAATCCATAGCTTTAACTTTTGTACCTTCTTGTTCTTTCATGAAAGTAGGATTTGATATCAGTTGAATTCTTCTGTCATTTAAAAAAAAATCGTTGAAACTAAAATGCTCCTAAAATTGTTTCTCTCAGTTTTTGAGTTTAGCCTAATAATTCGTCAGGAAAGTAATTACTCAATAAATACGCTGAATTCAAATCAGGAAATTGAAAAGCAGCATCAAGTCAAAGTAAAAATGAAGGCTTAATCTATCTATGTACACAGTCTTTTAAAATAAAGTGTTTTCGATTGAAACATAATTAATTTGTCAGTATTATGTGAAATTTCTTAAAGGTTAGTGAATTGAATTGTACACAATTTTTGCACACCGTCAGAAAAAAGTAACCATAATGCCTTTATCCAGTTAAACACCAGCAGGCAATACATGTATGGTGGAACAATATCAAGTTTATTGTTTAAGGATGATATATCATTACCTTGTTGACACAGGTGATGTCTAAAACCTCATTGCCATGTGATATCTAACCAAATGCTATCTACTCGATCTTTGAATCCTGGCACAAGCTAAGAATTTCTTGATTAGTTAGCATTTTAAGGTGTTACTTTTTAAGGATCTATTAGATTAATTACCACATTTGTCCTGACAGTTGAGAACAATCATATATTGCAGTGATGCTGCTAGTAGGCTTGGCTGAAGCTTGCAAGTTGTTGCAGTGTTAAGTCAGAATCTTTGAAATATTCCAAATCTGTGGTCTGAATATTTCAGTTCCTTGACTAGCCTACATCAGAATTGCAGTTACTTTTTCATAAAATAGCCTAGATTGGATTTTTACATACTTCAGTGTTCAAAATATTTTGCACATTGGTTAATTTATGCATCACATTCTTAAATGGTAGGAGATGAATGTTATTATTCCAGGTTTACTGATGAGAAAATGACAGTATTGTTATTATTGTTGTAAAATAACAATATTGTTTGCATCTTGCAAAAGTTTGCATCAGAATGTTGTGGCAGAGATGGATCAATGTACATGGCTGCTGCATGGATGGCCATGTGCCTACAGGTATTTATGCTGGCTTCATTTGGGCCTGTTCAGACCCCAAATCTACCTGAAGGAATCCATGTGAACTTTAATAAGTTAAACATTACTGTGGTTAATGGCACTGCTTTGTTGAATGTGGGTACTGCTAAAAGGTGGCTGATATTCTGTTACTGTGGAGTTTCTCTCTGCAAATTCATACCCTTATCACCTCATTGCTATATTATTCTGTAGAAGTATTGCACTAATGGGAATGTAATTATTCTTTTTATTGCTGGGATCAATTTGTTGATGCGGTGATAATAAGAGCATAATTTCCCCAACAATATCATGGAATGTACTGTGATGATTGATTAAATTGTTGAGCCTGTCTTTCTTTCTTTCTTTTTTAATCATACCATAGAGAACGTGGGAAAGAATGTTCAGGAACCACACAGGACATAAGCTTGTTATCATATACTGAGCAATAAAATAGCCGCAATGTAAAATAGATTTTAATTAAATAGCGTTGTCCAGATCTCACCACAGAATCTATCCTGTCTGTTCTTGGCAACATATGAAAGTTCAGTGGAATTGCAAATCCTTTCATTTAGTAAATAAAATCTTATGTATGTATCATTTCCTTATAGCAGACAGAACTCTTCAACATTATATTTATGTGTAATGTGGTATAGCTAACAGATCCTTGTACTGATTGCATAACATAGGAGACAATAGCTTTATGTCTGTGAAACTAATAGGCCTTCTGCAAGAAACAAGTTGCAGTAGCAATTTGAGACTTTGAAAGCAAATAGAAATGCATAGATGGCATAAGTTAAGGAATGGAAATTAGGTATAGTGATTTCCACTCCAAATAACGGACTGAAATGAATGTAGACTGGCTGCATTACCAAGAGTCTTACTGTCAAGTAAATGATCATTTTCTGTCTGAATTTCCTAACAGAGACAGAATAGTATCAGTATACTTTCTCTAGAGGAGGATTGGCTTCATTGCCATTGCAGCGTGACTGGTAAGAATTAATAGTGAAGAAATGAGAAGAACGTAAAGAAAATAGAAAATGGAGTCTAAGTCAATCCCAGGTTCATACAGAATTGAATAGTAAAATCAAACTATTTTCTGATGTCTGGTCTGTAGAGGAGGTTGAAAAGGTGTTTATGGGAAGTGATGCTGAATGCGGAGAAGAGAGTTGAAAATATATAGAATATCAGTGATAAGAATTTCTACTTTGGCAAAATTCATCTGCACATTTAAACGTCTTAATGGAACCTTCTGAATGGAATGAAAGTTCCCCACAGATGCTATGTCATAAGGAAGAACATAGAGGAACTTTATAATGGTTGGGACTGTCAAAAGACTTTGAAAAAATTGAAAACTCCTTCCCTTTTAAAAGTTATTACAAGTATTCATACAGCTATAGAATTATTAAGGTTGGAAAAGACCTCCAAGATTATCTGGTCTGTCTACTAACCACCAATGTGTTAAAACCATGTCCCTGAGTACTACACATATCCTCAAACCTCAAACACCTCCAGGGATGGTGAATCCCTAGGCAACCTATTCCAATGCCTGATGACTCTTTCTCAGAAGAAATTCTTCCCAGTATCCAATCTGAACATTCTGTCTCAACTTGAGGCCATTCTCTCATGAGAAGGGCAGATTGACAGTTCTTCCCGGCTTGGTGTCATCTGCAGGCTTACTGAGGGTGCACTCAATTTCCTCATCCAAATCATCCATAAAAATATTAGACAGGATGGTCCTCAATACTGACACATGGAAAACACCGCCTGTGACCCGTTGCTGTCTGGATTTAACTCTATTCATCACTACTCTCTGAGCCTGACTAGAGAGTAGAAGTTATCTGATGGATTACCCTAGATTCTTAACTCCACGTTGTTTATAAAACTAAAAAAAGTGTTGAACTAATACCATCCTTTTCAAAATTACTACAGTAGAAGCTAAGTTTAGAGCAGCAAAAGGGGGCTACAATGTCATTTGAAAAAAGAAAAGAAACTTATGTAGTTTAGCGAAATCATCATTTTCTTTTATGTTACAACTTCAGGAAAAGAGAACAGCCAATCTTTCATCCAGTGCTGAAATGACAGGTGCTGGTAGTAAACCATCTACCTGGTTTGAGTGACAAATTACACATTGAAATAAAAACCAAGCAAAGGAAGATGTTCAAACTGTAGTAAGGGATGCAGAATGTATTTTAACCAATAGCAAGGTGTGACTAATGCTAAGCTCACAATTTGCAGATAGATTTTGGTGAGCAGAGTGCCAACTAACTGTTTTGCACTACAGATTGGTTAATGTACTGTGCATTTAAGCAGTAAATGAAGCACTCAAGTGCCATTAGCAACCCAGAAAAGAAGAAAGCAGCTGAAGTGATGGAGGCTTTTTTTGTGTTTTTGTTTTGGTTTGTGTTTTGTTTTGTTTTTGTTCCTTTCCCCCCTCCTCTGCTTTTATTGGCCTGGATGAAAGTTACCAAGAGGAAAACAGATGTAAGACAGAGATGACTTGAAAGGACAGGTAATTAATATCATCTGCCTTAACTTTCTTATCTTGATGGGTTGATGTTTACAGTGCTGACCCTAGGGTGGGGGGAGGCACGACCTCCTCAATATGAAATGAGGAAAGTCCAAAGGCTTTTGAGCTTCACAGAAAGCTTTGCTCCGTCTGTGAAGTGCAAACAGCTTGATTTTTTTTTTTTTGCCTGTGAACACTGTCTTGCAACAGTCTCTATTCTAAGAGCAAGCTCTTTTAACTTTCTTTTCAGTAGGAAGCAGCCTGTTAATGGCATTTTCGTATGATATTACTTTTTCTTCTTAGTTTTCTTTTGCTTTTAATTTGCTTAGTAATAAATTCACATCAAATGACTAAGAATTTGGGGGGAAGGGGAAGAGAGGACTGCAGAAAAGCAACGTTATTTCCAGTAGCCCCATAGCCCCAAATATATATCACCTTTTGCACTTAATTATTTCTGACATTTTGTCCATCATATTGTAATGAGCTTCTTCAGAGGAAATAAAAACAGCTTGTCTCTTTGAAAACAGAGATCCAACTATTTTTTTTGTGTTTATTATCAAAACACAAGCTGTTTTTCTTCCTCAAAGGACACATCGCCGTACAATGGAAGAAACATCAAGAATTAGATTAGACAGCATCAAGTTCACATGAAAGAAAATACATTTCTTTAAACAGATTTTTTTTTAAGGAAGAGAAAAGATGTGAGGATTTAATAATCTAACTCTTTCCCAGAGTGTGCTACTTTCTCTGCATGGATGTGATAGTAGTGAACCAAATGGCTGATTTCATGATAACAGTCTAATTGTGAACAAGGGGCTTGAATTAACTTAATTCATTTGGGAGGTCTTTGATAATTCCTTATATTTGTAAGGTCTGGTACATTTTCTGGTTCCTTATGCTTTTCCAAATGTGTGCCTGACTTTGATCATTTTACTATATTAAGCATAATTCACAGACTAATTCACCATTTGCTCTAAGAGGTTCCTTATATAAATCTTTGACAATTTTTTCGGAATCAGCAATTGAATTTATATTTTAATTATATGCACTGGGAGACAATACCATTTCCAGGAACAGGAATCAAAGGTTGACCACTGAAAGTGTGGGGAGGAGCACCAAGGTTGTTGAGTGGCTTAAAAGATTTCAGAATGTCATGTCACTGGCAGAGGGTGATAGTTGTTGCTTTCTATGAATGAGCATGTATCCAGATCCAATTATTTGAAATGTGTTTATGAAATAAGTAAGTTGTAAAAGTTTTACCTATTGTACAAGCAACATGTTTGTGGGTGATCTCCAAAATTTTCTAAGCCATATTTAAAAAAACCCAAAAACATTTACTTTCTTCTCAGCCTGGATTCTAGTGTGTATATATTGTATAAGTGATATACAAATATTTTATTTACAGGTTTTTATTTTCTGATTCAAATGAATGTACTACATATATTCTTGAAGATAGAAAATGATGTAAAATAAACCTGTACATCCAACCTATTTATACAGTAGCAGAATTGAAGTCCTATATTTTTTCAGTGAAGTCAGACAGTTCAATTCTTGTCAAATACACTTCTGTTTAGAATCATAGAATCACCTAAGTTGGAAAAACCTCCGAAATCGTCTAGTCCCACCATTCACCTGCCACAACTATTTGCCCATAAAATCATGTCCCTAAGTACTACATCTAAATGTTTCTTGAACACCTCCAGGGATGGTGAATCCTCCACTCTCTCTGAGCAGCCCTTTCCTGTACCTGATGACTCTTTCTCAGAGGAAATTCTTCCCAGTATCCAATCTTACACTTCTGTCACAACTTGAGGCCATTCTCTCTCATGCTATTGCTAGTCGTGTGGAAGAAGAGGCCAACCTCCACCTCACCACAATCTCGTTTCAGACAATTGTAGAGAGGGATGAGGTGTCCCCTGAGCCTCCTCTTCTCCATGTTTAACAACCCCAGTTCCCTCAGCTGCTCCTCATAAGACTTGTACTCCAGACCCCTCACTAGCTCTGTTGCCCTTCTCTGGACATGCTCCAGGGCCTCAGTGTCTTGTATTGAAGGGCCCAAAACTGGACACAGTACTCAAGGTGCAGCCTCACCAGAGCTGAGTGCAGGGAGATGATCATCTCCCTGCTCCTGCTGGCCACACTATTTCTAACGCAGGGCTGGATGCCGTTGGCCCTCTTGTCCACCTGGGCACACTGCTGACTCCTGTTGAGCTGAGCATCAACCACTACTCCCAGGTCAGTTTTCTCCACATATTCTTCCAGCCACTCTACCCAAGCCTGCAGCTTGCCTGGGATTGCTGTGACCAGAGTGGTACTTGGTCTTGTTGAACTTCATCCCATTGGCCTCAGCCCAGTGATCCAACCTGCCCAGATCCCTCTGAGGGGCCTTCCTACCCTCAGGCAGATTGACAGTTCTTCCCAGCTTGGTGTCATCTGCAGGCTTACTGAGGGTGCACTCAATTTCCTCATCCAAATCATCAATAAAGATATTAGACAGGATGGTCCTCAATACTGACACATGGGAACCACCACCTGTGACCCGTTGCTGTCTGGATTTAACTCTATTCATCACCACTCTCTGAGCCTGGCCATCCAGTCAGTTCTTTACCCAGCAAAGAGTGTACCTGTCTAAGAAGGGCTGCCAGCTTCCCAAGGTGAATAATGTAGAAGACATTGTCAAAGGCTTTGCTGATATCTAGTTTGTCAATGTTGACAGCTTTCCCCTCATCCACCTGTCAGGTCACTCAAGGATCAATCACAGAAGGAGATCAAGTTGGTCAAGCAGGACCTGCCTTTCATGAACCCATTCTGGCTGGACTCAGTCCCCTAGTTGTCCTGCACATGCCATGTGTTCTCATTCAAGATTATCTTTTTCATAATCTTTCCTGGCACCACGGTCACCTGACAGGGCTATAGTTCGCAGATCCGCCTTACAACTCTTCTTGCAAATGAGTGTCACGCTGGCAAGCCTCCAATTCTCTGGCATTTCTCTGGTTGACTACTGAATGCTGATAGGTGGTGGAATGTGGCTTAGCAATCACCTCTGCCATATTCCTTGGCACCCCTGGGCAGATACTGTCTGACTCCATGGACTTACAGCAATGCAGATGGAATAGTAGGTCTCTGTTTCCACCTGAATCACAGGGGGTTTATTTTACTCCCCAGCCCAGACTTCCAGCTAAGAGGGTAGAGTATCCCAAGGATAAGTAATCTGACTTTAAAGACAGATTTATAAGAAGACATTGAGAAAAAGGCTGTTTCTCATCCTCATTGGTCATGTTCCCAACCACATCCAGTAAAGGACAAAGATTCTCCTTAGCCCTTCTCTTACTGTATATGTATTTGTAAAAATATTTCTTTTTTCTTTTACCACAGTGGCCCATTTAGAGTGCATTTCATCTGCATCTTCATTTACTTATGGGTAATTTCATTAAACAATGAATTAATCACTCAAACCATGAAGTAAAATTTTATTAATATTTTGCAAAATAACTCGGTAGTTGTTACTGCATACTTAATTTGTTTGCCAATTCCTACTCTATCTTCTAGGCCTTCCTTCTTATTATCTTGATTCATTATAATAATTTGCTTTTTTACCAATTGCCAGTTTTGCAGTAATTCCCTTTCAGATTTCAGTGTCAGGGTGGTATAACAACTAAACAAACGTGTCCTAATTAGTATGACGACTTATTGCTGAATTGGAGTAGAGAGAAAATATTATGCTGCCATAGAAGATTATGGGACTGGGTTCTGAGCTGAGGTATTAATGATAGAGGTTTAGTTGTTCAATAAGGACATAATTTTCTTTCTTTGGAACTTCAGGGAATAATGATATGTGTGTGTTTAAAAAAGCAACACCAAAATAAAAAAAAACAGAAGACTTAAATACTTACATTCTAGTAATATTTAGAACTGCTTTTGCTAGTCTTCAGCTTAGGTTAGTTTCAAACATCCCAATCATTATTTTCAACTGTGAGAATGAAGCCTCACAACAGTGGTAAGCCAGCCCCTCCAACACCCATCTGTCATGGTGTAGCAGAAGTGCTAAGTTGTGGCCTGAAGCAGTGATTGAGCACCTGGTGGCAAAGCAGGGCCAACCCAGGTGAGCTCAGGTGCATGCAATTATCTGAGTGACTGGAAGGTGTGGAGCTAGGATCCACTCCTTCCCAGACCTCATTTAAGGGTTGGCAGTGGAGGTGAGGGTTTTTGCTGGAGAGTTCTGTGTACCTGTGGACTTCTAAGGGTAAGCAGGTTTTTTTCCTTTGTTTCTGTGTTCTTGGCTGTTGCATTTGTGTACATTCTCATTTTCTGTAGCCTAGGATTTTGCTTCTACTCTGGTATTGCTGTGCTTTCTATCATGTTGTAGCAATGTATGTGGAATGACTGGATAGCAGAAAAATGAAAAGTTACAGAATGTTTTAGAGAAACTATTTTTATTTCTGTCAAGTTATTGGAAGTCAGTGGAGTTAAAATAATAGATCCAAGCTTGATGTTGCATGCTTAATACTGTATTAAGTCATCTTTATCTGAACAATTATTGGAATGTTGGGATC
Organism: Perdix hodgsoniae; assembly: GCA_035772895.1. Lineage (NCBI taxonomy): Eukaryota > Metazoa > Chordata > Aves > Galliformes > Phasianidae > Perdix > Perdix hodgsoniae. The sequence continues at coordinate 4,624,099 of JAPSGF010000031.1, forward strand.
ACTTCTTTCAGTTCTATTGAAGAAAAGGAAGGAGATGATGAACAGGAAAAAAAAAAAAAAACATTTACAGAGATAACAACAGCTGTATTTTCAAATGCTCTGATGTATTTAAGGATGTAAATAGACAACTAGTGAGCAGAGGAGGGAGTGATGGTAGTTAGCTACTAATTCATGTGGAATTCTTTTGAAGCTGATGCTAAGTGGAACGAGTTTGCTAAGATTCTTATGATAACCTGATGGGAATCTGTTTGGAAGCTTAATATGCTTCGAAAAGGACTGTACTTGTGGCCAACTACTGGCATGTCATCTTCAGTAACATAAGTATATACTTGAGTTTATTTGCTGAATATACTGTTCAGATGCATAACTTGATCTTTTCAGTGGGTTTTGTTCTTAATGGCTTTAATTTTATTTTCAGTCTGGTTAAAGAAATAATAGGAAAAAGTAATAGGGAACAAAATGTTGAGACCCCACAAAGAAAATATTTGACTTCTAACATCATTAACTGTGCATTTTGATCACTTTTTAAAAGTGAATTTACTTTCTCCTGTTTCAGAAGTTACTTTTTGGATAATTTTCAGCCCAACTGACATAAATTTGAAAATTCTGTCACTAAAGGAATATTTTTCATAGAAATTTATCATGTTCACACATGATGTTTTGGGGTCTGGTCTCTTTTTCCAGATCTCTAGTGACAGGAGGTAATGGTTTTAACATGTGTCAAGACAGATTCAGGTTGGGCATTAGAAAACGTTTCTTTCAGAAGGCATGGTTAGCTATTGGAGGAGATTGTGGAATTGTTCAAAGATTTCAAGAGAAGGGTAAATACTGCACTGAGGGACATAGTTTAGTGGGCATGGTGGCTGTGGGTTGATGGTTGGACTAGATGATCTTAGTGGTATTTTCTAACCTTAATGATTTTATGATAATAAAAATACCCGTTATATTTTCTTGTTGCAGATTTTTCCTTTATAAATGTAGCTTGTTAATAAGGTGCATACACCTGTCAGTTGTGCATATTGATTAACTTTGCTTTTGTAAACAATAACATCATAGAGTTTGATATTTCCTTACTGATTTTTAGTGCTTGAAAACTTTTTCATGGTGATGTTCTTGTAGTCCTCAAATGTAAATATTAGGTAAAATATTCTGGTGGGTTTCTGTGTCACAGAAAAGCATATTTATAATGATGTTCCTTGTTAAGAATGTATGTATGTTTTTCATACATCACACACTCACAAGCTACATCAATAGATAAGGAACAATTTCAGTTTTATAATCTATCATTTTCTCCTATCATCTTCTTCATATAATGTGTGGGTTATGTATTAACTCTTGCTACTCATATGGCACTTCATCTCTCAGAAGATTTGCCTCTAGTCCTAAATTCTTGGTTTCAGGATGCTCTATGGTTCAGGAGTTCATTCTTTGTATTTTTTTATTTATCTGTTTGCTGCTCCACCTACTTAGCAAAGATTGTAAAATCATTTTCAAAATAAAGTACTGTCCCTTTTGAATCACCAGTGTTCTGGGCCATTCTTCAGTCTAGTTCAGCACTGTACATGTGGTACAACTTCCAAGGATTCAGTTGATTATCTGTAAACGTTATCAATTGAAATAAAGACTTTTCTTACCCTAGTTCTTACAGGTAATTTCTAATTAAGTTCTGAAACTTAATCATGGAGGATTGAATGGCTGAGGTAACTATTAGAAGTCCTCTAATGAACAAAATATAAAAAATTACTTTTAAAATTAGATGGTAGGTGGTAATCATGGAGGCTACTGAGAAGTCAGAGGAGCAGTAACTTCTTAATCAAAGTTATGGGATTGAATACACCCTCAGCTTTTGTATTGTTTATCAATATTTGCAATTCATGAAGTGACAGCCTCATTAAAAATTACTACATTTCTTTGGGAACCATAACACTTGTACGTACTGTATGTCTTATAACCTACGGCGTACCTCCTCCCAGGAGCACATCTTCAGCCACATCCTTTCAGCAGTCTCTTCCATCCATTTCCTCAACCATCCCCATTTGTCTTCATGTCTCTTCATGTGTGCCCTCTCCTCATAGTTGCCGTTCTTCCTTACATGTTTGAACACAGGCAGCAGCTTTTCCAGAAGCCTGTGGTTTGGGCATGTTGGGTTATTTATACTGGGCTTCAGGGCTAACTAAATCCATTATGCATGGACTTCTCTAGCATCTCACCAGTGTAGCCAGCCTCAGCTAACTCAGACCCCGCAGTTTATGCCCAACTAAGAACTCATGTGTGTGCGCTAATTGGGCATTCATGTGCACACTGGGTATCTGTGTATGTACAAATTGGAAACTCATGCTTAAATTGATTGGGTGCTCATGCATGAACTGACTGGTCTCTCATGCAATGACTGAGTGGTCAGAAGTATGTAGATGCATAAAACTTTGCCACTGCTACTTGACACGCTCCCTCCAATTTCTCAGTTGAGTCTGTTGAGCCAATATGTGGTGAACTGGAAATCCATCCATTTTTCATAGGAGCATGCCTAAAGACTTGTCTATGAACTTCTGTTTTAAAGTACTTGTAGAAAACATAAATATATTTTCTCCAAATTTTGTAGATTTTTTTTAAAGTTCAGACATCTTAACAAAATTAAATGGCTTCTTGGCTTCTTATTTTCTATAGTTCTTGTCTCTGCCTTTTTTAAATCTTGCATTTGCTTGAAAATAATCAATAGATCTAAGCATAACCTGGACTTCACAGTAATCTTTGGGTGATAATTAGCTTTTGATCACAGTATTCCTACAGCAGCTCAGGTCTGCAGCTCCATCCCTTTCATTTAGTGTTTGTTCGTTCAGCAGCACAGCTGTAGCCCTCAGGAAGTTTAGTCCTTGCTGTGGATAAAGATCACTTTGTAGAAACAGTTCCTACTTTGTAGGAGGAACATAAATGTGATCATAGGCAAAGCTATTATGGGGAAGTTAGTAATCAGCAGTACAGAATGGTCCTCCAGTTGCAAACACTGTTCCTGAATTCTTTTGTCTTTTGTACACTCTTTCAACTTTCCAGATTTTTCTGGCGATATTGCTGCCAACATCTCAGTTGTCACAAAAGGAGCACCTCTTAGTACCAACATCTGTACCTGCACTTGTATACTGCTAGTAACTCTTCTCTTACTGTTTACAGGAAATGGCAATTGCATATTTGGGTGTGCTTGTGCATATACAGCTTAGCATCTTGATGTTTTTCTTTGGAGGGTAGAAAACATTTCATTTTGACCCTTTTGTCAATAGCTTTTGGATGAATATTTCAGAAAGTGGTGAACCTTTAAGGAAAGACCAAGCTTATTCAAAGAGAGCAAGAAATCCAGACAACTCTGCTACCAAGGCAGTGTACTTCTGCAGTCTGCAGTGAGGACTCTGGCTGATTTCATCTATTTTTTCAGAGCTTATCTGGTAGAGACCTGGCAAAGTCTAAATTCTGTAGAGGAAGAGAACAAACAGGCTCCACCTGCACATGTCCTTTCTACCATGGAGTTTTATGAGAACCCATTCAAATAATTTAATTCTCGAGGTCCCCTTAGTCTTGTGATCCTTCTACACTACATTTTAGTAACAAGTAGTAAAGTGTCTTGCTCAATTTTCCTTCCTCCTTGTTATTGTTTCCTGCCTTACTTTGTAAGCAGGTAGAACTAGTCACAAAGGAATCATATTCAATCTTTCCTGTAGGATTTCATAGAGGAGTCTTCATAAGGAATTTTTATTCAAGTGATATGTTCTTAATGAAAATGAATTTTTTAAATTGAAATTCTTGAATGTGGAGGTCTTTCTACATAGGAAGTTAAAAATAAAACCAGCCTTTTAAAATTTATTCTTGTGTATGTGCTCCCTTCCTCTAATGACCTTTAACTACACTATGTATCTGTAATGAAGTGAAGTTCTGTAACATTTTGAGCACAAAAGTCTGTATTCAGCAAATTGCTTTGACTAATACCATATCTAGTTACCTGAACATTGGAGGTATATTTTATTGCATTGCCAGAGAAAGCAACTAATATTTCTAAGAACTGTAAGTTATAAAATGTGTAGTGAATGTCTATTCTTGGCAGCCACTTTTGAGTGAAACTCAGATATTAAGGATATATCATTTATTCCATGTATGTGCTTGTTGTTTTTCACAGGTTTGCAGCTTTCACTGTTGTGAAATGTTAAAGTTGTGCTATAAAAAAATTTGTTGTTGCATAATCATTGAGGGTTAATAAAAATAAATGTCAAACTCTTTATCATGCTGTTTGGTTGCATATTAATACTGTGTACCTGGTATATGACTATCATGTTTAGAGAACCAACCTGATGTAGTGAGTTCTACATCAAGAAATAATTATATAGCATAACTGTGTGTATATATAAGTCGGCACTGTGGTGGAGAGAAAAGAGCACTGGTACTCCCTGGCAGTGGCAGTGAGGTTCTGTATGTGGCCCTCCTAAATTATATTTGTGAGGGCTGAATGGTGACAGTGGTATGTGTTAAATGAATTACTGTATAGGCTACATCACAGAACAACGTGGAGGTAAATCATGAGATTTCCTTTAATGCTGCATGAAAAGATATGGCATGTTCTTGTTTTGCAATAAGAACAAGTAAAAAGCAGCATCACTGGTGAGATTTTTCTCTTAATGAAACCAACACCATGCAACTGTAATGCCACATCTGACAGCATACATAAAGGTGGATTGTCTAAAAAAAAATATATAAATAAATGTAAACCTTTCTACATAGCACCCAAAGAACAATAGTTCTGATTGAAGTTTAAATAATTCAAAAGGATTGATAATTTCCAAGGTTACTGAAACGAGCAATGACTGGCTTTTGTTTTTGCTGCTTTCCTATTTAGGTAAACATAAACTATGTGTGACAAGTCCCAGTACAAGTGGTCTTGAGTATTTATCTTACCCGCTCAGGCATGCTTTACGAAAGGTTCTGTCCCTAAGATATTTTTGCTCTTCTCACACCACTGAAGGTTAGTAACACATCACCTCTCCTCATGAACTTTGCCTCTCTAGTATATTTGAATAGCACTGCTACAGCATGAAATTATAAGAAAGACAAGGTGTAGTGTAATTATGGTCTACATTTCAACTTGTTCAGCATCTGTTCCTTGTGTTTTTATATATACTAATAAGCTGAATTCAACAACATGAAAAGAGCCTTATTGTGGTGAATAAAAATCTTTGATTTACAGGCGTTCTGGCGTGCTACGTAAACTAGGTACCCTTATCTATTGTGTTTGTTTAAAGCCAATCAGAAAGTGAAATCTGGTCAACTGCTAGTTACTGCCAAATGTCACTGAAATAAAGTTAGTTTGTCTTAGATCCCAAATCCAGGTGTTTTATAGAATGTTTGAGACCAGATATCCTGAGGATACTTTTTGTAAGACAATTCATATGTTTTCTTGTACCAAGCAAATACGTGAGTGTTAACATTTACCTTTGTAATGTAGTACACAAATATAGTGCTTTCTTTCTTCCTCAGTGACTATTTGTTTAGTGAAATAGTACATAGGTCTATGGTGTAGACAAGGAACACTGTATTGCTTGGCTGCTTTTTGTTACATTTCCAACAAAGCCAAATTATATTCTGTTATTTGAATGTTGTTTGACAATCTGTAGCCAATGCGTATTGTTTATTTGGCCTTTGTAACGTTACACCTAAATGGATAAGGAATATATGGTTTCTGAAAAATATGTTGTAGGACACAAGTTTGAGATAGTTCTATAGCTATGGAAAATGTTCTTGGTTTTTTGGTTCTCATATTTACATAGAAAATTCTGCTTTTTCCCATATTCTGCTAAGCTTTCCACTTCTTTTTTCCCTGTATTTTTCTCCTTTGATCTCAAGTGAATGGTGCCAGCAAACACACGTTGCAAAATTATGTTGCTTAAACAGTAAGTCTAATGGCTGCAGATTGAAGTCCACTGCAGAAAAAATAAATCTGATAGAGACTACCTCAGATCCACAGATTTTTTTTGATCTGCTAGAGTTGGCAGATTTGTACTGGAAAATTTTAAAAATTTTCCTTTTGATTTTGAGACTTGAGCAAAGTTTAAAAAAAGTGGGCATAATTTGCATGTATGTGCAAGTGATGTGTATTGCATATATCAAATGTTACATTAAATAGTGCTTTGTGTATGTATATATATATATATATGCATGCATACTGCTGTCTCAATGTCTAAGATAATAAGTTGACAGATATGACCAGTCGTAACATCACACCACCCTAATTTCACTTAGTTGTTTCTGGGCCAGTTACAGCACTTTGACCATTTTCTACTCCTCATTGATTTAGATGTTACTTGAGATAAACCTGGGTTAAAACTCAACTGAAGTCAGTAACTAACTCAGCTCTGGTAGAGAGCCACTTGTTAGTTGTGAATCACAGAATTTCTGCTTTCTCTTGATATTCTACTGATTACTCCAAATGAGCCAGTTTCATCTGCCTACTCTCCTTTCACTTTTGTTATTAAATGTCTTTGGTGGATCTCTTTAAGAAACTTTATGCAGAAATAAATTTTGTCTTAAAAAATCCCTTGAAATATCTTCCTATGCTAGTTTTGGAATGGTTCTGTCTTGGCTACAATGTTTCTAAACTAAAATATTATGGAGAAGAAATGCACCGAAACAGTAAATGATATTGAGGTCTTAAGGGATTCCATATTTTATATCATTTTACTATTATTAATCTACAAATTGCAGTAGGAAAGTCCCACAAGCCATTACAGCAGCTAACCAAGCCAAGGAAGGTAGTCTTTACAGTTCACATTCAGATATCCTATAAGTGAAGTTATACTAACAGAGCTTAACTTTGTGCTGTAGCTGTGGTCAAAGCATGCGTTTCCATGATGAGGGTGGCCTTACTGAAATGAAAAATGAAGAAAAGTTACTTAATTAGTCTTCATTGGAAAGAAGACACTTTGTAGCTGAAAATTACATAGTTAACACTGAGAAAGAATTTTACATGTGGATGGCATGATAATTTCTTTAATGAAATGATATGTCTTCTGGTAATTCATAGCTAAGAAGATTCTCCTCAGCTTTCAAAGGCTTGTGTAAATTAATGTTGATTCACAATGAATATGTACAGTCCTCTAAAAGACAAAATTGTTTCCAAGTCATCCAGATCTTGACAAAAATAGTCATCTCCAGTCAAGTGGAAAATAAGAGAGATGCTGGTGAAAGAATAAAAGAGCAGTAGCAGCGTCTTTGCCATCACAAGGTCACTTTCTGCTGTATTACAGTTGTCTTTTAAATGTTGAAAGAAAACAGGCAGCGGCATGCCATCTGTACTGACCTGGCAGTAATGTCAGTGCTGCAAAAGTGTTCCTGGCAATACGAGACTTGAGGTGTTTCCTTCTCCATGTCCCATCTCTGTACATCACAAGGTGCAGATAGGATATGGGTTCGTTTTCAGGCTGATAGTATGATCAGCAAATGAAGCATCAGAAATACTTTGTGCATGTAGCATATCGGATGCCCACATGCCTCCGGAGACCATGAAGTGCATTAGATTATATTAGTACAGTACCTTGTATCTGTGCCTTGGCTTCCACTGTTAGGCCATGTGAAGAATGGAAAATAAAATGAAAAATCTGTTGTATAATGTTTAATCCTCTTGTACTTGTTATTTAATTTTGCATACCAATGTACAATGCAATGCAACGAATATTACATGTATATACTAAAACACATGATTTCAAAACCCCATTTATTTTATCAATTGCTTAAGCTCATTTGATCATAAGGGACAGGGAGACCAAACAGCTATAAAAGAGCTCCATTTTCTATCAACTGAACCAAATCCTCCTTTGATCTGTTAATCCCAAGTTTATAAGGTTAGGAGATAAGCAAGCGTAACTAAATTCCTTTTTCTTTTTGTCCACCTAATAGTCTATGAAGCAAAGCAAACAAAATAAGCTTCTTTGCTGCTTTTCAGCTTCTTCATACTGAATAATTCAAAAAGTGCATTACAGGTTTTATGAGTACAACTGTACACACAAGCAATGTTCCATGATTTTTTTGCATGCCTCAAATTTGCATATATTATATTTTTATTTTGCATTTCTTACACAGAAGCTGACTGCCTACTCGTTCTTGGCTTTTTATTAGGTCTTTGATGCTTGCTGGAGGAGAAGGCCTCTTTTGTCTCTGATAGCCTTAAGGCAGATCTAGGTTAGCAAGAAAGCCAGAGGTTTCAGGCTTGTTAAATGTCACAGTAATGGCTGTCTTTACGCATTGAAATACCAGACTTCTTCTTTATAGGAAAATGAATCACATTACCACCAAGGGAAGGAAAGCCTTTGTTGGAGGAGACTGCTAGTCTGCTACTTAAGAAGGGGATTTAATTTTCCCCTCCAGGCTTTTTGGCCAGCCCACTACAGTTGCCCTTGTGGAACTCTGATATCATAGCATGCAAGGGATACCAAACAAGAAAGAGCAATTAGCCATTAATCATACTCATTTTGCATTGGATGGACAGACCATTTAAAATACTCTATGTATTCAGTAAAGGAGCAAGACTAGCTTGTGTGGGCAAAGCATGAATGTGCAAAATTTTATTCTCATTCTTTTGGATATGCATTTCTTGCTTAATTCTTACTTAGTGTCACTGAACTAATGTTATGCATGCTACTTTTTTAAGTCCTAAAATAAGCTTTAGTGAAGTGAGAATAAAATAGAGGATTTATATTGCCTACAAAGGGCACATTTTTCATTTCTTGTGGGTGTGTGGATTTTTCTAAATAAAAATATAAGAACTGCAATGTGAGTTCTGCAAATACACACAAAAAAGTTGAAATAGTTAATTATGATTTTTATACTTACTGTTTTTGATAGTTCCAAAAATATTGATTAAATTGATATTTTTCTTGCATATGAAATTAATCATCTAGATTAATATATGCTGTGTACTTTATTACATCAGAAAATAGAAAATGAAACTCTTCAAGTTTGAAGATGTTCAATGAACAATTATGTTCATTGTATGAACATAATTGAGTCAAATATTTTGGTAGAGAGCAGAATTAAATGTAAAGGTTTTGTTATTTGCCATTAAATAACAGCATTGGCCTGTGTGCTGAGGATATGTCAGAAAAGTTTTTTCAATACTTTTGGCATTAAAACCAATTAATATATTAAAAAGTGTTAAGGCTATCTGTAGCTGTGAATTGACCTAACTACATTTCATTCCTAGGTCCTTTAAGGTTCCTAAGCTAGTCTTTTTCATACTCTTTTTTTCATACATAAAAATACCATGCAAATGAGGAAAATAAGTACTTTTTTCATATAACTTTATATGAACTAGCCATGAAAGTGAAGTAGTTCCTTTATCTGAAAAGATAAAGAAGTAAAACACTTGTTACTTAATCTAAGATGACAGCTTCATTTGAATGCTGGCTCAGGTATTTTCATCCAAAGAATATTTTTCTAAGCTGCTATTTGCTTTTGGACTCCGTTTATGACCTTTTCCACGTTTCACCTAGCTGAAATAACTGCTTATGACACAAATTGTCATTGCTCAAGTGTCCTACATTCTTATCAATGTGCATGCTTTTATTTTCCAGAAAGACCTTTCGTTTATTGGGAAGAACATGTTCTCCTTGTATTTGCACCTGTGTTTAGATATGACTTGTGTGTATGAGTTTTCCTGGTGAGGAATGCAAGGCACTGCTATGTCATTTTTAATCATTAATGCCATCATACTTTGACTCTTTCTAATCCACATAAGAGGCATGCAGTGTCTGTCTTAATTATGATAAAATGGTTTAAGACTTCTGAGATTTGGAGAATCAGTTCCTAGCTCTACTATGGTGCTCTTGGATGATATTTGACAAGTCATATGCATTAAAATATTTGTTCCCTCTTTAAAAAAAGGAAAAACTGAAGTGAATTTAAAGGGATCTTGTTTTTCCACATGAAAATCTTAATAGTGTAAAATCACATTCTCTAAACACAGAAGTTAGAAACTAGAGACTTGGTAAAAAGACAGGACTTTGGTCCACCATAAGATGATTCAGAAGTCTATAATTTCTAATGGAAAAAAATCTGCAGTTGTTTAGATAAGTCTTGGGTCACTGATGCAATTACTGGTGTCAGATTTAAGAATGGCAACAAAGCTCTTCGAAGAGGAAGAGTTGCAAATGCTCTTCATAATGTCTGTAGTACTTCCAGAGTATTTTTGTATTTCGTATTTCACAGAATCATAGATCTTTACTTATTTTGACTAGTTGACAACAAGTGGACATTCCTGTGTGTTCTACCTGGAGACAACTGAAATTCAACTTTGCCTTGTCCAGGAATTGGAGATGAATTGTCCTCATTCTGTGATCTTACTTTCCCTGCAGTGGAGCTGTTGGGAGCTGAGTGCTAAGGGCTGGCACCTTGTATTTGGGTGGGTGGGTGAAGGAATCCTCACTCTTCTTTACTGCTGAAGTGCTATAGGTAAAAGTTAGGAAAGAAATGATCTCTGTACCAATAAAGGCAACTGGAGGAAAATCTTTGAAAGGAGTGAGGACTGTGAAGTATAAATATACCTCCAAGCCCTTCAGCGCACTTCCCCTAGTGTATGATCTGTTCAGATGTGAGAGGGGCATGCTGAAAAGTGAGCTGTCCTTCAGCAGAATTAAAAGATGTCTTCCAACAGGAACATAACTCCTTTGTGTGCCTCCCTCCCCTTCTGTTGTCTGCTGCAATATGCAAATCTTTTTTTCTCTTCTCTTGCACAGCATGATATGTGATTGGTTCTGTCTTTCAATACAAATGACAGTAGATAGATTTTTCTATTTATATTCGATATCTATGCTATGGCTCTCAAACAGAAGGAAAACAATATCATTCTGCCTGTAGGAGGTTGAATTTGTAAATATATATTAGCTTGGAAATACAATGAGAGATAATAAAATATTCAGAAAGCAGCCTGCTCTTGTGGGATATTATTCTGCGCAGCCAGGGAGCAGATTAATGACACCACACAGGAAAAAAAATGCACCATAAAATATAGATCGGAGTGGCAGTGTGGAAACTAAAACCTGGCAGCCTGTGAAACATGTAAGTGCAATAAAATTCTTTGTCTAGGCGACTAATCATCAGGACCAAGAATTGTGCCCCATCCTAGGTGTGAGCAGCATGGTCTTCAAATAAGATTCAGGGATATTAACACTATCCTCACTGCATTTTGAACTTCGTTATTTTTGTTTGGTTTTTCTGGGAAGTGTTCTGTGAAACATTGTCCAGGCAGTGTGTGATCATGTAGTGTTGTTTGCCTTTATTTCATTTTTCTACTACAGAAGCTAAGCTGTGTTCTTTAAGTGTCATCAGGTAGGAGGATATAGGAGGAAAGTGTCAGAAGTGGGGTTGGTTCTCTAGGTCCCAGGACACATCACTGCAGCAAACTGCTGGGCTCTTTCTTTTTCTACTGCCTACAGGTCCCTCAGAATGCCACCTTTCATTTTAGATTCATGCAGTTTCCAACATGTCATAAAGATGGGAAGCTGATGTCTGTTTGAAAAGTATGAATGTTGAACACTTGAGAAAAAAGATTTAGGATGTAACCTAGATAAATCCTAGTTCTTTTTTTTATCTTAGGTGAAATTTGGTCTCAACCACCAAAACCTTCAGTCCAGTTTGCATTTTGACACTGCAGCCCACAGGAAGTGATATTTGCAATAGCATTCTACTGATTTGTCCTTTAGACAGTGCTAATCACAGAACAGAATCAGGTTTGGGGGGAGGGCGGTGTTGGTGTTTTGGATCAGTGCTGTGCTCTTCTGTGGACGGTTGTTAAGATCTGGCCCGAGTAGCAGCATTTGTGAAATTTTGCTCCTTTTGGAAAGCAAAGTAGAGGTTAATGCTACCTGGGTCTGCAGTGCCTCCCAAATGGCAGTCCTGGGCTATGAGGACAGATGCTGTCTTTGTCTTTGTGAGAATACCTGAACCCTGGCAGCAGAATGAGGGCTTTTTTTTTTTTTTTCCTGTGCTCTGAAGAACACATCTGCTAATTCTAGGCCGGGGATGGGGAGAAAGCAGTGAAGTGCAAGAGGAGTAGGCTGGGATGCAGGTAAGAGTTAAGAAAGGACAGAAAAACATGCATGTGCTCAGAAGCTGTTGGAATTATGTATGCACAAACCTGCTTGATGCTCCCTTTTCAGGAGTGCTGAACTGCTCTAAATTTTAATGTAAGATGTGTTGTATATTTTTAATGTTCTTTTTCTTAATGGGTATACACCAACCACACAGGAATATGTATAAACCCATTAAGATAATTAAATAGTGAATGATTTAATAAGTGTAAGAGGTGGTTATAGACAGCTTTAGAAGTGGTAACAAATTTTCGTAAACTTTTTTCCTGATAGAAATCTATAACGGAGCAATTACCCTAAACATGATCGTGGAACATTTTGTTCCAATCTATTTTTCAAGGCATATGAGGATTTTGAAACTATGTATTGTTACTTTTTTAACAATTCTAAATATTTCTTTGGGAAAATCTTCTAAATTATGAATTATTTTACTCTTGTTATTGCAGCATTCTAAGTCTCACAAGTTGTTACATATTTCAAAGCATTAACCAAGCATTTTTTTAGTCCTTTTGAAATTTTCTTTTCATTGTGATTTGCCTTCCTTTTCCTTCTTCTGAATACATTTCCTCTGTGCCACTGTATCAAAGAACCTTTTTCGTCTAGCTGATTGTTTATATATTTGGAGATATTTAAAGAGGAAGTAAGAAGCGTGGGCATATAATTAAAGGCCTACCCATGGACTCCTGCTTCTGAACAGTTCTAGTTAGAGATGCAAGCATTTTCCTCATGCTGAATGAGATCAAAATGTTATTGGCTTGATTGATAATATATATGCATGTTTTAAATTCTTGGATTGTCTACTGCAAAGGTTTCTGGATAATCTCAGTTTAGAATACATATGTTTTCTTTCAACTGTGCTACAAATATAGTCCTTTACTCAAGGCATTGGTCCAAACAACAGTTTAAATCAGACAGGGCTAAATCATTTCAAACTGCTTTACAGTGCTCTTCAGCATCAGGATGGGATTCTTAAAGATGTCGGGTGTTATATGCCTGACTCCCATCAAACAAGGGTAATTTAAGGTCTCTGATGATGGAATGACTCCAAGTCATTGATGATTCATAGATCTTGAGTGGAGAATAAAGTCATGAACAGAAGAACAGTTTATTAAAGTAAACTGAAATGAAAATAAAATATGTTGTCAGAGAAATACAACATCCCATGAGCTCAACAATTCTGAGGCAGATCTATAGCTAATACAAATTATTTTAACTTGATTGTAGCATGACCTAGGTTAGCTGAGGATCTGATCTGTTTATTTCAGTTTTTGTTAGTGTCATGTTTCTGGTGTATTTCTGTGTGGATTAAAAAAAAGATACTGCAAGATTTGTGGAAAGCAAACTCGAAAATTATACAATAATTTATCAAGCTCTATTATTACTTCAGGTTATTTCTATGGCGTGCTGATAAAACAGAAATGCTGGAATAATATAATAATGAATTGGGGTAAATCATTTTAGTAAAACTGTGGCAATTGTTTTATCTATACCATAGTTAGAAGTATTTGGAAATATCTATGTAAAAAAAATTCTATCTTGTTTGGAAATTAAATATTGAGCTCCTACTGTGGGCAAAATCTTCCAGTAATATAAGCTAATGTGCTTCTATTGACCTTATCTGATGACATGAGGGAGCATGTTTTAAAATGCCTCTGTTCTCAGTCATAATCTTCCTGACACTTGCCCAGGTTTGATACTGTATCCTCATTTGCTTTAACTTAACACAGTTAAGTAAACTCATTCTCTTCATCTTGTGCTTACAGAAACAATTGTTTATACAAGCTCATTATGTTCAGAATGATAGCATGCAGAATGTTTTATAGTAGTTATGCATAAATAAACAGTAGTCCTGTTTGCAAAATGTTGGCCATATGGGTCTGCAGGGTAAAATGTAGCAAAAATGATTATTTCAAATAATGTCCAGTCCATGCAGCAGTTTTGAGTAGGTATCATTTTTACGTATCTATACTATTATTTTCAGACCAAGCCAACTCTTCCAGATCACATTTAAGTCTTCAGAAAATATTTATGCTTTGCTCATTTAAAAACAAACATTTCTAACTGCAGATATTTTTCTGTTCCTGCTTTGCTGAGGAAAGTTAAGTGTTTGCATGAGTAATTCCATAGGTAATAAATGGTCCCCAAAACTGCTGCTACTTCTATGACAATTGTAGTAGAGAAAGGAGAGGAAAAAATGAAAATTTCAAGGAAAAGAACTTTCCTGGGAACTGGGTCAGCATGTTTAGAGCAAAATTCCTTACAGAATAGCTTAACTGAGTCTGTGACTATTAATGCAAAGAATGTAAGAATTTTGTAAGGAGGAAAAGTGTATGGTTAGGTTTTGCTGTGGAACATCATGCTGATGAAAGATGAAGAATTCCAAACTGCTGCTAATAAATTCAGCTGCTGTTTTTTAGAAAGTGGTGGGAAATACTTCTGGAGAAAGTTGACTAATTACAGGTTAGTTCTATGAACCAACCATCTGCAGTACTGCAGAAAGGAAGATAAGGTCAACACTACAATTGCTTTGTTGTGATGTTTGTACTGCTTTAAGAACTAATGTTCCATGGATTTGAGCAACTGTGAATTTGCCAAATTAGAGATGATGATCTGTGGGGCAGTCTGTAAGGAAAAAAGGAGCCGAGATAGTAACTCATGAAAAAATAAGCTTTGATGGAGATAATGGTAATAATTTGAAGAAAAAATCTGCAGGAGAGGCACATTTCTGTATTTTGCAAAGGCTTTCTTGTTTTTAACAAATTGGCAAGCTATTTCTATAACACAGATTTGTATTAAGTACTCTGAACAGTATTCAGAGATTATCTGGCCTACATTTTCACTGTTATGGAATCTACAGAGATTCTCTCTGGTTTTAAATGCAGTTTGGGATTATCCAGCTAATTTCTCTGCTCAGTAGCACAGGTGCCAATACATGGAGTTTTGTATTTGTGGGTTGATGTCTGAGAGGCTTCTGTGTTCTTTCTTTCCATCTTTATTTTTTGTACTTGGAATTTCATTACCTTTTGTTCATATCCTGAAGGTGAGCTAGACTGGAGAAAACTACAACTTCAATGAAACGAATAAGAGTTCAATAACTTTCTGTTTGAAAAATGAGAAAATCTCAATTCCATAGTGCATATAAGTGGACAAAATGGAAACCCTGCTGGGCAGCATATGCATTTTTATTGCTTATTGTCAACCTCCTTTATTCTATACACAAATGGGTAGAAGAAGACAGGATTAAAAGATTAGTTATGTCACTTCCTTTCTGTTCCACTGTTTTACTGCTGTTTTACTAAATCAAGCTTCTGACCAAATGTCTAGCTTTTCCTTCCTGTGAAGAGAGTTTCTTCATGCCTAGAATTGATTTTCACACTTTAATCAAAGACTATTCAAGTCCTTCAATGGAAAATTCAGGTATGTTTTACGGACTTCTACATAAAGTAAAAAATTTCCATTCTTGCCATGCAACACAGCTGACTTCTTCATTTTAACATATGTCTAATATTGGAGATGCCTTTTTCCCCACTGAGATTTTAAGAGAATACTGTCAAAAGTGACTGCTCCTTTTTTTGTGTACCCGAGTGTCAGTTCTTGGACCTATTACCTTTCTGACAGCATTTTTCTGTTGTGTCTTGTTTGGAAATGGCATAATTGATTTTAAATAAGCCTATCATGTAGTAGGATAAAGCAAAGCAAAACTACAAAAAATCATAAAATAATTCAAGTTAAGCTGTGGTGATTATTTATATGGGTACTGGAAGCACCCAGTGTCATGGCTACTGCATCACGTCCTGAACGTGTTTTCTGAAATATATCTGGCAATGTGTGTAATAATGCCTTCAATTATAGTGGGATAGATAACAATAATCCCTAAAGTGTTCATTTATCTTCCTGAATGCAGTGTCTCTGCATTTCTGTATTACCAGTAGGTTTTTGCCATAGTAACACTGATAAGGCGTGATGTAATAGAAGACCTGATGCATCCCTATGTATAAACGTGAGGGGATTGTGGATGCAGACAGATCAGACTCAGAAATCTAGCTTTTGAGATTATGAGGTTGGTAAAAAAAAAAAGTTCCCATTTCAATTTTAATATTTCAGAAGTTTACTAACTTGCATCATCTATTGTAAGGCTTTGATCTTGTAAGTACTGGCACTGTGCACAGCAGGAACATTTGATTTAGGGTAAGTGCATACAGTGGCTGCCACAAAACTCAAGTGAAATTAAACAAGCAGCTGAGGGCTCTGTATTATTAGGAATCTTGAACTTGTATACCTCTTGTTCTCTGCAATGTTAGGCAGGAAATGAATATGTAGTGAAAGCAGAAAAAGTACTACATAATGCTGTAAGTTCCCCCTTCAGCTGGCAATGGAGGGCATGCTTACATGCTCTGTTTGTGGTGTACCCATCCCATAGGTCCTTCCTAAATGCTGTTGTATATTTCTTAATTTCTTTTCCCATTGCCTCTAGACTGTATATCCCACTACCGACTCGTGCATTTATAAGATGATCTCTGCCTAGTAATTTCTGATTTCTTCCTCCTTCCCTTCCTGAGCAATTATTTGTTCTTGGTTGTACCACTTGTGACCCAGCATTCTCAAAGGCAAAGCTACTAATTCAAAGACACAAGCATGTACTGTACATGAGAAAAGCTACTATTTGTAGTCACTTCATTTGCTGAATCTAGAATTCCAAATCTTTACAAAGCTCCCTTGCAAACAGTGTTCACAAACCTTTATACTTAGCTTATACTGTCATTTTAAATAATTTATCTGCATTCAGTGGACAGACCACCTTTTTGTAAATTCAGCAGAAGAACTTTGGCATTCTAAAGAAAATTACTCAAAGGACTACAGTGTGATAGTCATTTATCAGCATTGCTACGATATGGGATTGTGGATTGTCTTATATCTTCCTACCACAGAAGTGTCTGCTTTGCCTTCTCATCATTTTATTCTTTTGCTTATAGGCCTGGTAGGAAATTAGGATATTTTACTTATAGCTAGTGAGGATTGTTATTTTTGTTCACGGAAGGCAAGCAGCGGGAAGTTATTAAACTTATTCTCTTGAGTGAAAAAGATTATGATCACTTCATTTTATTTTTTTTTGTGACTAAGATTCTCTATTTACTTTGCAGAATTAGCAGTTAAAGGAAGATTGTGTTTTGGGGCTTGAATTAGCGTGACCATTAAAAAGATTCAGATCAATGGCTGCTGATATAGATATGATATGTTTAGTACTCTTTTATTCTCATGGAAATTAGTTATTTTTCTGTACTGTGCTCGCATATAAGATAAACATAATTCCATATTGAAATATGAATAGCTGTTCATTATTATAATATTATAATGTTTTAAGAATTCTGTCTTTTTGCAGTGGCAAGAGGTTTAGGATACAAAACTCCAGCTAGTGAATAGCTTGTACTAAACGAGCTTTTTCGGCTATTATTTGCAGTACTGTGAGTAATCTTGTAGTGTGAATAGAATACTACTGTCATTGTTACCATTGGCTAATGCTTTTCACATTATTAACATATATATATACACACACACTGAGGTGATTTATATATAAAAACCAAATTGCCTCAACATCTTTGGTTGGCACTCCATTAACTAATTTTTTTCTAGTTTTAATTCTGTGCTTTCCCACTGCAGCGAGAACAGTGTTGAAAGAAAAGGGTGTTTCTTGGTTGATCAAGTTGGAAGATTATACATTGTCTGGTTCTGAAGGTGCAGAATGCCACATTCTCCAGCAGTTTGTGTGTTGTCAGGGATAAGGGAGAAAGTTTTTGTACTTCTGCTATTGCACCTTACTCTTGTAGAGCCAACTAACCCTCGTGCCATTTGAAGTCTTTTATTGGATGTTTGTACAAGAAGTGAGAGCTGTTTCATTATACCATAAGTAGGTGCAGAATGAAGACAATGTTTGTATGGGTGTTATATTTGAAGGGTATGTGGTAGTGCTCTATGACAAGTCAGTGTTTCTCAAGAAATGCAGTTCCTTTTTTCCCTGGAAGAATTATATGCTACACACAATATCATTCACATGTGGAAACAAAGTGAAAAATATGGCTTTTGAATGTAATACAAAGGCTGCTCTGAAAGCAATGCCTTCCACTTTATGATGTTGGTCCATGACATCACATGTGGATGTTGGTGGTATGGCAGTAGAGAATGAACCTTCCCACCAATATTCCGTTGTGTTTTGTTTCTTTGTGACAGATGGCGGCAGTGGGGCAGTCTGACAAGTGGTGTCTGACATGGAAGTGTCACTGAATTCCTCCCTGCAGGGAAAAAGTGGTAGCCACTGAAATTAATTGATGCTTGCTGAATGTTTATGGAGCCCAAACAGTGGAAGTGAGCACAGTGAAGTGGTGGGTGGTGTGTTTCAGCAGTGCTGACAGTGACAGTTGGTCGCCTCCCCTGGTACAGATTGTTGTGAACATAACATATGGGTTCTTGGTCACTGCTGGCAAAACTGTGTAGCTAATGGTGCTGGTGACCATGTTGAAAAGTATTGTTTCGTAACTGAAAATATGCTCAATTAAATAATGTTATTGTGTTATTTGTATCTGTTGTAGTTTCCAGGGAAATAAAGAGGAGGCATTATTTTTGGAGCAAACTAATATCTAATTAGAAAATGCTTAAGATTTCATTTGCCTGAAATTCAACTCAGGATATTACAGGCTTAAAAGCACTCAAGCACCACGCTAACAACAATTTCAATTAATGTGTGCCAATGGAAACTTCAGTTTTCTCTATTTTTTCACTTTTTCTTACTTAGCTTGTGCCCATTTTTCTATTAAAAGATATGTTTGGAAAGGAGATCCACAGGTATTTGTCATGGCGCGTAAATTTCTGAATCTGTCGGTTTTAGTTTTTCCGTGCATACATACTATGCAGAATGGATTCCAATAATACTGTTTTTTAAAAGCTTTTAGTCTAGTGGGGAAAGTGGAGAACATTGTTCTCAGGAACCAGTGTGTTATTTTAGTTATCCTTATTGATTTCTAATATTGTATAATTTATAAAAGATAAAATTATAATTTCATGCAAATAGGATGCATAGCTCTGCCCGCTGTAAAGCTGAGGTAGTTTATGCTTTTCTGCCAAGCTTATTCAGTCTTAGTCACAAAATAGAATAAACAGTTCTAGCAGCAGCCATAAACTGTGTGACGTGTAATTGTTGTGCACTGTGGAGTTTTAAGTTCTGATCCTTAAATAGTAAAGCAGATTTCAGTTCCAAAACGTATGGCCATATTTTTAGCAAGGACTGGAACATAGCAGTTGCCTGAGGAAGAAGAATTAGCTAAAAAATATTTGAGGTAGGCACAAGCCATTTTAATAGAAGATGAGAATTCTGCACAAATTCTCAGAAAATATAACATTCTAAACCACAGGAAATCTGTCTAAAAATTGTTGTTGAGTGGAGTGCTGGAAATGATTGCTAGGGCTTCAGATACCTGCCAGGCAGAACACATGGGATAAGAACACTTCTGGCACACAGAAGAGCGTACATTTTTTGCCACTACTCAACTGGGACTACAACAAAGGATGTGAATTTAAAAATTCTCTTGGACCTGTTCTAATTAAGTTGCTTGTTGGTTTATTTTCTGAGATTGTCAGCTGTGTACAACTGTTGTGATCAATGCACATGTCACCACTGAAACCTGATGACTAATGGCAGGGGCACCATTGCGCATTTAGTAGAACTTCTAATTAATACAAACTTTACCTTGTTTAAACTGTTTTACTTGCTTGTATCTGCAAGCAATTCTCTAAAAAATGCTGTCTGTTGGGAGAGAATATTGTACATTTCAGCTTTGGAAATAAAGGCATCGTTATGGATTTATTGGTACTTAAACATCTAGATGTTGTTCCCCCATGATCTTGTTTCTGTCCCAAGAATTGGAATGTGTAAAAGACCAACTTCTCAATTATAGTGCACAGCATGTCTTTTGCTGACTTGAATTGCTGTCTGTTTCAAAGGCTCATTTCTCCAACTACTCTTGTAGGGTATTTTTTTCTTAATACTCATCTATGTGAATGTCATAATTTGTTTAACAAAAAGATAAAAACATTTTTATATACCAAGACTTACCCAGTCCTAAAAGAAAACTTGACCAAAACCTAAACTACTGTACAAGTTACTTTACTTAGTTTTCTATTTTATTTGTTGTAGTTGTGGTACAATCCAGACAGGGAAATGTCTGCTGACATATGATCGATTCTATGAAAAGCTGCTTCCTAGGGTAGCCTTCAGTGTGGCTCTGTGTAACAGTAAGAGTCTCTGAACCTTGGCCATCAGTGCTGACTAGTTCTAGCCCAAAGCACTGATATGGAACACATGAAATCCTCTGCGACTAAATTTAAGCAAGAAAGTTAAAGGAGTTGGGATGGGTTTTCTTGTTTGCTTTTTGAAAAGACTTGATCTCCTGATCTCCTTGATCTCCTAGAAAATGTATCTGGTATCTAGTATCTGGTAGAGAAACTGAACTGAATTTTTCCCTTCTCTCCAGTAACATTGACAAAATTCTTATAGTCTCAAGGCTGCCAAGGAATCTGGGGACAAACACATTAAAGATATACTGCTTTGCACTCATCAATAGCTCAGTTTTTCTAAGTGTAGTAAACTGAGGATGTTACAGAAGTTTGCTTGCATAGCCCAAATTGGATCTTTGAATTGTTGCATGACTCTCCTTCATGTGAAGTTGCTCTTCTGTCCAGCGCTCAAGGATTTTGTGACAAGACTGCAAGAAATGTGAGGAGACTGTCTTAACCCTGAGACTTAGCATAGTTGTAATATGGAGCCTTTGTCTTCCCAGAAGCAATAACAGTCTGGGAAAGGTAGTGAACTGTGGGAAGAGAGATCATGAAGAAAGCAGGTTGGCCACCTTTACTGGGGCACCATTTATACTCCATGAGGGCTAACAAGCAGTAACTTTGTTAGATTAGTATGCTTTTTAATTGCTTAGCTCATACTGTATTTGGTTGCCTTTTGCAGGATCCCTCCCCCATCTACTCAGCATATTGTGCATCAGTTAGCTGGTTGTACTTGTATCATAACATTATAGGACTATTTACATTTTTACATGTTGCTTTTGCATTGTGTGGTAAGTGAATGTCAGAATGTGGCATATTCTAAAGGTCTTCCTTGTAATTTCATTGCTGTGCGTGAAATCTCAGGAAAAAGAAAGCTACTTGGAAATTGTAGTTATAAAATTTATCAGTTCCATCAAAACTACCATCCAAAGCAGATTTTTATGGAGATTGGTGCTTTTAATTTTCTCTTTAGCAAAGTCTCAGGTGAACTACCAGTGTAAGAAAATAGATGCTTAGAAGGTGTTTTGCTCCAGACATTGTGTTTCACAGGCAGATGAATGGAACTCTACATCAAAGAGCTTCATTTTTTTTATGGTTCGCTGTTCAGGTGGAATATGAGAGCAACCAAAGCAAATGCTGTCAGCCTTGCATTCATCTCAGGAACCTTTCCTCCTTTCCCTCGAGAGAAAGTGAGCAAAGAAAAAGAAAGCTATGGAGTTACATCTAAAATTCCCTAATTATATCAAGTGATATTTCTGGGGGGAATTAAAAAGTGTAAGGCTAAAGCAAGGCTGATTTTTTTTCTGTGTTCTTTGTGTTGCTCATGTAGTGGCTGTGTGCCCATTTTTAAGGTGTTTGCAAGTCAATATGAACGCATCACTTTGTAGTGAAGAATTACTCAGTTTTTAAGTTACAGTAACATTTTATAATAGCGAGCATATGCTTGTCATCGTCACTGTTATTATTTCAGTCAGACAGCAATTAGATACCAGCCATGTGATCTCTTAGCATCCTACTTCCTACTTTTAGTTTTTACTGATATGATTTTGCATTAACTTAGTTTTACAGATCTAGCACTCACAGTAGTAATAAAAGAACTTAATCTATCTGTGGTTGTTAATACTAAGACAGTTCCCTCAAAAAATTGCCCAAACTTAGATTTCACACTGGCAAGCATATAATGAGGTTAGAACTGCAGAACTGTAGAAAGTGCAGCTGCTAATTGGAGAGATTTCTTAGGTGATTGGCATATGGAAGTAGCGCATACTTTTGAGATGCTTCAGAAAAAGAAAATGTGTTTAGATGGTATACTCCACTAGTTGTTTCTCTTTCTTTTAAATTATATTTTCCTGGAGATGCATCACTAAATATTCTGCCATGTAGTTTTGATCTAAAATTCTTACCAATGTGCATGTAAACTTAGAATGCTAATAAACTAATTTTCTAAAGCTCTCTGCTTATAGAACGTTGTGATTCTTATGAAAAGATGTCTTGCAGCATGATATCTTATAGCTGCTTGTTTCTGTGATGTTCCTTTGAGGCAGTACTACTTGATCTGCTGTAAAAATTGATAGCACAAACTGCAGTTTATGAGGAAATGTGGCTGAAAATGTATCACTAACTTGATATATCATCTAATGAGTTAAGTATACCGGGTAGAAATTGGCCCATCTGTACAGGACCAGGTTTCTGGCAGGATATTCATTGTAATGGCAGCCCAGCATATAGGTGTGCCTTTCCCAAGGAAGTGGACTTTGGATAAGAATGCTATGAAGCACCTTTCCTGTTCTCATTTGCCTGGACTTTCTTGGATTGTTTTCAGTCCATGTGTCTTTATGGTCTGGAAAACAGTTATCTTTTAATGGAGTGGTGAGATTTTAGTATTGGTATATGAGAGAATATGGAGTATGGGAGTAGAAAGCTTTGCTCCTACTTGTGCAAATAGATCTCTTCAGCAAGAACTGAAGACTTTTTCTTGCTGACAAGAGTCACCAATATGAAAAGCCTGATGCATAGGAAGGCAGTGAGACAAAAGTATGTACTTGCTTGGTAAGAATAGGTACATCAATATGTAATAGCTTGATGATATAACAGTAGTAAAGAAATTATTAAATGGAAAGCCTCTGCTTTTTAAAATGTGCTGTTAGCACCCTTAAATCTAAACTGACCTAGTTCATTTGCTTGGTGTTTTTAGAAACAAACAAAAGAACAAATAAAAGATAATATTTAAAAAGGACCTATGAAGCCCTCATTACCAGTAACTGGAAAATTATCTTGTGGCTACTCTGCTACCAGCTGGCATGAGGCTAGTGAGTAGAAGGAAACAAACTAGGAGTTTCTTAACTGGCAGCTCTGATGTAGGTTCACTGGGTTTTACAACTGCATTCATTTACATAATTCCAAACATTTCTGAGACACGAGTTATTTAATTTTTCAATCTAATTCTGTAGTGTAGACAAGTATGTTTATTTTAATGTTGTGGCAAGAAAAAGGAGGATGCACTACATCCATGCAATAAGAGTATGGCAGACCAAGCTATAGCTTATGAGGTAAGAATAGAGCTTAAAATAGTCTGGGTTCTTAATGCTGGAGAAAGAATCAGTCATCACAAGATTTAAAAATAAGTTTTCTCTAGATTTTGGAATCTATTAAGTTACGTGTCATCTGAGGGAGAGAATCAGAATTTCAATCATAGATGCTCCTGTTCAGTGTGTAACCAAAATCAGACAACTGCTGTTTTTTGAGGGTTTTTGTGGTTCCTCTCCAATGTGACCTTGTATCATGAATCCTGAAATCTGTTTTTTTTGTGTGAAATCCTTGAATAGTTCTGCTTGGAAAGATATGTCAGATTTGAGTTAATTTTTTTGGTTAATTTTAAGTTGGTTAAATATAAACCCCTGCAGTTGAATGGATTCTTTTCTCCGTGGTGTTCTCCCAACAAAGCTTGAAGAAAAGGGTGTAACTGGAACGGCATTAATCATGTTTTCTTGGGTGTCAAAGGACTGAAGGTCTAAACCACAGTTCAAGTTTTACAAGCCAAATTTTTTTCATGATAATTACATCCCTTTTTTTATTTGTTATGAAATTGGGACTTTACTGTGGCAAAGTGGTACATCTTTATGCAAGGAGTGAGAAATTGTTGGCTGAGATTGTTTCTGGTTTATAGTGTGACTCGGAATTCACTGATTCAATGATCCAGAATGCTCGTTACTCAATCAGTAAGATCCATCAGTCGAAGCCATTTTACACAGGGTTTACATTGATAATTTCTTGTGCTTTCTGTATGTATACGAGTATATATGTAATATAAAAATTCTCTTGCATGGTTATCTCAAAGAATTCATTTTAAATGAGTTGTTGCCAGCCTAGGGTCTGGCCTTTATCCTCATTCTGTAACGTTAGCCTGAAGGTTTAATTCAAGTTGTATTTAATGGAATACTTTTGTAGTCCTTCATTTACATGTATGCCAACAAGCTTAAATGCACTGCAACCTTGGAAGACTTTCAAAGGAAGTAATAATTCCTCTGAAATAGGTCTTTTGAAAGCTTTATCTTGTTCTTTCTCTTTTTGTTAATCTTGGAGCCCCTTAGCATGTCAAAGCAATTTTTCTAATGTCACATCTTCTAGACATTAGCATGAAAGAGCTTTAAAAGATGATTTGAAAAAGAATAAATGTTGAATGAGCATTTATTATAGAGCCGTTTATGCTACATTTGCATTTTGACTATATTTTTGACGTGAAATGTTTGAAAAGCAGGCTAATTTGAAAGTCAATAGTCTCTAAACAATGTATACTACAAGTCTGTTTACAGTGAACTGTTTCCTTTGTGCCTTAATTTACAAAAATAAGATTTCATTAGGCTTAAGCTGATTTGTTTATAGGGATGAGATTAAACTAGTCTCATTAGTCTTAACATTGAAATGGTATTCCCTTTAGAAATTCAGTACTGATCAAATGTTCCTCCTTAAATTACACTCAAGAGAATGGGGACAAACTTGATACTGATGTTTTTTGACTTCTGATTCCTTCCTAGTCAACTATTAGGGCAAATAACTACCAAAGAATACTGAAGTCTGGACAGAGAAGAATAATATTTATAGTACTACAAAGAAATTTAAACTTCTTTTAACAAACATTTGAGAACATGAAGTAAAATTGTCTGTTTATACAGTAGTTTACAGACTGCAGTTGTGCAGAATTTGAATTACTTTGTTTATTACTGTACACGGAGATTGGCCAGATGGCATTTGGATGGCCTATAGTTGTATGTTACCAGGGAAACACATCACGTAGCATGAGAAAGTGTCAAAAAGAATTGTAGATTTTGGGCATGATGATAATGTTATTTAATATAGTAAAGCCCATGAATTTATTGATGGGATTATTATTATTTCCTGGCTGGCATTTGTGTTGCCCCTTGTGAAATGTTCCTGTTACTGAGTCCTGAGAAGACGACAGACTTGGAGTTTGTATTGGTACAGTGACAAAAGAAGATGTAGCACAGAGAAGGAGCGAGCATTTAACCACTGCATGAATGCTGTAAGAAATAGTTGTGTTAGTGAAATCCACCTTCTTCCTCATCTTCACTGTAGCTTCAGCTGTTGTTACCATTCAGGGAGGATCTACAATTTTCCCATCCTAGAAACCTTAAAGTACTGCTAATAACACATTCCAAAGTCAAGAAAGCCATAGTCATTGTAAGTATGGCTAATGTACAATTACACAGAAGCTGCTCTTCTCCTTAAACAATCCTTTTTGAGTTCTCACAACATACAGAGGGCAAATCTTGTGGCACCACATTGAAGGGATCAAAGGGCCCTGGTAGTTGCAAGGATTCTAGAATGCCAATAATGCCAGAAAAAGAAGAATCCACAAAGATGAGCAACTTCTCCATGGGTGTTCTCGGAAAGTATGTTCTTAATTCTGCTCAATATCTGGATTATCTGTTAAAATATATATTCTAAGAACAGCAACTCACTGAAAAAAGCTCAGGTAACAGCTAAAATGCAGCCTAGTATAGGGGTGTGTGTGTATCTTCAGGTGTAGAAAAGATGTCTGGACTATTTGATTAGGTTTGTAAGCATGTATGTGTATGCATTATATGTCTATAGATACATGATTGTCAGCATTGCCAGAGTACTTATGGTAACAGTTATGTAAATACTTCAGAGGACAAACCAGTTGTGATGGGATTGCAGGGAATGGTTGAAATCTGAAACCTAGCACAATTTATACTGACTTCATGGGGCTCTTCAGATAGTATTTACTGTAAGGAAGTACAGAGCGAATGAGTGAAAGATTGACACTATTACTGTCATTCTCAGATGCATATATAGAGGGAAAGCAAAAGAAACTATTTGTGAACTTTCTGGATAAGATAAGAGTGTTCTCATGAAAGTAAGATTTTTGAAAGGGAATTGTTGAAAATGGCCTTAGAATAAAGCTTCTGAAGGGTCTCTTTTTTTTTCTTAGTATGAATAAAAGCTTTAAAAGCTGTAGCCTTTAACCTTTTCAGGTCTTTCTATTCATTTTGTGAACAGATTTACATGAGATGTTCTGTTTTTTTTTTTGAGTTGTTTGATATAGGTGATGATCATCTAAGTGTAAGGGCCTATCTTTCTCAGGATCTTGGACCCCAGCACTGAGCTAAAAGCTTGCTCTCTGCAGTGGATTGCAGATGAAAATATCTGTCTTCCTTCAAATGTTATTTCTCTGGAAGTTGTAGTGTTTCGGGTCTCATGCTTTACTGCTTGGGTGCTTCCAAGCCCTAAACCTTCAGTTAAAACTGTAAGAGGTGGTGTAGTACCCTGAGCAATCCTAAGAGGATATCTACTTTCTTATATGAAGGTATTGCCCGAGGAATGGACTTCATCACTCCTAGTATCTACAGTAGTCTGGGTCCCTTCCCTCTTTTTCTGCATACTAGTGGGTTTTGCCTGTGCATTTAGACACGAGAGCAGAAGCTGAGTGCGCTGTTCTTTAAATGGCAGCCTTCTGAGGAAAGATGAATTGTGCACAGTCCAATTGCCTGAGCAAATTCTTACCCTGAGCATGCCTCTTGGAAACTCACTCAGTAATGAACTGTAGCACTTGAAGGAGAACATTTGTAGGTGGAATTAAACAAAATGCTGATCACTTCCATATGTCAGAAACTTTGTATCATCTTTGTGAACACAGACACTAGGCAAAATGCTGATCTTCAAGTCAATTAAAAAAATCATCCACTCTGTTTACTAGATCCAGGTTTGAATTTATTGGCTCTGGATTTTTTTCTTCTGAATTCTACTTCAGTTAGGTTTTCAGCTTGGTATGTGTTTAGCTTGTAGCTTGACCATTTCATTCTTTGCTGTTGCTCAAGATTTACTTTCCAAAGTATATTGGTATTTATGGTATTTATTTGCTCATCTGCAGGTGGAATTGCTATAAGGAAGAATGTGTTTTGGAGTGTGTTGCACGGTGACTGCTTTACGTTACTCCTTTCCCCCTAAACTCTTATTTATTATGTCAATGGTTATCAAAGTTCTTGTGCTACTATCTGATTTAGCAGTCGTGATGGTTGCTTATCCTGATAACAGAACTCACATCAAATGGCAATTTGTGTACTTCCATGGGAAGAATATACGCAGAGCTGCTGTATAGTCAATCCCTGTGGCTCCTAGATAGTTTCATAAATAGCAATCAAGGCCCAATTATGCATGTTTATCCCTGTTCATTGGCATGGGATGTAAGAATGTGCTGATCTTGCTGTTTTTCCAAATTACACCAGAACAACTCAGTTTCAAAACAGTGTAATGTGGTCTGTGCTCCAGGGCTGCTGTTTTTTTGGCCCTGTGACATTAGCATTTGGAATGGGTGGCAGATGACTTTCAGTGGGACAAATCTGAGTCACCCCGGCTTAGTGTCTAGTTGTTGTTGTTCTTTGGATCCCATTCAGAAGTTAAAGATTAAGCAGAACTCCAACTGACTACAGTTAAGAGGTTAGCCTGAGTATGCACCAGGGTAATAAGTTTTTAAGGTGTTCACATATCAAGTTTGATAGGCATGTGAAGGTTAAAAACTGTTTTCATGTGGTGCTGGAACAGACCCATGAGTGTTTCCAGGCTTCTCAGGTCAAAGGTCCCCCCAGCCTCTGCCACCCAAGAGGAGTACTGTCTGTGTCCTGCAGGAGGAGGATTCTGCACATACTGATAGCTGAGACTGTCTGCCCAATTAATAATTGGGAGGAAAAAAATGCATATATAAAGGGGAACTGGTAGTGATCTCACCATTAAAGGATTAAATATTTTGTAGCATAAGAGCACTAAGTCAGACTTCACTAAAGCATTTGAAATTAGGACCTCTTCAAAAAAAAAAAAATACAGCAGTTGGAGGGGAGAAAAAAAGCTTCAAAGCTGCTTTTTCTCCCCCTTGGAAACCTGCTGGTGTTAGGGTAAAATGAATAGAGAAAAGAGAAAGGTTTGCCTTCTAATAAAGCATCTGTTGCCCACTTTGAACATTTCTTACTTCTTTGTGAGTGTCTCTTCAGTTATGGCGACTACTGACAATGAAGAACAGAGATATAGAAAAAGACAATACCTGTTATATAGCCAATATTTCTGATTTCATGTCACTTTGAACAGAATCTTCATTTGACCACATGCTGTGTCCAAAAGAAATTTCTTTGTTGGCTGATCCGAAGATGCTGTAAGATGCTCAAAAAAGTAACCTGCAGGAATCTGTTCAATAGAAAAGATAAAAACAAATCTTACAATTCATCCAGTGCACTGATATCTCTTTTAACTTCAGCCTATTTTGTCATGCTGCATAAAAACTGAATTCAAATGACTTGTGCTTTTTTCCCCCCTTTCTTTTCTTGTTGTTAATTCTGATGATAGACTATGGATTTCCTTCATCTTGGAAATAAAAGGTAGTAAAATAAACAACTACACATAGATTTGAAATATGAGGAGAATAAGAGGTGTCCATAGATTGTGGATTGCCTAGAAAACTGTGGACAGTTGTTATTGCTATTGAGTTATAGCTGTTGTAAGCAACCTTTGTGAGGGCTACCTTCCACAAAGGATTTGCAGCCTTTCACATCAGGAGGTTCTTGGATTTGGCTCAGGTTCTTACATAAGTGATTCAGCAAAATTTGGGCCGAACTTCAGACAACTTATTTTTCTGTCTTCTGCAAATGCTTATGATTCAAGGCCAAAATGGGAGGAGATTGTGCTGCCTTCACATCTGTCAGGCCAGCTCTTGTCCTGCTTGCAATGGAGAAAGTCAGCTGGTGACTGACCACTGAAGCATTAAACAAAGTAATGGTATTTTATTTTAGAGTTTGATCTAATTCAATTGAGTTTAATGGAAAAGTCTTTCATTTAAGTGGATATGCAAGAGTATTAAAGTTTTGAGTAAACTAACATTTGGATCTTTGAATTATTATAGGTAAGGATGCAAAGATGGCAATCTTATTATTTTTTTCCCCCTCTAAGTCTTTCCTACTTTAACCTAAAGCCCATTGTGTAGACTTTCAAGAAGAATCACTTGTAGAGTAATAAAGTTTTTGTGCTTAAAAATATGTAAGCTTTATCTTGTGAGTCATACTTGTCACCAGTGGAAGGAGTGTATCTGTGGATCTGGGTATGAATTAATCAAGTGTTGTAACCACTCAACAGTAGAATTTCTCAGATTTTGTTAATGGACAGATTTCCTATAAGCCTGAATTATAAAGTTGCTCTGAGATGCTCACGCAGTGCAATAGCAAGAGTCTTTAGCACATGGATATAATTATTAGTTTAATTTTGTTACGCCTGCAGTCCACTGCTAGTTACTCATGTGATCTATTATACTAGAATTTTAAATATTCAGGCTTGTCTTAATTTCTCATTTACAATAGGGGATAACAAATGTCACCTGATTTTGGAAGGAGTTAAGGCAGGTTATAGAAAAAATACATCTGATACTTTATGGTATTTGCATGAAACCTAGTGGCAGAGAAAAGAGGCATGCATGTATCATTCACATGTTACAAACAGTTGGTTTTATAGACAAATTAAGGCTTATTTAAACAGCAGTATGGCTCATAGCACAGTACAAAAATTGGCAAAAAAAAAATCAGGCATGCTATCAATCAAATTTAGTGTCAGAGACAGCACAGGATTTTGCAAGAAACAGTCTTGTGACATGGTCCCTCTCTTTGAACTCAATAGGAAAGCTCATTGATGTTAAAGGAGCAGGGCTGAGTCCTTGTGGAATAACCTGTTCCTAAAGAGAAATGTCTTTGTAACCCTTTATTTCACTAGAGCTGGCTCATAAACAAGCTAATGAGAACTTGGCTCTCATTTAAAAATAGCTACTTATAATGGATGTTTTTGTAAACATCTGATTCCTTTTTCAAACTCATGCATGTCTCAGATTAACTATGTCAGTCTGAAGTGAGCTTCATAAGTTTAACAATTCTTTAGTTAAAACTTTATTTTGATTTTTATACATCTCATTCCCTTTCCATGTCACTTTTTCTTTGTGTGTGTATTAAAGAGAGCAAACGAACATTCAGTCTGTTATCCATATCCTTCATTACTGCCAAATACCTACTCAGGTCAACTCTTATTTCCTCCATAAAACAGGAGGTTTTCCCTGAGTCCTACATACATTTAAACAAGAAAAGACCTCTGTCAGTTTCACAAAAAAAAAAAGAGCAAAGGAATAGCACACTACAAACAGTTTCTAGTATATTCTCTATTCACTTAAATACTATTCATTGTGTCTGAATGAAAAGTTAAAATGCTAACTATTGAAGTTCTGGAGTCACGAAGGAGTGACACATTGACTTCAGGTAGATCTTTAAGAAAAGCCTAGAAGATCCTAGACGTTTGAGAAAAGGTAACACAAACTTTGGAAGCGTGAGTCTGTGCATGCTGTGAAAGGTATGAGAACAAGCTCTGCCTTTGTATGAGCTTCTCTGGACCAGCAATTCCTTAGTCTCATACAGTAGAAGCACTCAGTTCTGCAGTGAAACCAACCAGGCTTGCCCTGGGAAGGTGAAGATTAGCAAGATTTGTTCTAATAGACCTTATTGCTGAACACTTTTGAACAAGATTTGAATAACAAAGTTACCAGATATGAACAAGAGTCCCTTTCTTTGGCTGTTGTGCCTTCTCTTAAAATGGAACATAACAGATGTTCCCATTTAATCGTTTGCAACTTACCTCTAGGCTGGCCACCCTCTGTCTCATTTGAATTCCTTTGTCCTCAAGCCGCTGCCAGCTTTCCCAAGGCATTTAAATTATGCATTCCTTCTCTTAAGCCATCAATAATGTTACTCAGAGCAGGTGTGAGTTCTGTAATTGATGACTTATCTCTTCATGGCAAATAGAGGAGTTTGTGATCGAGTAAGCGGGTTCATAGATTCCCTTGATCAAAGCATCAGAATCTGATTATGCCTTCTATAAAGAGAGCCTTTGAAGTGGATCAGCACTCAGGTAATTCAGTTATCTGCTTTCTGGAGAATTCATCTTGAAAGGAGGTTGTTTGCTTGGGTGGAAAGAGATGGAAGATACCATTTCCATGATGGCCCATCTAGTGACTCAGAAAAAAAAAAAGCACATGAAGATTATTTGCTATATCTGAGACATAAAGTTGTGATCATCTTTCTTTATCCTATAGATTAGATATATACAATTTATTTAAAATTCTGATTATATTCATGTGATCTTTGCAACATGTCTTTAAAAAAAAAGGTCATTTTCCAAATTTGTACTTAAATTGTAGTAGTACTCTTCAAAATGGTATGAAACTTGAATTTTTTTTTACCTACATTTACTTGTCAGCCAATTTATTATCTCTTTTCCTCCAGATAATTTTGAAGGAAAGTCCATTTATCAATCCAGGCATCAATCATTCTTCCTTTCTCTTTCCTTTCGCATAGGATTTGAAGGGCTTCCAAGGGATCTCCAGTAATTCAAGAATGACTCCTGTGCTTTTTCTTTCCTATGAATATGTCACCATTTCTTGTTTAATTGCTAAAATAGATCAGTGGTTCTTGTTAGGAGCAGAAATAGCTTTAATGCGAAGAAACCAAAAATACTGTTAAATATTTGTTTAAAGCTGAGGTCTCATAAGAGAAGTAATGGGAAAAAGTAAAATGCATTGTTTATCTGAGCACTTTTGAATATCAGTAATTGAGTCTTCATTTCATACCTAAACATGAATTTATTATCATTTACGCTATGGGGACCTTCGTTTGCAGTGCAGCTCCTGCAAGATGGTCACATCATATGAGACTAGGAGAAGATTATTTTACCCCAGAAATATTTATTCAGTTCTCAGTAAAGGAACTATGAGACCTCGTGCAAAATTCCTTTGGAGTGTGATGGATTTTATTCTGGAGCATCAGAAAGCCTGATGGGTCTTTAAATGGATGGAAGAATCTGAGCTGTGAAGACAGTATAAAAAGGAGCTAAAATGCAATAATTCATTTGTTCTTCTCTCTTTGACTCCACAATGCTTCTGTTATGAATGCTTTCTTCTCAATGAGTAAATCAGTTACTAGAAGGACTCTTTAATGTGGATCTGTTAGTTGTAAGATCTGACAAACTTTGCAGTGGTAAAAGCTACCATGAAGGCTGAATGAGTAAAACTAAGTCAGATTATGAAGATGGAAAAGTCAGCCTTTGAAAACAATTATTAAAGTAACAGATTCTTTCTGTGGAATGTGGAGTAGTTGAATGGAAAAGGAGGTCAGCAATTTTTTATTCTTTTTGTTCTTTGGATTTTTTTTTTGTTGTTGCTTTGGATTGGCTTGCATGAGTTTCATGGCCAAAATGATGCCCCAGTTCCTGTCTTCTTACTGAACAAAGAGAAATACAACGTGACAGGATCCAGCAGGGAGCATCCAGTTAGGAGTCTCCACCTAATATTTCCTTTCCTGTCTTTCTTTATTGTGTCTTCATCGGACAGGAAAGGGAAAGATGTGAAGTTATGATAAGTTATAAAGAACTTCTTTCACATTCTTTGTTATCACTGGGCATCAAGTAACATATGACAACATTACTTCCTGAAGTGGTACATGTGGTATATTTTTGTGAACTTGAAGTATGTGGGGTGTCTCTTTAGATCTCATACCACCCTACCCATGGATGTTCAACTTCCTTTAGTAATTGTCCTTGGCCGAGGACAAGACAGTCTCAAGTCTGTTTGTAAAAACTAATAAACCCTATGGAGTACGTGTTTCTAGCTAGAAGATAAAATGATAAAAAAATAAATGGAAGTAGCTTAGGAAAAGTGAAAAATAGCCAGCCTTTGAGAGTTTCAAAGGGAGCACTCACCTTAGGACCATCTGGAAATTTTGAAAGAATTCTTTAAACATCTCACTGTGAAGAAAGGACTTTTTTGTGAAAAGGAAGGCAGGCCCACAAAAGTATAGTGAGGATTTTATCTTTTCCTTTCCTCTCTCTTCAGCTGGTGTCATTTGTGTCTCCTCCTTGCTCTTTAGGCTTCTCCAAGTTTGCCCACCTGCAGTCCCTTTGGTGTACTTTCTGGGATATGGAACACTTCTCTGTTTGCTTTTGACTGGAAATTTTCAAGAGGAGACAAAGGCTTCTGCTTTGTCTGGGTTTTTGTACATTAGTTTTGTCTCTTTTATGTGACCTATGAGACTAGTGAAAACTAATTAAAACTTGCATAACCTTCTGTACCTTCTTAATCTTCCAATTATGCGTATTTACACAAATATTTTGTTAAAATATTTCTGAAGTTGTGAGATTAGGATATCTGTGTGCAAAATTAATTGGATTTTTCTGTACGTTCCCTGGCTCTGCTCTGTACTCATCTCATCTGTTCTACCTTTCTGATCTCCTGGAGCCATATTTCTAGCTATCTCAAAGGATGGTACATAAACCACTTTATCTGAATGATTTGAGGATTCATTTTCCCAGTGGAATATGATTACAGCCCACTTCTTACATACTGTAAGGTTGATACATGTATATTTTCAGGAGGAAGGGTAATGATTTCTTTCTGCTCTCTAGACAGTGTTTTGTTGATATGACTGATTATCTTGCTTGCTAGCACCATGGTCTGTATTTTAAAACTTATAGTACTGTCTAAGAAACAATTGCTCTGGATTCTGTTTATTTCATGTCCTTTTTTCTTGTCTGTAACTACGTATGTAATGATACTAATTAAACTCTAATGCTTTGTTTATTATTCCTTTAAATAAGTGCAGCTTGTTTCTTCCTGAAGAAGAAATTTATTCTACCAAAACCATACTTCTTACGGAACATAGAGGGGCCTCAAAACAGACTTTCTTCCAGCTACAGATACTAGAACTTCATTGTGGGAGTCTTTGTACTTCAGCAGGTGTGAACCTTGGCAAGAAGAAAGAATTTGTATTTTTCTATTCTGTAAACTGACTAGGAAAAGACAGGGCTGGCTCTTTCAAGATTTCCCTAAACTTCCATATGTGGTGTATATGGAGGTCAAGCTTTGGCTGGACTGTTAGGATGGTTCAACAGTACTTTGTTCTCTTTTTCAAACATCTCTCATGAAGTAATAACCATAGAATGGCTTGGACTGGGAGGGACCTTAAAGACCATCTAGTTCCTCCTCCCTGTTACTCACTAGATCAAGCAGCCCCATCCAACTGGGCTTTTGAACACTTCCAGGATGGGCCATCCACAACTTTTCTGGGCATCCTATTTCATCCTACTTAGGTGCCTCACCACCTAAATTATAAGTTGCTTTAACACAGTTGACCTATTTTAATGATACCTATTCTGCTCAGCTGAAACTCAAACTCTTTCTCAAAATGCCCATTCTCAAAATGCTATGAGAGCTCTAGACTTACTGCTAAGGTGAAAGTCTGTTAACTCGGTTATTTTAATTTCATGGTTATATGTGATATGAACCTATGTTTTGAAAGCGAAAACTGTCATCAGAAAAGGGAATTAAAAAAAGGACAACAGTTTCTTTTCTGCTATTGCTGAAGAAGTGAAGTGCATTTAGTTCAATAATTGTGGTTATTGTATGACAGTTTGTGTGTAACCATTGTGACCATAGAGTTATTCCTCTAAAAGTTAGGGAGCACTGATAAAATGTAGATGTGTGAGTACTGGAGCAATACTCAGCAGTGAGAAAGTTAAGTGGATGGGACTGTTGGAATGAAAATAGAAATCATTAAATGTAGGTGTCGGTGTTTTGTGACTGTGACTTTAGGCAGTTTTGCAGCTGATACTGAAAAGAGAAAAAAATGAAACTTCCTGTTAAAAGAAAGAAGTTCTCAAACTTTGGCCAAAAATATAAGCCATTCAAACAAATCACCAAAAACACTCCTAGAGCTCCATATGTTGCTCTGTTTGAATAAATGTGGCTTGCAATGGCATGGCAATGGGGCAGCCCCCAGCCTTGACCCATCAGGATGCCTGGATCCCACTCGGAGTAAGGCTGAACCTGGTATGTCAGTGGGGCAGAAGCCTCTGTGCCCTGGGGGCCCTGTCTGATGAGCAAATAAAATGGATGCTTCGTTATCTTCTCTCGTACTCTTTCACATTCTTTCTGTATATGCTGCTTGCTGTATCTTACACTAACTTTGAGTCATTAGTGGACTGCCCGCTTTAGAGATGTCTGGGCTTTACACAGTCTGGCAGTCTCTCTGTCACTAGAAAGATCTAAATTGAATCATAGTAGAGAAGAAGAAAAATTCCTCTTATGAGAGCTGTCATCTTGCTTTTGAAGATGGCTAGGATTTGAGGGGGGAAGATCTAATCAGAAAGAATGTATTGTCATAATCCAGAAACTTTTCAAATCTTGAAATGTTGTTATACAAGTTACCTTTTGTCTCTGTGGTTTATAACCTTATATACATATCATAATGTGAAGGACTGTGGTAATCTTAATCACTCCCATACAGAGGAGGCAGACAGCCTCTGACTGTGGTAACTCCTGCAAACAACTTCTGCAATTAAATAATGTTGATAGCAATTATATGTATTATAAATATCCATCAGATTTCAGATAAACATTCATCTTGGGTTTTCCAGAATAAATTGAGCTATTAATGGGATTGGAACAGAGTTGTGATATGTCCCTGTTTTGTGTTCCATTTAAATATCATTATGGTAAAGAACTCCTAATTATCTTGGCCTCAACACTGTGGCTGGACTACAGAAAAGAATTGAATTATGTCTCCATTGTGTGAGATACATCTGCCTTGGTCTAAGAATTTTTGCCAATACCGTGTCTATACTTGTTCCTTGTACAAGACTTCTTGTAACTTTGTTTAATTGTATTGGAATTGCTGTGTAGTTTTTTTTCCCTCTTCATATGAAAAAAAGACAAACACACCAGGCTGTGCTAGGTCCTGATGGAGGGAGCGCATGTTTCAGTTTCTTGCACTTTTGGCAAATCAGTATTAACTGCAGGATATTTTTCTTGATGTGAAAGCATTTTTAGCATCTGGTTAGGACTGTATTGTTTGCCTCACTGTCAAGTGACATCTGAAACAAGTTCATGATCTTGTCTTTCTTTTGTGAATCATAGAATTGTTTGAGTTGAAAGGGACTTTAAAGGTCATACAGTCCAACTTTCCTTTAATGAAGAGACACCTACAGCTCCATCAGGTTGCTTGGTGCACCATTCTGTCTGACCTTGAATGTATCCAAGGACAGGGCATCACCACCT
Organism: Perdix hodgsoniae; assembly: GCA_035772895.1. Lineage (NCBI taxonomy): Eukaryota > Metazoa > Chordata > Aves > Galliformes > Phasianidae > Perdix > Perdix hodgsoniae. The sequence continues at coordinate 4,660,699 of JAPSGF010000031.1, forward strand.
CTGGGCAATCTGAGCCACTGCTTCTCTTCTCTTATCGTAAAAAAAAATAAAATGAAATTTTCTTATATCCAATATAAATTTCCCCTTTTTTTTAGTTTGAAATCATTTCCCCTTGTGCTGTGACAACAGACCATGCCAAAAAGTCTTTCCCCTTTTTTCTTACAGCCCCCCCCCCCCCCCAGTATACTGAAAGGCAGCTATCAGATCTCCCCAGACCTTTCTCTTCTCTAGGCTGAGCAGCCCCAGGTTTCTCAGTGTGTCCTTGTAGGAGAGGTGTTCCATCCCTTGGATCGTTTTTGTGGTCTTCCTCTGGATGTGCTCCAGCAGGTCCACATCTCTCCTGTACTGAGGATTCCACATCTGGACACAGTACTCCAGCTGAGGTCTCACCATGGCAGAACAAAGGATCACCTCACGCTTTCTTTGATGCAGTCCAGGATATGACTGGCTTTCCAAGTTGTGAAGAAACACTGCTGGTTAATGTCCAGCTTGCCATTCACCAGTGCGCCTAAGTTATTTCTGGCAGGGATGTGCTCAACCCTTTTGTCCTCCAGCTTGTACTGACAGAGGGGGTTGCTGCAATCCAAGTGCAAGATCTTGAGCATGGATTTGTTGAACCTCTTTGGGTTTTCCTAAACCTACTGCTTAAGCCTGTCCAGGTCTCTCGGGTGGCATCCTGTCCCTCAGGCAGGTCAACTGTACCACACAGCTTGGTGGTATCATCAGCAGTCTTGTTGAGGATGCATTCAATCCCATTGTTATGTTGTTAATGAAGATATTAAAGAGCACCAATGCTAGTGCCAATCCTTGAGGGACACCACTTGTCACCTATCACCATCATCACCAGTGATCCATTGGCCACCACTCTCTGGATACAATCTTGCCATCAGCTACTGTATGTGATATGCTTTGACTTCTAAAACCTGCAGTTAGTTTCTAGAATTACAAGTTACGTGACATTCCTAACCCCAAATGCTTCATTTCTAAATCAGATTGTTTCCTCATTGCTAGAGCATCCCTTGTGTCCTTCTGAAAAGTCAGGCTCTAAAAAATGGAGGAAATGGAAAACTTCAGTATGACGGCAATTCCACCCGAGCAGTGTGATTAACATGCTGGGATGGATTCTCAGCTGTGCTGAGTTTGGCCTTTGTGAGGCTGTGCAGAGCCAGGGGGAGCAGTGGCACTGAGCCACCTTCTCAGCCCTTTGATGCTGGGCCAGCTGGGGCAGAGCAGGCTGTCTGCGTGCCTTGCAGCTGCCCAGGAGGTGTTTTCAGCTGGCCACTTGTAATGAGGTAGGGCTGCTGACCCAAGCTGCTACCCAGCCCCGCTTTGGTGGTATCCTGGCACTGCTCTCTACGCCCCAGCCTAGCCTGTGACCCTATCACTTGTCAGCAGGAATCCTAACTGCGTCCTTGTAGCTACTGCTTTTAGAAGTGAAAAAGCAGCCGAAGTCAGAAACAAAAACACTGTCTGTTACACTTACAGACATTGAAAATACATCTTTCAGTATTATGTTAACTTTATTTAGTGATAAACCAATTTTAAGTATTCATCTTAATTTCAGTATCTAAACTCATTCTACCAAATGTTATTTGTTTTTGATAAATGTTACTTCTTAAAATTCTATTTACCACTTTGTGTTTCTCATTACAAGTATTTGGGTAAATGACACTTGAATTTTTGGAAAATATTTGCTTATTGAGAAAGCATATATTTGCTGGGCTCTAAGGTGAAATATCTCTGTATTATAGTGAAGCTCTTTTGCTTGTTTCTTAGATCTGTTACTTCTCCGCCAATATTTAATTTTTGTGGTAATAGTGTATTTCTGAAAGTATTCTTGACCGTTAATTGTGTTCTTAGATTAGCACATTAATCTCAACTAGTTCATACCAAGTTATGCAGTTTTTAAATTTGAAATTTTCAGACTATTTTATTTGTTTTAAAAAGTAAGAGAGATTTAAAATGGAAGGCTTGCATCTTTCTGCTACTGGATTGCTCTTTGAACTAAGTTGAGTAGATATTTTTCCTTTGGCTGAGGCCTTTATGGACAGACAGACAGCTGATCCTGTGTATCTGCCCAGTGTGTGGTTTCTGAAACATCTGGTGTTGGCTCTGTTGGAGACAGGAGGGGAGGCAGTGGGGAGGGGGAGGCAGCATTCAGCTGGAAAAAATGCTTTTTCTGTTTTGTTTATTTTAAAATCTTACTCTGAATGTCTTTAGATGGCTCTAGTGCTGAAATTTCTGACTTTTTCTCCAGTTGATTTTACCTAGTTCTTCCAGCCACATGAAGTGTAAAATAGCAGACACACATGGAGCTATGTAGTACACTGGTCCTGAAATAATACCATTCGATGAGCAAGCTAACAAAGTCTGCATTCTAATAAAAATCTGTAACTTTCACACTTGTAAATTGTAACTGTATTATCCTGCAACTTTAATGTTAAATTGTATGACCTACTGTTTGGAGCTTACTGAGGGAAAATAAAGCCATCTTTAAGGGTCACATTTTATTTATTTATCTATAAATATGTAAAGTGGATGTGTGTGTAGTATGTATACATAGACATTACATAATTATATATGTATATGTAATATTTTAATATATACACATGATTAAGACTTTGATCTTAAATATTGGTTCAACTTCAATATTTGAGTGACTATTTTCAAGTTTTTGTTTGCTTTTAAAAGATAAGTGCCTTTTGTGGAACTTATGTGACTGGATGCCATCAGAACACCTTCAGAGGACTGTTTAAAGTTCCAGCTTTCTCTGCTATGATATCAGTTTTGTTCATCCCATGCTTCACAAACTGTGAATGCCTGATGCCTATCCACTCTGGGCAGGCATGAGTGTCCTGCACCATATTCTGCTACCCTGAACACTGCAGGAAGGGCTGCACCTGTCCTGGCTGTATTAAACAGCATAAAGGCACATGTTTTGTTTCTCTTGTCAGTCCTGAACCCTTAGAAAACAGTGCTTGTGGTTCAGATGTTTGAAATCTTTTGTGTTCTACTTAATTCTGGAAGAAAAAAAAATAAATCAATAAGTTTCCCTTGTTTTTTTTTTTATTGCTAGTTCTGAAAGAAAGAGAACTAATCTAATCTAAAATGAAAAATAGGAGCTGCTTCTCTGGGAGCTGTCAGGATGTATTCACAATGCAGCAAGAGCCACTGCATTGCTAGAAGCCCTTTCACACCTTTTCTTCTTCCCTTCCATTGCTGTTTTAGGAATATTTCTTCCTTGGAGACTATTTACAATTGTTTTTTTGTGGCAGTGGACCAAAATCTGTTCTTTGATTTTTTTTATTTTTATTTTTCATCAGCTCCCGGGAGAAAATCACCAAGGTCCTAATTGTGAGACCAGATTTGAGGACACGTGGTACTTAACAGAATCAGGACCTTAAGAAATTACTTCTCAGAGTAGTGGTAAAGCTAACCTAGAATATTTCAGAAAGTCTTCTCTGTGAAATGTTAAGCTAACAAGATGTGTTAAACTCACATGTCATGCTTTGAAAGCATGAGAATTTAGAAGTGGGAAGCTCTCTGAATTCACAAGAAAGGTGAAGAAGGAGAGAAGAATCTGAGGAACAAGAGAAAGGATAACATAAGGTAGTTTTTCCTAACCCTTTTTGACCAAGGCAGGTCAAAAATGTTCAGCTTGCTTAAGTGATGGAAACAGCTGGAGAGATAGTGGTAGTTATTTTACTGAAGTATGATTTCAAAAACTGGGGAAAAAATGATGAAATATTTTGCATTAGGGTTTCCAGAACTTTTCAAGAACTCCTTTTCTATCAGTTACTTTCCTGTGCGTAAGCCAAAGTGCCCTGTTTTCTTTCGAAGGCTTCCTCTAATGTATCTATCTAGAAATCATATACTCTTAAATGTATGGCTGTGAGTATCATCATAATACAAAGCTCATTAATGAATAAGTAGCTGTGTGCTACTTGGTATTTCTCATGTATTATAAAAATGTAATTAATTCTCTCTGAGCAGATTTCAAACCCATGTAAGTCTCAGAGAGAAAAATGAACATTGCCTGTAAACTCTATTGGGTATTGTTAGTGGATATTTAGTTGGTATTGCTGTATATTATTTATCTATCTATAATTTAGGTGCCCAACCTTTTGGCTTGCGTGGGCCACCTTGAATGAAGAGGAGTTGCCTTGGGCTGATGTTTTGGTTGTTGATGAGTGATGGGTAGGTGCCCAGCTGCTGAAAGCAAGCTCACAGCATCTCTAGAATGAGAAAATTCTCTTCGAGCAACTGGACACCCAGTGCATGTCACTGAGTTTAGCTGCTGCACCAGGATCGTGTGAACAGGAGAGGATCGTCCATACAGTGTTGCCAAACCTAAGTACTGGAAATTAATGATATTTTAAATAAATAAATTTGTAACTTTATGTTCTGGTTTGTGGGCTTGTAGCATGTACCGAAGTGACTCTTCTCAGAAACCGCATAGGCTACTTTCCCTCTTATCTGATTCTTACGTTATATTAACTGGCTGCAGATGTTGCAACCATGAGGAAATAAGTTCTTGGAGAGGTTAGGAATTGTTCATGAAGCAACACTGGGAAGAGTAATCTGAAGAGGCTGACAGTCCAGCCTTCTTCAGGAGGCAATGCTGAAGTCAATTAAGTATAGCTGGTCACAGAAATATTTGAGAAGTGAAATGTGTGCATGGAGAGTAATGACAGACAGTACTGGGCCTCTGTGTGACCACTAACAGCAGAGGGTTCATCAGTTTGAATGGGAGTAGAAGTAGGTATCTCACTTTTTTTCTGTTTCAACACTATGCACAGAGATGTTTTCAGGGAGTCTTTGCAGAATGCATCTTTGAAAGTCTAGAGTTTACAATAGAGAAAATTGTATCTAAAAGAATTTGGATGTGACTAAAATATATTCAAATTCTGCATGCTTTTTATGTAGGATCTGATGTGCTTTATCTGCAAGAAAATGCATTGCTGGCCTTGCACTGAGGAATATGGGCTCCATTCATGCATGTGAATAGAAATACTTGCATAGAAATATTTAAATTGCACAAGCTTAAAAAAAAAAATACCATTAAGGTGATGGATTCTCCAAAAAAATCCCTCTGAGAAAATGTGTCATGGTGTATATTCTTCTCCATAAATTGTACTGCTTTGTGGTTTAGCAAAAGTGCAGGGAAATTGGATATTGGAACTGGGCTTGCTTCCCTGAGTATGAAAGATACTGGTTTAATAGCAAAACTGAAGACAGTATGAGAAAAGTATGAGGAAATAAATATATCATTTTCAAGGCAGATACACTGTATTTTTGCATTTAATGCTTCTGTTTGGCCTAGCTTGCTAATACGACTAGTTACTGTCTGATTACCACACCGATGGTGAAGAACGCGCTCGGAATTACATACATTGAACTCTTCTTTAGTTAAGGTTTGTTTAAAAATGGTAGGATAGCAATTCCATGCAAATTGCTGAAGCAAATGGTACTTCAAATGCAAATCCCTCCGGATGCTGAGGAGGACAATTGCACTCACCTACATGCAGGCATAGCTGTACTTGGAGAGTACGATAAAGAGAGAACTGAATTGCAATGAATTACACTAATGTTATCAGATTGAGCTGGGGCTTAGATTTTTTTTAATTTATGAGGAGAGCAAGACTGCATTTACTTTCAGGCAGTTTAACAATAGCCCCAGTGAGGTTGGATCAGAGCTCTGAGGGCTGTGATCTTTGTGTACACAGTGTGCCAGATGGGAGAGCAGGCACTGCGGAAGCAGCAGGAAGGGCCAGGCAGGAGGGCAGCAATGCCCGTGTCCCCGTGCTCCTGCTGCCATGCCTGCTCCCAGCTGCACTGCCCTGAGTTATGCGCTGTTTGTGTGCTCTGGAACGCAGCTTCCAGTTAAGGCTGTGCTGACACAACCTAACTCACACTCACAGAATCTGGGGCGCATTACACACCGTTTTCTGAGATGAAAGGCCAGCCGTGAACTAGCCGTTCTCCTATCAAACCCTTTCAGTCAGTCAGGCTCTAATGAGAAACACCAAGGGATATGTTTCCAGCTCTTCTCTGGGTTTGGCCAACTTCTAAAACGAGGCTAATTGTCTACACGTGTTTTGTTCAGTTGAGGCTCTGTCAAGAAAGCAGTCAGTCTGGCTTGGTTTAAAATTGAGCCGTGATTGTATAAAGCCCGTAACTTTAGTTTACACTAAAGTTTAAATTCCACTGATATTTTAGGTGCACAAAGATGCACAGCGCTGCAAAAAATGAAGCCATTTTGTCTGGTCCCTGTTAGGTTACCAAAGCATTCTTAAAGTAAGCAGCTCTCTTGCTAGCTGAGTAAAGTAAAGAACTCGGTGGTAATTTTTTGTTGTGAGAAGCCTGCAGATTAGCAGGCACAATTGATCCTTCTTCAGATAAAATGAGATCTAGCTACCTGTATAGGTTTTTTTTTTCTTAAATGCTTTTTAGAGCATTTGAAAGAAAATGTGAGTTTGATTAACGATTCTTAAATCTTTTCAACAAGAAAAGGCTTGTTTTTAATACGCATCATGTTACAATGTGAAGTAAAGCTACTCAGTTTTAGCAACAAGGAACAAGTTCCTAAAATGAGTATAGCCTTATCTCACTCATCAACACAAACTAAGATCGTGAAATGCTCTGCCTACACTAGTGTTTGTTTTTGTTTGTTAATTAACGTATTTCTAAAGATAAGCTTTAACTGCAAATTAGATTCTGGTAGCTTTTTGCTTGTAATTAATTATTCTCATCGTCCAAAAAGTATAAAAGCATTAGAGACTATTTAACTTCAAATTGGACATTAGCCAATCTGGTTTTGTTTGTTTGATAGTTTGACATATTTTGTTCATTTTTGTTGCCCAGACATTTCACAAACACTAAAGCTCTATTTTGCCTACTGGGACTGAAGTTTTGGAGAGGAATAAAACAGCCCTTTCCTTACTATTTACTTTAAAGAAGAAAGCTATATGGAGGCTCTGATATTTTTGGTAGGCACATGTGGAAAAAACATGTGTGGCTGTATGACTGATCCAGCAGATTGCTTAGCTGTATATGATGGTATGCCATTTAGGGGAACAATCTGAAGTATGAAACAAACTCAAGTGCGTGTGAAAGTTCTGTGAAGCAAGAGAAACTTTATGCTCACAAATGCCCTACTAACATGTCCTGTGTGTAATTATGCAAACGATTGCATACATTTCTATAATGTGCTCTTTTTACATCTGATCTGGTTCAATCTGCTATATACATAAGATTTTACAGGTGAAGAAAATATGTTGGCTATCTTCCAGGTATCCCGAGATGATGAAACTGCCAAAGTAGATGGAGTTTCACAACTGGGTTGCACAGTGCAGTAGCATGTAGCTCTGTAGCAATGTGATATATTGTATTTCTAGTGTCCTTCAATTATTCTCACTTTCATGATGTACTGGAAGTTCTTGGTATAAATGAGATAACCAAAAGCTGTCTGGCATACCTACGTTTATTTTACTTTTACATTAGTTATCTTTTGCGTACAACTTCATCGAACAGCCCCACGGGGTAAAATTACTTGTTGAAGATGAAAGAATGTGTTTGTACTGGTGTAACCAGTTTTTGCTTTTTTTTTTCTTTCAGATAATGCATCAGTACTTCAGGTGGCTTCTGCATGACTCAAAGTACCTTAAGCTTCAGTGCACTTGAAGTACCCTTAAGAGCATAGTGACACACGGTGTTCTGGGCCAGCTGGAAACGTAAACATTACAAAGCAGCAGCAAATATCTATTACATCTAACATCAGTGAACTTCAATAAGAAAAGGTAGGATAAAATTAAACGGTGAGACGTAGACCTTAGGAAGCAAGTTCTTAAACTTATGTGCTATCTAAAAAGAAAGTAGAGCAGATGTACAATATGTCAGAATTAACATAGAGTTGACATTAATACTTTGAAGTAATGTTGGTGAGTAGCCTGTTAATGTGTCACATCACCCGAAGTATTTATTATGTTATCTTCAGTGGAGGCTAAATAGTTAGATATCCTTGTATAGATGGAGATGTAAAACTGACTGCTGCAGGGTGCTATTTTAGCAGCTTGTTTGAGGAGTAGCTTGCTTGCTTTTGCCATGTGATGAGTCATTGGTTACATGTAAGTTCTCTACTGACTCTCCTTTCTTCTGAAGCAGCCCATTATAGTTCTGTGCAATATTGTGATGTTTGTTAATACTGGAGAATCTGTGATCAGCAGCAATAGGAAATGACTATTTCTGTTTTACAAAGGAGGCAACTGAAGCACAGGTTGATGTTGCCTGAAGTTGCTTAGTGGTAATGCTTTGAAGAAGACAGATAAGTCTTGACTGAATTCATATCAACAAGTTGAAGAAGTTGCTATTGTACATCCCTTTTTCTTGTACATTCCTTTTTCCTTACACAACTTGGCTGCAATATAAAGGTTGCTCTGTAGACCCACCATCAATTTACATGCTTTTTCAAATGTTTGCATCTTCACCTCAGTTAGCTAAAATACTCAGAAAAGTAATTTCTGACTGATATGATGGAACACGATACATCCTACCTGTGTGGGATTGATAGATATTTTGAAGTTAGGTCTTATCTGAGATGCGCAGTATGTCAATGAATGTCTTAATTGCTTTTTCATTTCATTAAGCTAATGTGTGGGCCCTAGGGGTAGTTAAGTGATGAATATTTGAACACTTAAATATAAGTTTGGGAACAAAAAGATGAGGTAGTTTCAGTAGAAGCTGTTCACTGTTTTTGAGTTAAATGCCAGCTTTTTTTTGTTTGTTTGTTTTTTGTGTGTGTATGTAGAAAAAAGTTCATTTTGAAAACATAACAGCTAACTAAACTGAAATAATCTATCAAAGGAATGCAGGAAATCTTTGCAACTAAGTGACCATTTACAGAATGTTGTGAACTCTTTCCTTTGAAAATGATTTCCAAAGTTCAAAGGAAGAAGACTGTTCTCAAGTTGAGTGTATGTATTGCTATCATTAGTGTTGCTGTTAATGTGGAAGATTGGGAAGGTCTATGAACATGAACTTGTTTGCATCATTCAATGTAAAGCAATCTATTTGCTGCTGAAATGTTAGAGAGGTAAAACTTGGGCAAATAGACATACCAGCATCACTACCCTAACAGAAGTCTGCAGCGGCCAAAGGTTATTGATTTATTTTTAATACTTCCAGCAAAATAAGCAGCCTTCTCTGTCCAACTTTGGGCTCAAGACTTCTAACTTCTCTTTTAAAGCCATGTTGTGGATTGCTGAAACATAGGGGTTTATCATAGAAATCCCAGTGCAAGCTGAGCTCTGGCCACAGTACAATTTAAATTATTTATGCACAACACTGTGTTGAAGCTATGTGCACATTTGTCCTTGTCAGTCAACAAGTGTTCTGTTAATCAAACAGGAACCCTGGCGCGTTCATTACAAAAGTGAGAACATTGAATTTGGGATGGTATTTTTAGTGCTTTTGACAGACAGGGATTATTAAGCTGTCACTTCCTCTTTTCTGCCAACTCCACTATCTTCCTCCCCTTCTTCTGCAATGCATTGCCATTTTATTATTAAGAGCACACTAATAGTTAAACGGCAGGAACCCTAAACCCCTGACTCGCTCACTGACATGACAGGTTATTTTTTCCCTCTATTCCCTGTCCAAGAACCCCTGCTGGTCTTCCCAGCATGCAGTGCTGTGTGACCCTTAACATCTGGCAGTGATTAATTGTCTTAGTGTCATAGCGATCGCCTTCCTCTCTCTGATCCTCACTTACTTTGTTCTCCCTTTTAAAGCCAGTGTGCTGGAACCTTTTCTTCCCACTTTTAAATCTGTCCAGTATCCAGGATACTGTGTGTGTCTACTGCGATACAACTTGAAAGAAACCGAAACAGTCAGTTATCTGGCCCTGAAAGTCTGGTCATGGATTCAGAGGGCTTTCTGTTCACTGAAGGGGTGTGCTTGAAAAACAACACTAGCTAGAATGACACAGATCTTGTTGAACTTGATCCGGATCTCAGGTCCCTTCTAAGCAAACAATGCAATTATGGGAAACACCATTTTCAACGAACATATGCAGCATTGTGTAGAAGGCTGTTGGCTACAGCTTACATCACGTTAGGCAGCTTAAGAGCCTGACACCTCCTGCCAGCAGCTGCCTTTGTGCTCAGCTCGGCCACACCATGCGCTGCGGAGCTCTCAGCCCATTGGGCCAAGCTCTCTCCCACAGCTCTGAAGGCAGGTGGCTCCCTGCATGGGTACTGAGCTGCGCTCAGCCTCAGGAACTGGTGAGAGCTGAAACTGGTGGGAGCTGGAGTTGGCAAGGAAAGGTTGTTGGTTGGGTTGGTGTAAGATACCAGTGCAGCTGGAAGAAAAGAAGGTTGTACCGGTACAGTGAATGCCAGGCATACCTGCTCTAACCCAACTTCAGTTCACTTCCCGTGGAGTTTCCAAGAACCGCTTTAATCTCTGTTTCATTTTCTGAAATGGGAGAATAAAAACAGAAGCTGTTTTGACAATGAGAGAAAACTGACATTTGCAGAGACCCTTATTTTTCCTATATGAAATGTTTCTAAGCATTTACCTGTGTGCTGAGGAGCAGCTGCCATGTTTTGGGGGGAGCTAAGCAGGAGGAAGGAAGACGGCTGTGTTGTGCACAAGTCTTTTTGAATTGCTTAGGCTAAGGCTGCCTCTGATCCATTCATAGTCTGGCAGCTTGCTTGGGTAAATTCTGACTGCTCCAAACTTCCATTTTCTTGCATGCAAACAAAGAATGAACTAACAGTCTTCTATTAAAAACAGCAAACGAACCTCTTAGCATTTGAAGATGAAAGGTAAAAATAAACAATTGTTTTAAATCCTGGTTGAATAGCAGAATACATGCTCTGAACATAAACTACTGTTGCATTTACATTTTAAGGCAAAATTTCTGAAAGACTGTTTCTCCATTGCGTTCCTATTGAACTGAGTTCAGAGATTGCTGTGCCTCCCCTGACAGACACCGCTCACAAACAGGTGTCTCCAGAGCAATATGGTGTTCTAGCTTCTCGTGTATTTTAAATGACTACTAGGCCATTTATTTTCTATTCCAAACCCAACTAGGAAAATGCAGTGTGTGGCCTTTTCCCGTTGCTAAGCAACGCTCTGTATCGCGCATCCCGCCTTTCGCCGTGCCATTTGGCAACGCACACAGGATTGTGTTTGTTCATTTCCAGTCTAGTAATGCTGGGTGCTATATTTCAAGTGCCAGTATAGATCAAAGTATTTCCTAGAAGGATAAACATGTTAACTGGCAGAGAGTGAACGATTAACATCAAGCACAAGCCTTTTAGTATAAAGGACTTGGCATGGCATCCATTGGCAAAGCCATTCAAATGAATGCCATCTATACCTAGTAGATGTGCCACTGAGGAGTTATCCACTTCTTTCCAACGTGCTGCTTGCTGTGCTGAGGTGACTGAATAAGCATGATAGCTGCGAATGAGCTTTGCAGGAGACAACAGTCAGCCATAGCGGTGTATCTGGAGATCTCTGCTGGCTTTACTCGAGCTACTTCAGTTTTGCATCCATGTAACTAATAGTACAATTATATTAAACTGCTGCTTTCTATTCCTCTGCCCTTTGTGAATACTTACAAATGAATCAGAACCTATTGCTTGACTATTTAATGGCACTTGTCTCTAACAAACTCGGAATAGTTTTGTCCAGTGAAAGTAATCCTTAAGTATGGAGCACTCCTTCCTTGTTTCAAGGCAGGGCAGAGCTGGTAATTGCTCTATTCTGCATTTGCACAATTCCCCTAAAATGTGATGACAATCCTCTGTTTAGTATGCATTAAAGAGATTAGGGGAGGGCTGAAAGAGTGTTGATTGGGAAATAATGTTAAAAATATGTAAGACAATTTTTTAAATCCACAGTGTGTATTTTTCCCCTTGTGCCTGTTTTGACATCTTTATTTACTCAAGTTAAAGATGTGTGGCATCATTAATTTGAGATGTACCACATCCTCACTGGTACTATATACACTGGCCTGAGTGTCAGATACTGATAAACATCATCAAAAGTGCTACTGAGAAAGGAATGGCATGGTGCACTGGTAAGCTTAACATGGATGGCAACAAATATGACTTGGTTATAAAATTCCAAACCCCATGGAAAAGCTGAGGGATGTTCAAAAGAAACACGTGTTTCTCTTGTAGAATGCTGCACAATAGTTCCAAGAAGTGAACATTTCCTGTTTCATTCTCTAAAATTAATGAATTGCCTGAGTTATTTTTATAGAACTGTGCTGGTTAGTCAGTCGCGTGTCATCGGGAATATGTTTTATAGGGTTTCTCTGGGTGAAAATTTACTTCCAGCAGTATTGGTGGAACAGGAAGTGCTAGAAGTGATTTGTTAATGATACTCCGTTGTTCGTGGGTCATTATTATCTGTCGAGGCGAAAGACAGCCAGAGGATGAAGCCATGTGTACCTGTTTTTCCCCCTTGATCATATATCGTGTCTCAGGCACAGCTGTAAAGAGGAGAATGAAGTGGAAATTGAGGCAGATTTGCCTTGTGATATCAGAGAACAAGATGACAGGCAATTTCTTCACAGTGCCAGAAACATGTGCAGCTGGGGAGAAGCAGACCTCTCATTTCATAGCAAATAATCGTTTTTTGTATTTTCTAATTAATATATATATTAATATAGACCTTGGCTGTAGGCCTTCAAGCAAGCCTATTTGCCGTGTCTGTGATAGAGGAGCCAAAGCAGACTCTGCTCACTATCTTGTAGCTGTATTGGCAGACATTTCTAGCTGATCTAGAAACACGTTACAGAAGGTCTTTCTCACACTAGTGTGGCAGGAATGCATGTAAGTCAAAAAAATGGCAATATAAAATTGTCATTTTCTATCTCAAATTCATATTCCCTCTTGTTCTTTTCATTTTTCTTAATTTTGGAAACATTACACTGCATGAAGTCCCTTAAGAAATCAGTGAATTGTTTAACATTTGTCTTTCTGTCACTTTTAAAGATTTCTAGTGAATTCTAGTGAATGGCTTTTTGTCAAGCCATAATGCTGAAGTAGTATGAAGTGAGAACAGCATCTCAGTAGCACTCCAAAAGCCACATTTCTTGAATAAGCTTCAATTTCTAAACTGCTTAAATTTTGATTTGGGAGTTCATTAGCTGTTTTTGAGAGCGGAGTGTTACTTATGGTAATCGTGGATAAAAATAACTGGCATGGCCAAAACATTCCTAAAAGGTTTAAAGTTTTTGATATAACTAATTGTGAAAAGAAAACTATTTGTGTACCCTTGGACCAGACATTTCTGAGAGTTTCTAGCACTCTAGCCTGAATGGCATAGGGGCTTGGGGAAGTCGGGAGTGATCAACTTCTCCTGATGCTACCTGGAGTTTCCAGTATATATAATATATAATATATATTCCAGTATATATATATATAATATATAATAATAGGATGCTTCTCGTTGCTTTGCATACACCTCTCTATTATAGAATCACAGAACCACTAAGGTTGGGAAGGACCTCTAAAATTATTTAGTCTAACCATCCACCTACTGCCAATGTGGTAGAATCACATCCCTAAGTTCTATACACACCATAAGAGCTATGGCATAAGACCTGTGCTCCAGACCCCTCACTGTTACCCTTCTCTGAACACTCTCCAGGGCCTCAGTGTCTTTCTGGTAGTGAAGGGCACAAAACTGAACACAGTACTCAAAGTGCATCCTCACCAGAGCTGAGTACAGGAGGGCTAACTTACTAAATAGAAATTTGATGTTCCTAAGGTTTGCCACTGCAACCTGTCCTTGACTGTGTGCTGAAACCAGCTGCAAGTAAAAGGCTCCAGTGTCTTTAAAGTGTCAAGGGATTGCTTCCTATGGTAGGAGCCCATGGATGAAGAAGCAGCGAGCTGCACATGGCAGCCATGGAGTCCCGCACCGCTTGTGCTGGGATGTGACTTGGGGGGGCAGTGGGGTCTTTGAAAGGAAGGAAGTGAAGCCCTCAGTGACTTGCACGCCTTTTGCACACTAGCAGATTGTAGCTGGAATCAGAACAGTCTGGCACTTTCTCTGCTTCCCCATAAAAACTTACAGAGGCTGCTGCTGTCCCTGAGCATAGCAAGTTGGGGATATTTTCCTACTGAGAGAACAAGGCCAAAAAAAAAAAAAAGAGCAGATGAAGATGTGTCTCTGCTTCACCTCAGCGCTTCGCTGCTCAGCACTGGGGTCCCACAGAGCCTGTCCTGCCCTGTGCTGTGTGGGTGATTCTTTGGCAGGCAGGAGGCAACTTCTACTCGGAGCAGCAGCTGCTGTTTGTGGCCATGCAGAGGCACTTGGGTGTGTTGGGGTGTGGGGGGCAGGACTCTGGCAGTGTGGGGCCGCAGGGGAAATCAAATGGAGCAGCTGTTAAATTAGAGCTTCAGAAGGTAATAAAGGTAATATCTTGATGTAATGCCTGCTTCAGCCGAGGCACTGGATTTTAGAGAAATATGGAATTCGTTATTTCCTGATTTCTTTTTATGAGAGATGGAAGTAAAGTCTCAGGAAAAAAAAAAAGAAAAGAAAAACAACCCAACGAATTATTGACTTCTACTTTCCCAAGAATGCAAATGCTAGCAGCTCAACATGTACTGAAGTTAGATTTTTGTTCATTAAAGTAAAATATAATTTTAGAAAATATATAATTAAAAAAAAATCAAACTATTTTTTCTCTTCTTTTTACTTAGATTTCATGTTGTTTTCTTTAACAATAGAAAAAAACTCCCAATAAATTAAATTAATCACATGTTGAACAAAATCTGTTTCTAATTGATCTTTTTGATGCTTCTGCTGATGGAGTTCTAGGACAATGAAAAAAAAGTCCATTATTAATTCAGCTCTATTTAGAACATTGTAACTTGTACCAAAATGTTCCTAGAATTGTTCAGGTATCAGGAAAACAGTTCAGACATGGACCACCGATTGTTCAGTCATGCGAACTGACATTGATATTCTGAACAGTTAGATTTAGTACTATTGCTGGGCACACCATGGTAATCCTAACTCTTGAGAATTTTTGAGATTTAATATTTTTCCTGGAGCTAGGATGAAAAGCCAATCTAAATATTATTCAAACATAAAATCTTCTAGTAATTTGGACTGAGTCTATTGAGACGTTCTAGTTTTATTTCAAGACTTCCAACGTTATAAATTCAGTTTAAACTACTTTTTGAAATCTGAATGAAGAAGGAGACTTTCTCATTTGAAGATATATTCTTTTAATTTCAAAAACCTCTCCCTCTCTGTTTGAACAGAAGTTATTTTAAAACCAACTTCCTTCGAGCTTTTGAATTTTTCATGAATTGTCATTTTCATATGAAAATGCATTGTGAAAAAATTCCTGGCCATCTCTTTTTAAACTTTGTGTAATTCAAAATATAATTATTAGTAGTTTGGGTGCTCTCTGAATTAGATCTCAAACTCGTAGAAATCAATCATACTGTTTACATAAACATCCTTTTACTTGTCCCACTTTGTAATAGATGTTTTACAAAATGTTTTTTTTTTTTTTTAGAAAACAATAGATAGCAAAGATAAAATTACAGCATGGCAAAGGAGGAGATGGTTATCTTTTCAACAGTTTGTTTTTACTGCTGGCTGCTTTTTTTGCCTTCCTATGTGCCTGTATTAATGCCTGAAAGATGGTACATGACCAGTTAATTCACATCTTCAGTCAGACACTGACTGAAATGATCCTTCCAGAAAGCTGATGCTTACTGAAGACTGAACTTAGTCTTTTAGGTTTGCTGCATTGCAAATTGCAGGTATGTTCCTAAACCCAGTGTCTGATCTACACCCTAAATAAATCAAGTATAACTCCATTCACTTTACAGGAGTTACTGCAGATATATATTGCTTAGTTAGGAACAGAATCCAGTCCTTTACTCTCTCACATTTGTGTAGGTATTTACCTACACTGAAAAGAAAGCAATCATAGGGGTGGTAGTGCTGAGCTACATGGCCTCTAGATTTCTTTAGTCCTTTGTGGTTGATAATCTCTCCCACTTAGAGAGGTGAGGGGTTCTGGTAGAGGTAGCATCAGCTCATCTGCAGGTACATCTTTCTTTAGGAAGTGCCAGAGGCTGTCACAGGCTTTGCACCTGGGGCTCTTGGAAGCTGGGCCTGGAGAGTGCCTACAGATTGAATTGGCATTGTGGATCTGACAAATGACTATGGTAGTACAGCATATCCCTTAAATTTGTTTAGATGTCAGACATCTTGGGTCCCTGGGGTGCACTGTGTGAGGAGCTGTGCCACTTTAAAACATTTCAGACTATACTCTGCATGCTCACTTGTCTGAAGACTAGCTTGCTGAGGATACAAGATCTTGGTAGCCTTAGCAAGAAAAGCTGTGATGTAGCCTCTCTTGACATTCTTAGAAATCACCATGATTCATGTACAAACACACAGTTTAAATTCCATCTGTAACCTTACCAGCAAGGGAAGGAAAACTTCTGTCCCTTGGCAAGAGTCCCCAGTGTACTCAGAGTTGTTGGCTGCAGTGGTGTTTTTATGAATTCTAACAACTCTGTCACGAATGTTGTCACCAGATACCTTGGCTGTAGCCACAATAACTGCATTTCCAAATGTTTAACCATGATTTGGTCTTATGAACATGCTCTTCACTGTACTGTATAGTTACTATAAACAGTCAGTGATCATATTTTTAATTTCTATTTACTCCCTAATCTTTCTAGTCAAGGACAAAATATGTATGAATTACTTCCAGACTTCTTGTGCTTTGTGTGTTTAGATACTCTAGAGATAGCTTTCTCTCTCTCCCTTTTTTTTTTTTATCTGAGGACCTTGTGTCCTCAGATACAGAGCAGAAAGATACAGCAGAGAGACCACCACCACTGGAATTAGTACAGAATGTGCATCTGGCATTTTGAAAATGTTGTTTGGCTTCCTGGAGAGATGCAGTATAGCTTTGCATCTGGAAAGTATTCAAAGGGTTTTGGTGGGAAGGAAATTTGTAGCTGTGTAATACAATTATGCAGGCAAGGGTTGTATCCAAAGTTAGGTTAGAGTATGTGGGGAGGGATGTAGGATAAGAAAAAATAACAGTTAACTGCTTTCTTGTAAAGGGTTCTGAGAGAATCAAAGGGACAAATGGTATTTGCTCTAGGCCATAGGAACTACAGCAGAGTAGTAGGAACAGAACATTCACAGTGGGAAAAAGGGAAAGAGGCTTTCTCTGGATCACATGGAAGCTCCCAGTACAATGCTGATCATTAGGATTTTAGAGATGACAAAATTTTGGCCTAAAGTATTCTATTAGATGTGTATATAAATAAGCAAATACAATTCTATGATTCTAATTTGAAATTTCAAAGTGTTAGAATGTAGCTTTGAATGAGTAATATGAAGCAGAAAAGAGCAGATATTTGGAGTATTTTATTCCCTGGCTATAACTGTTTTGGGAAAAAAAAAAAAAAAAAAAAGCTGGAACAGGTTGCCCAGTGGATGCCTCCTGGTCTAGAGAGAGGTGTCCCTGCATATAGGATAGGGGTTGGAACTAGTTGATCTTAAAGGTCCTTTCCAACTCAAACCATTCTGGTATCAGTGGGAAATATTTGATCAATTGTATTCTCCTTTAAATATGGGGAAAGGTCTGATTATTCATAAAATCAGAAACAAAATTTTATATTTACCCCTATAGTGCTTCTTTTATGGTACCAGCTCAGTTTCAATGTTTTTAAGGCAGGGAGATAAGATAGAAAGAGTCACTAAGAGTCCAGCCTAAAGTCACAGAGGGAACCAGACCTGTTGACCTGGAAACCTGCCTGTTCTGCAAACAGACCAAAGTACTGTGTGTGCTTTAGTTTTCCCTCTCTGCTTTCAGAAGAGAGTTGTTTCTTTTGCATATTGCAGGCTGTTCTTCACTTTCCATTAGGAACCACTTCTCAGTATGCTAAATGCAGGAAAGGGACCTCAATTCCATTCACATAAGATCAGCTTTTTGGCAGCCGTATAGCTTTCAGGAGAGAGATAGGAGAGAAAAAGGAAGAGCCCATTAGGAACAAGAAGATGTCAGGCTGTTTTAAGTGCAGGAGTTGTTCAGACAGCAGGTCCTTGTTAGAAGTGTGTAATTTTTGGACACATCCCTAGCCTACACTCTGTGAAGTTCAGTAGCATTTCCAGAAATGAATAGTGGGAGGTGATTGTATCATTAAATCAGACAGCATAAGGCAAAATTTGTTTTTTAGAACCCTGAAGTCTTTGAGTGCACAAATGACATTATTTCAGTGTAGTTATTTTTATTACCTTATTATAAACTTTAAAAAAGCCAAAAGTTTCTCATTCTTCAGATTTGAAGGGGAAAAAAAAGTTGCTTCCAGGCTGAGATGTGACATGCCAAATCTTTGGCCAGAGCAGATTTTAAAGCTATATCATAAACCCCTGAAAATAGGAGTTTATAATAGAAATGCAGACATCCAGTTAATTATATCATCATGAATGGCGCCACTATAATTAGCTAACTTCTATATGATGCCAAGTTTTAAAATATTTTACTTTTATGGTACTGGATGTCAAAAGCTCTTTATGTTAGTTTCTTTCATTTTTCCCTTTATTGTCTTACTGACCTGGCTCAACAGGTTAGGAAAATGGCTTGCAGATTTTTCATCAGAGCTGAAGAACTTTGGCAGCCTCAATAATTAGCAGACTTCTAGAACTTGGGGTGTCGGAGGAGTGGATTCCTTCCAAAGACAGGCAAGAGGACATCAACAGATAGAAACTTCTCTGAATAGCCCTGGACTTATGGTTCGCATTGAAGTGTGTTTCTGAGATCACTGGCAATCTCAGGTGAACAGGAATCTACTAATATTTGGGTGTTATGTAAACTTCTAAGGGGACAGTTTTGAAGAAAGATAAAATAAAGATGATGGAAAGAAACATATATGTTCTATTAATACAATTTACAATTGTAAAATACAATTTTATTAATACAATATAGTTCTGGTTCAAAACCAGAGAGAGGTGCAAACAGCAGAGCCAAAGACTTGGAGATGACAAAAGGTCCTTCTTCAGGTTTCTGTTTCCAAGTATCTGGTAGCTCTTTTGTTAGCTCATCACTTTCCAAATGCTATATAGCACACACTGGGATCCACTTTCCTCTGCAGCTGAATGGAATGATCGTTAAAATAACCATTACAATAATGTGACTAGGGGTGTAGTTTAGGTACAAAGTAAGGATGAACATATTGTTTAAGAACTGGGAGAATCTGTGAACGAACCACACGTGCTCAAATATTATTTAAATCAATAACGATAGCTTAATGTCCTTACTTGCAGAAAAGAGTCATTATAATTTCAATGCCCAGGCGTTGTCTGGGCCTGTGTTTTAAGATGATAAGCTGAATTTTCAGAAAATATTTTTTTCATTATATTTTAAATTTTCTTTTATCACAAAATATCCATATGGGTGTAACAGTATTCTTAAAGTTACTCATTTTACTCAGTATTTAACGTATATATAGTTATTTGCAAATACGAATCTTAGTACGCTTTATATCCATTTTGTCAACTATAATGGAGCAGATAAGATTCTGAAGGTGAAATTTAATTCAAATACACTGCACTCAGTGGCTGATTGCTCTTCAAAAACATCAGAGTTATGCTGCCCTGAGCAGATATTTTTCTGTATGGTTGTTATGTAAGGTGATCTTTAAGGCAATCCTGCTTCTGTTTTGTGTGATTATCTGTCTTTGCGTGAGACTGCAAACTGGGACTGCTATTTAGTACTTGGGCAAGTGAATGTTAACAGTCTTTCTAATCTCATAGTCCTGTGTTATTAAGCCTGGTCAGGTGTTTGCATTTCTTCAGATCTGCTATTTATTTTCATTTCTTCCAGTAAAGCTTCCAATAGCAAATTCCAAAGTAATCTGTTATACGGTAATCAACAAAGCAGCAGGAAATAATGTCGGTTGTGCTTTTCTCTTCCTTCTCTTGCCTGTGTGCTTGTCACCTTGTCACCTTTCCATAATAGCCCTTCTATTTGTGATCTCATTTGTTGTATGTTACTTGCTGGCAATGTGGAGTTCCACAGCTACTGCCATCCTGTACAAAGTTGATGATGCAAAATAATGACATGAGCTAAGTTGCTACACATTCCCTTTTCTCATGTGGGGTTAGGGAAGGAGCCTCAGGTTTCTTCTTCTAGTTCCAACATGTAAGAAGTTGCACTGACTGTGACAGAATGGCCCTGTGAGCAAGGAATGAGGGGCTGGCACCCACTGAAGAAGTAATTTCAGCTCAGACAAGGACATGTCAAGTCAGTGGCTGCCAGCCCCTGTAATGGAATTAATGAGGGGAAGAAATAACCAGCACTTGATAAGTGAGGAGAAGCTCAGAGAGCCGCAGTGCCACATTCAATCACTCCATTTCATTGTTGTTCTCTGGAGATGGGGACCCTCTGACAACCTCCATGAAAGCGGAACTGGAAATCCTAGGAACAGAAAAAGTGAGCATGAAGTGATCAGGTCACACTGATCTCCTTTAAAAAAACTAACACTGGAGAAGCCAGCCTTTCTTTTCTGTCCCTGACTTTGCTACAGTATGCACTTTGCTGCATGGCAGGAAGTGTTAAAATAATTTGCTTTCAAACGAGTAAAGAAATAAAAGTTAGGAAAATATTTTTTTGTCTGTTCTTAATCTTGTTGTTCTGCTGGAATGACACTTTACATTTTCTTACAAAGCATATTTTGATCTAAACTTTTCATATAAACTGAACTGGGCTATCAGGATTCCTGGGACTGCTTAAAAAAATAAAACCTAAGGCATCTTTTTCCATTCCAAATAAGGGCATTAACTAGTAAAGGAATCAGAGAATTAGTCCAAAGAGTGCAAAAATCATTTTGATGCCAATGATATTTTACTCCATACAGTACTTTGCTCAACCATAGATTCCAACACATGAGCAAAATAACAGCCTGGAGAAATGATTCATGTGGAATTATTTAATTCTGTGCAGCAGATCGCTACTTTTAGCTGGGAAAAATATTCTCATAGACTGGTAGGCAACAGAATATCCAGTACAAAGCCAAATGACATCAGCAGCTTCGCTGTGTAACAAAAGGCCGATGGCATCCCCCCTTGCTGAGTGAAAATTAGCAGCAGGTCTTTGCACAGTGCACATACTTGGAGGGGAGGGAATTGTGTCATTGTTATTTGCTATTTCCGCAAGCTGATACTTATCTTGTAAGCACATCAACTGTTTGCTTTAGCTCCACAAGTCATTTCCTATACATTATATCAGTTAGTCATGCCGTTCTGCACTGTGTGCTAAAGAGGTTAAATTCCACATGTAAAGAAATCAAGGATGAACGAGAACTACCCAGATAACTGTTTCAGAACAACTACTAATTTCTTAAATAGTTACTGTGGGTAAACTGTTTCAGGCTTTCTGTTCTACTGCATTTGGAGCCAGGTCTGCGCATCAATCTTTTGAACTTCTTAAAGGGAATTTAGATCAGTTGATATTCTGCTAAGTTACTAAGTTAAATTATAGCTTTTTCTTATTTTTACATCCCCCAAAACATAGTTT
Source organism: Perdix hodgsoniae (assembly GCA_035772895.1). Lineage (NCBI taxonomy): Eukaryota > Metazoa > Chordata > Aves > Galliformes > Phasianidae > Perdix > Perdix hodgsoniae. The sequence goes on from JAPSGF010000031.1 coordinate 4,682,288, forward strand.
TGCATATAATTTCATAAGTAAAGAAATACCTTTTTGTAATCATTGCGTCTTGGCACAGACTGCCCGCTTTTATTAGTGAATGTTTGCCTGCTGTATTGTAGCTGGGGAATTGTTTTATCTTTGCCAGAGAACTGTGTGTCATCTAATAAGTTGTGGGTTGTTTTTTTTTTTCCAGTTCTAATGTCATTGAAGCTTTGGATTTCGTTCTGTCTTTCTACAATAATGTTTGCTTACCATTTGTATTTGTTTAATTAGAATGATACTGTCATGCAAGTGCTCTGTTGTACATCTGAGAATGTAGTAAACGGAACTGTAACTCTTTAAGCACAAGGGAAAATAAGATGAGGAGAAAAATGTGAAGAAAAGGCAGAACTATGATAAAATACTGCATTCTTTGGCAAATAGTAATGAATATTTCATTCCATTTAGTTTGAAACGTAAACAGTAAGATTCCGTTAGAGGAGTAGTACATAGGCTTCTTTCAGTCTCATCTGTCTTTGCACTGTGGTAGATGCCTGATCCACAGTTGTATATCAAATCATCAGTCAAGATTTCAGTCTGTAGCTTTCTGCAATACATTTAAGTTCAGATATTCAAGTTATACAGATTTCTTTTTTTTTTTTTTTAATTCTTGCTGTCTTGTTCCTGTGTATAACTATACTAACATTACTGCTCTTTAACTTTTCCTTATTTTTAAATATCCCATGTATATAATGATATAAAGTATTCATAGAGACAAATGTAAAAATTTATGTCTTCAATTCACTGAACACTTAAGCAAGTTCTAACTTAAAGCATGTGAATAAACCAAATTTGCTTCAATCATTGGCTTCTGGACCATAGCCAACACATTTGGAATGCATCCTGCATATTTATTCCACTATATAAATGATTCTATCACATGCGTGTGAAGTTGCTTGTGATTAAATTTGTCAATTACAGTAATTGGAATGTAATTTAACCTGAGAAGAATTTACTCTGAGAGATTCTCCTGCAATGAAGGTAACCTCTGAAGGCAGAGAAACCTTACAGATTTCGTTTTTGGGGAGAAAACAAAACCAAAGAATGACTAACAAAGTATCTATGTATTAGTTTTTTTTTTTTCCTTGAAATTTGGGTCAAAATTTTGATAATTAACCTAAATAAAAATGGTTAGATTTGTTGCCTTAGATATTTTCCAGATACTCAATCTTATGGATACTGGAAATATCTGGAAAACATGCAGCCAGTTTTCTCACCAGCTTTCTCAATAACTTTGATTCTCCAAGTACTGCCCAGAATAGATTCTGTAGAAAAAGTTTTCATTTTAGCAGTTAATCTGAAAAATATTTATTTCCTAAAGAACTGACATTGATTGTTTGCTGTATTAAAGTGAAGTGCTGATGTAGCAGTCTGTCCTTGCACCTGTCTGACTTGTTGGACATTTTCTGAAAAATTTAAGGGCTGGACTGGTGGTAGTTGACTGCTACCCAAAGCACATACATATGATCAGACAGTGGTGGATACATAATAAGAAACCTTATTCAATCGGAAGAATCTGGTTGTGAAGAGCAAATGTGAAATGCTCTAAAAAGAAAGAAGACAATGTTTCTAAATGATCCATATGGTTTTCTACATTATGTACTTTTATTCATAGAGAAGCTGTGATCTCCATTAATTGATATTCTGCTATGTCATTGTCTGCATACAAATACAGGAATAAATGGTGACCTTTAACAGTAAAGTGGTGCAGACCTGACGTACAGTCCATCTTTTGCCATCAACAGGAAAGACTGTATTTGTATTAGTATTCATATTATTCATTTCAGGAACATTGTTGAGGATGGAGGGCTTACAGGATGGCTAGAGCAACCCTACACAATGTTTGCTGTGCTACAAATGTGTGATGTGCTACAGTAGGAAGCAGAAATTTCCTTTGGTTTTCGTAAATGGAAACTTGAATTCTTTGTTCCCTAGTTCTCTGATTCCTGGACTACTTTCTTCAAAAGAAATTTCAGCTTTTTGTGTTATTTTTAAAACAGGAAGAAACAGTTTTTCTTTGTTTTTCAGTTTATCACTGAAGACAAGCTTGAAAGAACTTTTAAACATGAGTATAAAAATACTGGCATGTGTTTTCCTATCACTGTGAATAGCTAAATTTCTCACAGGAAACTCCGTTGCAGCATGACTTGCTGACATCCACACCTGAGCCACCAGCATTGTTCTTTACCAGAAGGTGGTCAGGCACTCAAACAGGCTTCCCAGGGCAGCAGGCAGAGCACTGAGCCTGCCTGACTTCAAGAAATATTTGGACAATGCTCCCTGAAATGTATTTGAATTTTGTTTTGTCCTGTGCTGAGCCAGGAGTTGGACTCGATGATCCTTCCCTTCTGCCTTGGGCTATTCCATGATTGTGGAAACTGATATTGTTCAGACAGTCTTCTGTATGGAAACTTCCTCATGGAAAAGATGTACAAAGCCAACTATTTATAATGTGCTTGTAAAGGAGATACTCAGATAAAATCTTTGGTGTTTTTGCAAGGTCACAGATGTTATTAGCTTCTTGTTTACAGGGGCCAGATGCAAGTCAACCAATGCATGAGAATCAAAAAGTGGTGCTCTGATCTGATTTGCATGGATCTGGCTCTACCTTGGAAATGGAGCAGGGTTTTATGTTCTTTCTACTGTTCCTCTGGGGGATTTAATTCCTGACAGTGAGACTATGAAGCTTACTTGAAGAGGTTTAAAATAAATAAATAATCCAATATACTGAACATTGTTGAAAATGAGGCCAGATGGCATTATCCATGACCCTACTTACTAGAGGGTACAGGTCTTCCTTGAGATTCTAGTCACTGCCTATCTCTTCACCAAATTCCTAAAATGAAATAATAGTGTTACAGAAGGACTGCAGGTGACAAAAATCGGCAGTACCTTGGCATCTGCTAGGTAGATGGCATATGTGTGAATTTCAAAAAGATTAAATAGTAAGTGGAAGCATTAGTGTGTTCAGAATTATTCTTCCCTTACAGTAACGTAACTATTCGGGTTGACTTTAATATGATGTCCTAAATTTTCACCACCTTGTTTTCCTCCTCCTATTCTCCTTCAGAAAATCTCTAATGAACACAGTAAAAACTACCCTGAGTTGTGCTTTTATCTTCAGAGTCATCTAGTTTCTTGAATCCATATGTATTTTTAGTTACTCAAGACAGTCATTGGAGATTATGAAATTACTAATGGAAGAATCAAGGCTTCTAAACAACTTGCTGCTACTCTTTTTATTTTTAATCATCCAGCTTTCCTTTTTCTTTTCCCCATAACCATTTATGTAGAAGTTTTAAAGGTTATAGATGATCCCTTCTCTATTTACCCACTAATCACTGAGTAAGAGTTTGGTCAGATCCTGCTCAGTAAGTCAAAATCTGAAAACTAATTACTACTTTTCTTCTGATGGTTATGAATACTTAACCCTGTCAGCTCAAATTTGAGTGCTTTGTTTTGAAGCTTGCAAGTCAAGACTATTTATTTAAGTGTTTTCAAAGAGAGTCTGCTGTTTTTCAAAATGTAGTGACAGATAATCGTTACATACGCACTTCAATGGTACAGTGATATCCTTTCTTGCATATCTGTACAGCCAGTGTAGGTTTACAATGGAAGGATATGAGACATCAGGTCTTTCGATAACCCAGGAGGAGGTACTGTTCTGTCTTGTTAGATCCAAAGGTAATACTGACTTCCAATTACATGAACCCCTGTAATGTTAAATGAATGACTGGGGGGAGGGAACAAGGACATGACTGTTGAGTGGGATGCTATAAACCTTGAATGAAGATTTGGGTTTGTGAAAACTAATCTAAGCAAGCTCATCTTTTATCTCTGTCACATTCTGCTTATGCATTGTGGCAATGTCTGTTTCCTCAGGCTACCTTGTTATCTGGAAGTAAACTCCAAATTACCACCAATGTAAACTTTAAACTCACCCACTAGAAAACTACAGGGCTTCTGACATCAGAGGTGCCATAAAATATATCCACTTGAAAGGATGGTACATAGTTAATTTATTGACACACATTCTTATCTAACTGCTGGAGAACGCTGATTCGCCGGACATACAGCTTTTGTGGGAGACTTTCAAATAGCTTTTGAACTGATTTAAAGTGTGCCTTTGACTAAGAAATCCCTGGTTGCCCTGAAATAAATAAGGTGACCAAACTGATCACCAGCTGTGACTGTGTAACATCAGGGAATTTGCCTTCTAAACTATGTCAGCAGTGATGTAGGCAGAGAAACCTACTAAATTCACGTTCACACACAGGAGAACTTAAAGAAAGCTGGATGTTGACATGCTGCAACTATATAGGTAGAACAGATTGGATAGACAAAGCAGGTATGTTACAAGAAGTTTTTCATATATGGAAACGTGAAATGCAACCTTTGTTGTTTTAGGAGACGTTTTAGTACAGATAAGATACCGAGTTTCAAAGAACTCCTGTACTTACAAATCAGTGGTGAAAGAAAACTAGTTTGGCTACTCAAGTATGCTGTGAAAGCCAGACTGGGGGGGAATGCATGTTTTATTAGCCTGAGAATGGTATGACTATTAGTTGTGTGACTGTAAAACTTCAGTGAATTTTTATGCAAATTCCCTTCAAACACTGTCCTTAAAACTTTTAAGAAATTACCTTCATACATAATTTATAATAATTGTGTTTTGCAAAAGAAAATACTATAAAAATTTGTGATACATTTTGAGAAGATATTTCACCCGTGGCAATTTCCTCAGGAGCAAGAATTGAAACCTTCAGGCCTAGGAAATAAAAGAAACAGTATTGCTTAAACTTACAATTAAATAATTTTATCTACCCACTTATATGTCCACAGTAGCTAACTGGCTCAAATGCCTTAATAATTGTACCATAAAATGTGACTCATTTATATATTATTAGGCAAACCATTTACAGTTTTAGAGATTAGAACAAGTGCAGTATTTATTTCTAGAACTGATAAACCTCAAAAGTACCATTTGTGCAAGACTGAGCATACTTAACGGTGTTCTCATAGCACTTCTAATTGATTCACCTATTCACATGTGTATGAAGATGAGAATGTAATTAAAAGAAGGTTAGAACTGTAAAGGGAAACTGAAAAATCCTCGTGTAATCTACTTCTGACTTTCTTGAACAAATGCTGATTTTGGATTTAAAGGTTGACTTTGAGTCACTCACCTTTAGCTCTTCAGCAAACTGTGGCATTTGTATCAGATGGCAAAGAAAATCCCTTTTGATTTTCAGTTTCCGAGTATGTCCAGGTGAAGCACTAATGGAAGTGCCAGAAGAAACCCCTTCAGTGCAAGGCAGATACCTGGCCTTACCTGAAGCCAAGGATGCATAGTGTGCTTGCTGCAGGACTTCATTCAGAAGGTTAGCCAGCACTTTGTAGCTGAGGATTGTCATGGTGCAGAAGAAATGACTGTGTGGAGAAGAGAAAAAATCAGGAAAATGGCTGATTTTTCTTGGGCTTGGAAATGAAGAGGATCTCTTGAGCAGAAGTAATCATTCCATGTACTTAGTTTTGCACAATACAAATGGTCTTTTTTAAGTTTATGTAATAGTCACTCACTGCTATCAGAGGTGAAGCGCGTGTTTGGACCCTGTAGGATAATGCACTCAAAATGGAATTCCAAACGTTGCATCTGAAACAAAGATGCATTAAGCAATAAATATTAATGCAGATGTGACCCATTTTCCTGTCATTAAATGGTGATCTCTACAAAAAATGAAAGAAGGACAAGAACTATGAAATTTCTTGATCAACTTCTTTTTGTACTCTTAATAATTATGTATGTATGCTGCATAATGGCAACATTCTTATTCATAAAATAGGAATGGTTAAGCATAGTGTTAATTATGGACAGTACTTCAAAGGATATTTAAATTAATAACTTTCTGTGTACCTGGCTGACCAACTAACCAGTCATGTGCATCTGTTGCAAACAAGAGGTTCTGTTTTTCTCTTGCTTTTCAAAGAGGAGCAAAGATGAGGTCTGACCCACTGCAGCCAGCAAATACAATTAACAGATAAGTGCAGGACATGTTATAAAGAATTAATTAAACTTAGATTAAAAGCACTGTATTCAGAGAGGTCTCTGAATCCAAATATTTAAATTTATTTGTGTACTTAAATAAGTAATTTTTTTTTGTACTTAACAAAAGGAGTCATACAAAGCTTCTATACTTGCTGTTGTATTTTGAAGGCTGCACATCTCCCAGTGGTAGTTCTGGGGAAGGAACTCACGAGGAAAAGGGAGAGGATTAAGGAAATAAGTGGAATGTAGGTATAAGATAATAGCTTTCTGCTGACCTAATTGACTATTTCTTATACCTTTTCTATAAAAGTACTGTTTACTGGAGCAGAGCCTCCTAGAGCAGCATCTCAGCTGGCTGATGTAGCCATATTACATGGGAGAAGTAACAATCAATGATAGAATGGTTTGGGTTGGAAGGGACTTTTAAGATCGTCTTGTTCCAACTCCCCTGCTATAGGCAGGGACACCTCCCTCCAGACCAGGTTGCTCAAAGTCTCACCCGGACTGGCCTTATGCCAGGATGTTATCATGAAAATTCTAATGATGCCTAGCACCGGAAAATGATTTCAGTGTGTAAATTACTTGTTTGACTAAGGGGAAATTAGGGAATTAGAGAAAGAGACATTTTTTCAAAGTTACTTAAGATGATAATTAATAAAGGGAAACTGTAGTTAGGCTAGTTAGGCTTGGGTGATTTTTAAAAATAATTTTTGGGTTAACTGGATTTATCCCACAAAAAAGGGGTTGTTGAAATATGTTGAGCCACAGCCTGTTCTGGCTTCCAGGCATGCTGTAGATGCAGCACTGCAGTCAGCATGAAGGCTGGGAGTGTCCGTGCTTTGCACGTTGGTGCTAACAGCCGGCCAGAGCTGGGATCTCTTACCTCTTGATCTTTTCTTAATCCTCCAAGCGTATGCTTAGAAGCAACAGCTTTCCCTGCCAAAGCATAACTACTGATATTTTTCAAGCCCAATTTTCCAGCTGTAATAGTTCTGGTACAGTTAAGCTGTATGTTCAACAGCATATGACTTTATCATCTGGGAAGGAACATTACGTTTGGAATCCAGGGGGAACAATGTATAATTCAATTGAGAGTTTGCTGTTCAAGCTGAGCAAATCAAGTTACTATGAATTAAAAAGAGAGACTTCAGTGATAAATTCCCTCAGTGGTTTTGAAGATCATATTAATCTAATGTTATACCCTATCAAGTTTACATGCAACAGTTATATGGCAACATCTAGTCAGAGATGCAGTCTATACTTAGAAATCCCTTTAACAGTTACAGGTAATTTTGGTTTCCTGGAGCATTTTATTTGTATTGTTTATTTTTTAGGTCTGCCATCAATTAAACAAATCTTAGGGGAATTTCTGAGAACTTTACTGGAGCACAGCCCCTCTGTGCACTCTTGTTCTGTTTTTCTAAAACGTCACCAGTGCTGGAACTGAAGTCCATGTATGGGAAGGACATATGGCTGGGCAGAAGACAACATATGTCTTTACTATGCACTTACCATGCAGTTAGTTTGAAAGGCATCTGTTGTTTGTTTAAACAGCTTTTTTTTTCTTTTTGGTAGGGGGAAGGGTACTATCTGTTTAGAGGGGACCTACAAAGAAAAGCAGGGAAGGCGTTGTGTCTGTCTTCTCTTTTTCCTTCTGTTTAAGGGAGAATTCCTTTGGCTTGTTTTTTGCCTTAAAATTATCAGAACTTTGAAACATTATTTTTCATAGTTTTCTTGCAGACATTTTTGGATCACTGGAGTTTCTCGGGGAGTTATGTCATCTTTAAATGGAAGAGGAAATAGGTATGGATTTCTGACAGTGCATTTCTCCAAGCACTCCCAGTGAGATGCGTTTGTATTTCTGTTATTGTTAGAACACTCAGCAACCTCACGCACAATTACAGATCTGCAAAGCTGGTTGACGTTGAGCATCTTGCTCAGCGTCTTCACTTGGCAGTGATATGTTTCTGCAGCTCAGACTGCACACGTTATTCGGGGGAGCAGTTTGTTGTTTTCCCTCTGGGAGCTCAGCAGGTGTGAGGATGTGGCACCAAGCTCATCCTTCCCAAGCTTACTGCAGGTGCTGGGTTGAGCCAGCTGCCCTGAGCTCTCAAGAACTGCACCCTCTGCTGAGAAGGGACCCACCTGTAGCCATGAATCTTGTCAGCCATCTTGCGTCTCCCACTGAGACTTCTGTCTCTGAGCCCTGTCACACCCAGCAGCTCCTTCCAAGCCTTGAGTGGCTCTGGGACCTCCTTCCCCTGGGTCTTGTTTTAACGGTCATGAGCCTGCAATCCAAAGCAGCTATTAAAGAATTTACAGAAAACTTCACACACGGAGTAGGCCAGAACTTGGCAGCGGCAGCAGTGTTTTTCTTAGCAAGTACAAATTTGGAGGCAGGCTCGGTTTTGGCAGGAAAGAATTCCCAACTTAGTTTATAGGCCTTTCAAGCGTGGGATCCCTCAGATGTCTCAGATTGGCTGGTGTGCCACTTGTCTTCCCCTCCATGGAGAAGCACAGTATGCAGACCTGCATTTCTGTGGTGTTTAGTGCTTTAGGAATTCCTAAACTCAAAGAAAAAGATGAGACAGAAGGACAGGGGAGTGAAACCTGTTATCCGAGCACTGTAATCACTCATGTGAATACTCCTAGTTTTTGAACTGGAATTCTCTGAGGGCATCTTGGTATTATGACAGGCAACATGCTCAGTTAAAGACTGAGTTTAAGTTGTAGAAAACCCATGAGCCTGAGCACAGCAGACCCTGGAAAGTCTGGTCTGGAGGTATGTTTCCGGGGCCCATGGCTTACAGTAGGGGAGCACACAGACTACCTAAAGGAAAACACATTTTACATATGTTTCACTGTAGTTCCCTTTTGTTGTTTAGCCACTGTTCTTTTTTATGCTAAAGCAGATTGGAAAATTTTCAATAAATTTTATGTTGGTGAGAGGATAAAAGTACTCTAAAAAACCCCTGTTCATTTCCTTTTGCTTATGATTCTGGTATCTTAAAAACCACTTTCATCTTTCTGCCTTCACTTAAGAACAGAAATATACTTTTCTAATGACAAAATTCCATAAAATTAATACAAATTAGCCCTGTTTTAGGTGTGGGAAAGTTAAAGGAAAAAAAAAAGTGATCGACAGTGGGGCTATGGAAGTTGAACACTGAGTGTGCCAGTGGAACCATTTACAGAAATGAATCTGTAAGACAGAAAAGTTACAGGAATGTTAGAATTCAGAATGAGTTTTCAGGTTGAAAAGATGTCTACATTTTCCTCCCTTGGATAAAATACATTTTAAACACACTTGAGCAAAATACAGTGTGAATTATGGATTGGGACAGTCAATTCTTTAATATTTATTGAGGAAGTACCTAAGGACTACAGTGGTTCACAAGCTGAAGGTGACTCGTGTATGTTACTATTGCTTAAGAGTATTTTGGATAAGAAAGGAATTGTTCTTTCTGCCCTAGTCATTGTGTACATAGCCTTCACTGGAAAACGGTATTGATGTGAACAAAGTGGGAAGAATCCAGAGGAAAGCAAGAAGGGTGATCTGAGACATTGCAAATATGGCTTAGGTGAAATGATTGAAAGAGTATTATCTAAAGAAATAGAAGACATAATATACAAGTGTGAAATAGCTGAGAAAAGAAGAAAGGAATAATGTGTCCTCCGTGTCTGTGAGACACCAGAAGAAAAATGATGAACTTAACTTCTATCAAATGACTTTGGGCTTAATGTTAAAAAAATAATCCAGTAGTTAAACTAAAAAATGCTGATGTACAGGGAGTTGCTGAATCTTTGTTTTAGATGTCTTTAGGTAAACATCTAATGGAAATAACAAGAGTGTAACTGACCCTGTTTTGGGAGTAAGGCACCAAATACCTTTCTGAAGTCCCTTCTGGCTTTAGTTACCACAATTCTCTTCCGATTCTGTGCATGGCTGCCTTATTCCTGTTTCTCTTCTGAGTATCTTCCTATATATCTTTGGAAGGCCAAGGTACCTGTTTTGGGCCCAGAATACCTCAGTTCTCCTGTCCCAGTAGGCAAAGGGAATTTATTTTGGTAAATCCCATTGTGAATTCAGTTTTCAGCAACTTTTCTCCCAGTGAAGACATCTGAATTCCACTTGTGGACCTACAGTGGAGTAACACAGCTGCCAAATCTGCCTGAGTTCTGGTTTATGTAACCTGTTATAAGACTGGGATACATGGTTGAACATTGGTTTGGCTGTATCAAAGGAAAACTGAAGACATGGAAATATATTAAACAGTCTTGAGAGTCTGTAAGGAACAAATACAAAGTTTATTTTTGTCCAAAATTTAACTATTTTATCAGAATAATCTTCAACTACTGATGTATGTAATATTCCATACATTTTAAGACTTTTTTTTTTTTTGACAGGAAGAATGCAGAAGTAATTTTAATTTTAATCATTTTATTTTTATGAACTCCTGAACTTGTTTGTATACACGGAGATCTCCAATTACAGTGTAATTAGAGTAACCCAAGAGCCTTAAGATCAGGAGTTCAAATTCATATTTGTAAATATTCCACTAACATCTAAAACACTCTTCAAAGATGTTTATTATCTCCATTTTTTGATTGATGGGGTTGTCATGCTTTTGAATACAATCGCGCTAGTACTATCAGAGAGAGAGTTTCATCTATATACAAGACCTTTATTACTTGAGTGTTTAAATAATTGTAACTGTAAGGTAATGAGAGCAAGAAGTTAAATGTACTGGGGGGGACGAAGGTAAAGTGTCTGCATGCTTCTCTCTCCCTTTTATCTACATAACGTCTCTATTACTATTATTACTTTTACTAAACAATAACAGCAGCTCATATAAAAAGCAAAAGGACAAAGCAACACGAACAGTATGGCCAGCCATGTTTTTATTTATTTAACTTTTTTTCTCAGGAAAGGTTTGGGGATTTGGGAGATGATGCTGACTTTTGGATTCTTGAAAAAAGAAACCTTCATTTATTTTATAAAGTATATAACAACATCAATCCACCCAGAGCTGCCAAAGAAAATTCTGTTCTGTGTGATCAAGTTCCTTATTGGCATGCAGTACTGGAAGTGATATGCATGCAACAAATTCATCTATTTGCTCTCATATTACCAATAGCTTATGGCATCGTTTGGTCTCTGGATATTGTCTGTTCTATTCCTTTTATGAATAAATGTCTGTTGGACTGGTTGTTATTTCTGGAAATAGCCCTTTTAGAGAAGCCTGGGAAATATCTATTGATCCAAGACAAATGTGGAAACATGGGATTTTTGGCAAAAGCTTATGAAAAGTAACATTTCTGAAATGAGATGATTAGGAATCTTGCAGTCTTTATTCAAGTAAGCTATCATCAGCCTTAGTTGGGATTCTCTAATGTCTACAAGGAAGGATTTATATTTCTCTTTGTATTCTCTTCTGTGTTTCACTGGTGATTCTAGGGAATGTTTAATGAATAACTGATTACTGAGAGCAGTTTAGCTTCATAAAAAATCAGCCCATTAAGATTAGTATTCATCTCTCACTCTAAGAGAGTAGATTACATTCAGGGTTTGGGAACTGAAGGCCTTCAGAGCTGGAAGTCCACTGGCATCCTGACCATCCAGTGGGTACTGGGAGGTGCTGGCAAGACCTGCTCTGCAATTCTGAGGCAGTGGCTGTGTTGGGCCAGAATCCTTCATACCTGGGTGCCCAGCATGGCATGCCCAGCTGTAGCTGTAGCTCAGCACAGTGACAATTTAAAAAAGAAGTTCTGAGTTCTAATGAATAAGTACTGTATTCAAGTGTTTATTTAAGAAATTGTTTGTAATTGTTGTAGAAAGTCAATGTTGTGTTGCTGTTGAAGTAATGTCACTGCCTAGTAGCAGTGACAACACTTTGGGGGCAGGCACGCTGCTTCTACTGTGGCTGAGGCTCTCTTCAGCCTGAGATTTGCTCCCATTAGGGGATGTTGTGTTTCTCAGTTATTGTATTTTATTTTGTTTTTGTATGGGATTAAAGACATTTGTTCTGCATGTCTCATCAATTTTCCTGTTCTGAAACATAAATATAAAGAGAAAAAGTTTGCTCATTCTCTTCTGAGACAGTAGTTCTTAGCAGTGAGTGCTTTTCTAGCAGCATTACATTAAACTGAAAAAAATGTCTAACAAAGCATGTTTCAAATATATGTTCTGAGTGATGGCTTCAACAGGACATGGGGGATGCTCTGCACATCAGTGCTGTGCCAAGAAACAAAAGTGAGGGACTGAACATAAAATAGCCGCAGTTATTGCAGCATATAATCTAACGTGAAAATCCAAACAAGTAGGACCCAGCATGCAAAAAAGTTTAATGGAACCAGAAGGGATAGCAGCCTTGAAAACAGCTCTGGTTTTGCTGAAACATGAATCTACAGTGGGGCAGGGGATAGCTGGTATACTATCACCACTAAATGGCTGCTTATTGCTTTATGGAATTCTCTGCAATTCCTGTTTCTCTCCATGTTTTGTTAAGCTATGTGAGGAATTGTGCTGAAAGTCACAAGGTATTCCTTCTGTACCACTTACTTGCTCGAGGAAGTAGGAGGATTCACTGTGTCTTCCAAGGGGCTGACAAGACTTCAGTCCCTTCCTTGTCCCCCTTCCAGCCTGCAATTCATTGTGGGACACACTTGGGGTGGATGGATGACCACATACAAAAAGGTAGAAAAGGACTGAGTATTTCAAATTCCTTTGCCTCGGAGTTGTGAAAGTTTTCTACAGCTCTTCGTGTCTTTCTTTCTTGTTTAATAATTTTGTTCTTCCTTACAAAGGAGACTTTGATAAGAGGATATTATGTCCTCAGCTGAATCTTGCCATGAAGCACTATACGAGTTTTCTTCAGTTCATTCTACCTCAAAATGGTGGCTTTTAAGAAATTGTTATCTTGATTCAGTCATCTTCTTTTTTATCTCTCACATGAAAATCTCTTACAGTGTTCTTAAGACTTTGCATTTATGTGACACTTTTCATCTGAGGCTTTTAAACTGCGGAGTATTATAATTTTTTGAAAGGAAGGAAGTTCTACCTGAGATACGTGTTTTTAATTAGACTAAACAAACAGTAATAAAGTCATGGCCCTGATTCTGCAGGCCAATCCCACTGATTGAACCCAGCTCTCATATGAATTCTTTGTGAAATGGGCCTGACTTCAGATGTCTTTCTTCTGGAAATGAAGGAGCTCAGCTGCACCACATGATTAGCTTTCTAAGCAAATAACTTTTTGGCTATCAATGGAGGGAGCCCAGGAGGAATGACCTGCAGGTGTGGAGGAAAATTTAACTTCCCAGCCATGCAGTACTAATTCTTTGTTCTGCTGATACAGGATTAGAGCTCAATGGGAAAGAAAAAGATCAATGACATTTAAGGCTTTGTCTATATGGGGGGTGGGATTTTTATGTTCTCAGCACCCATAACTGGGAACAGATTTTCAATACTGCTCAACTCCCAGTAGATGCTTAAGTACATACTAGACATTAAAAACAGCTCAGCACCAAATGTAGCGAACACCTGAAAATCCATCCATTGTTTGGATACTTAAGTTCTCTTTTCAGAAATAGAACTATATTTAAAAGAAAAACTATAAATTCCCCAAAATAGCACATAAAACGTGTAGCGTGAGTGATGCTTCTGTGAACCTGCTGCTAAGCTCACTGCATTTGTTGGTGTTTACAACATGATCACTGTTGTGAAAATTCCATTAGCAAAAGTCCCAAAGTAGTCTCCACTAGAGGTGAGTAAACTAGTCAGGAGACAATTAAAAGAGATTCAAACCATTTCTCAAAACTACTGAAATTTAAATCACAAGCCTCTTTGAATTTTAAGATGTTCTTCTATTAGCAATACATATTATTACATTTTTGTCTTCTGATTTCTGGAATTTGGATAGACCTGAATAAACAATTTTATCTCCACCCCCCCCCCCCTTTTTTTTTTTTTTCTAGAAGTGGCAAAATAACTTGCTAAAGAAAGGCTGAAGGAAGTTGACTTGGCCAGAAGTAAGAACTGGCTGCAACTGTCTTAGGAAAGGTCTACCAAAGAGCTTTTATTTGGCAAGTATGCATATATATATATTATTTGAAGTAGTGAATTGAATGAATCATAATTCATAAAATGGTCAGCACTCTTAGGGCCCATGAATGTAATTCTTAGATTAAAAACTAATGATGCAGGCAAATTTGAAACAGTTTGCTATACTACAGTCATTTCTGGTCATCATGTTTTTGAACATCCTTTATTTCTGGAGCCAGCTCAGTGCTGTAGAGTTTTGCCAACCTGCAACATCTTTCTGAGTGTGGAAGCGGTGGGATTCCCCCAAGAGTACTACAGACGTGACATCTGGATTTGCTAGTGAGGCCGCTTTGAGTTAGTTCATGAGTGACAGAGGTCATATTTCTTTGCTAATGTAGCTGAGACCCCATGAGAAAGGCTTTGCCAATCTGATATACAAGTACAGTGATCATGGTGAAATAGCATAGTTGGATGGTGCAATTAGATTGATGGATTTCCACTACTTATATGATTCTTTATGGGATGAAGGCCAGTTTATTTTGAGTTTTGTATTTGGCTGAAAAAGTCTGTTAGTTAAGATTCCACTTTGAGGGACTTGGAAGTTGTGGGGATTTTTGTTCTTTTGTCTTGTTTTGAAGATATAATGAGGACTTTGCACTGGAAGCCTGCAGCAATCCTGTTATGCTGTGATTAATGTCACTGTATAATTCTGACAAGCTGAAGCCCTCCCAGGGTGCTCATTCATCGTGGATCTTCTATAGCTCTTATTTATTTATTGAACAACATGTAATCACAGTTCCCTTTTTTGTTTAATGTATCAGCATTTCAGTGTATATGGACTTCAAGGTTTCAGTTTTGTTGACAATAATGAGATCATCCAGACAATTATTGTTTGATTTTCACTTCACTAGTGAGGAAGATTAAAGTAAAGTTAAGGAGCTTTGTCTGTTTCCTGTTACCCATTTACTGAGGAGGAAGAAAAACTGTTTAAAATGTATAAATTATGAGACTTTAGATCATGCTCAAGCAGTACGTGAGAAGACTTGCATACTGTCAGTTCAGAGTTTTGCATGGGTCAAGCTGGCCATGATTTAGCCATGATTTAGTTAAACCCCTTTAAGCAACAGGCTTGAGTTAAAGTCCAAGGCATATCATATGTGCCTACTACATAGGTGCATGTGTCCAGCTACTACAAGTTCAAGTTCTTCACAATGGAAAGACTAGTTGCTTGCACAAGGATTCATGCCTAGCATTAGCATTTTTTTAAGGCATCCAGGCCTTATATAGGATATTCATACAGAGTTCCTGAGTTGCCATGTTTCACTGGGAGAATAAAAACGGATGGGAACTCAGTAAAATCATAAAATAAAGTAGAATA
The DNA here is from genome assembly GCA_035772895.1 of Perdix hodgsoniae. Classification (NCBI taxonomy): domain Eukaryota; kingdom Metazoa; phylum Chordata; class Aves; order Galliformes; family Phasianidae; genus Perdix; species Perdix hodgsoniae. Next base: position 4,697,777 of record JAPSGF010000031.1, read on the forward strand.
ATTGAATTGAAAGAGACCTATAAAGATTGTAAAATCCAACTGCAGATCACTTCAAGACGAATCAAAAGCTGAAACCTATTATTGAGCATGAACTTGTAGTAGGATGCGGGATAACATTCCAAAATGAGGACTGTGTGGTGTCATGGGCCAAAATGACAATAAGGATACCAGTCACATTCTTTAATACGTCAGAAACTGTTCAGATGCTTCTGTGATAGGTGTGGTATAAGAGTCCAAAGATAAAGTGATGGAAAGGAGTACAGAAGCAGTACTACTCAGTAGCAATCATAGCAATTATAGAATGGTTTGGGTTGGAAGGGAGCTTTAAGATTGTCTAGTTCCAACTCCCCTGCTATAGGCAGGGACACCTCCCTCCAGACCGGTTTGCTCATACACCAACAGGAGTATGTACTGCTTTGGACACTTAAAGATCAGACAGAAAAATCAAGAAGTTGGAGGGAATTCTGAATAGATCCACTAACATTATTGAAGTGCATTGAAAGAAGACGGCAAGAAAAGATTAAAAGAACTGGATGTGCACTGCTATATGATGATTAAGAAGGTACATAAGCAACTAAGGCTAATTGAAGTGCATGAATGTAAAGGAAGGAACATAACTATGTGGGGGTGTTATGAGGGCTTGTAACTGGGAGTAGTTGGATGAAATTAATCAAACAAAAATTTAGGCTGGGAAATTTCCAAACAGTGGACCATATGTTCCCTTCTGGCATAAAAACGTGTGAAGGGGAACAAAACACTCTAAAAGCCATGTGGCTTTTGAAGTGCAGCTGTTGTTCCACATGCTCTCCCCTGCTCTGTGAAAGTAAGGGCCAGGGCCAGGTTTCTGAAGTGCATATAATATCAACACAAGTGTTAGAAAAACCAGGAAATCTCTAGTTAAGCTTATCCACCTCTTGAAGACTGGGTTACAATTTCTGCCTTTACCTTTAAGCTGCCCTATTTTTATTTTCTGCATCTCCTTCCTCCACCAAACTTTGACTTCCACTAAGACAGCATGTTCAGAAATTTATGGTTTACTTCATTAAAGTTGATTGAGGCTTGGAAGTATACAGTTAATGTGTGGAGAGCCTTTCAGCTGAGGTTATGTTCCAGTCTGTAGTATTGAGGGGTGGACAATGAAGGGTGTTGTACCATGTTTGATACCAGTCCTGATAAATAAGTCTAATAGCTGCTTTCCGTTTGACAGCTAGTGTATGTGGCTGGTTACCACTCTGTATGGGGGACAGAGATCTTTATGGCTTCTGGTTAGGAGTAAGAAGTGCTATATAGAAAGAAAAGTATTTTTATACTATGCTAAATATTCAGCTAATAATTTCTGTGAGTTTTTTTTTTTTTTTTGTCTTTGCATTGTGTACAAATATATGGGTGACTTCAACATTTTTTTTCTTTTTTATTTCTGTTTACAATTTTATGAAAACCACAAGTAACTGCTTCAGCAAGCTTTAAAAGTCTTGCTTTGTGACAGGATCTTCTCAATCTTACTGAGTCCTGGTGCCCTCCAAATTGCCCTACACTTCCTAACTTCCCCCTACTCCATAGACACCACGGCTGTACTCCAGATCATCCAGTGAAGAACTACTATGTCAAGTTTGGGGACTAAATACAATCATTTATATATTTCAGCAAGACTGAAATGTGTTTGCTTAAATGCATGTCTCAACAATAACTATAGAGTCGTTGCTGATTTATTCTTAATAAAACTCCAGAGAACATAATATGTCATACAGTACAACATTTTGATTTTTCTGTTTGCATATTTCTAAGGGAGACAGTTTGACCAAGACAGTTCTCTTATTTCTCGATTTTAAACAGACATGGCTCATTCAAAAGCAGGCTAAAGGAGTTTGAAATATAAACTGTTTTCTTAGAGAGACAGTATTTATCCATTTGCCCTGTGTTTTGTGCTAACTTTTGTTAGCAAATCTCTAAATCTTCAAACAGATCTCTAAATTTCCTAACACACATCTGAATTGAAGCATTGTTCATATTTTCACTCTTTAGGAAGGAGCTTAGACTATTCAAAGCAAAATCCTTTAAAAAGTAGAAGAAATTTCCATTTTCCACTATTATTAATAAATCATTATGAAATAATTATATTTAGATGAAATTTGCTGTTGATATAAAGAGATAAGTTTTACCAGTTTACAATAATTTGTCAGCTTGGTCTACAGCTGCTTAGGGTAGTCTTCATGCCTTTTTATTAGATTGTAAAATGTATAGACTATCTAATCATTATTGGTTATAAACTTGATAAAGTGGAGTGAGTACTATTGTCAAACATTTAAGAGACCCTGAGCAGCTTTGTGTTTTCTCGTGTTAATATATGCAAGTAAATATCATCATCTTAACCAAAAGCTAGGAACAAATCTTTTTTCAATGTTCACTTTAATATTCTCAAACACCAAACAATAAATGAAATAGACCTGCACCCAAACTGAATTAAAATTTCATGAGAAGCACAAAGACAAGAGAATTCTGAATTAACGAAACCTTTGCCTCCTGCTGTGTATCTAGATGTAGCTGGAGTCCCCTAACCTTGATTAGTGCTGACACCAAAGGCTGTGTGTTATTGTAGATCAACTCGTGCAATTACTGCTGACATCTTTAATCTTGCTTTTTAAGCAGAAAAAAAAATATAATGCTGTCTGGAGTTTAGAAGTTGGAGCTAGAGAAATTCAGGCTTGAAGAGATGTGACCATTTTTAACAGTAAGGGTAAATTAACAATAGGAACAATCTACCTAGGGACACTTCGGTTTCTTCTTCACTTGAAGTCTGTATTAAGACTGGGTATCTTTTTATAAGAGGTTCTGTCAATGTAACAGAAATATTTTGATGCAGAAATTGATGATTGGGGCTGTCGCCTGTGTTACTCACAGGAGATCAAATACAATGGTTGTAATGGTCTGTTTTAGTTGTAACATCTATTGATTCAGTGAGTGAATTATGTGTGCAGCTAGATAGCTGTAGACAGAGCTACTGAGCTTTTATTTACTTGATACTTACGACGTATGCTTATCTTCAGCATTTTATCAATAACGAAAAGCAGTATCTATCTAGATTTAAACATACGAGGGACACATTGCTTCACTTATTTCAGTAAATAGATTGGAAGACTCTGCTACCAAGCTACCTTGTGAAGTTTTTTCAAACAAACCATGAGCTCACAATTGAAATAATTTTAGCTATTACATTGTCAACATTTTCCAATTTCTTGAAACTATCTTAAAATATGTTTATATGATAATGCATTATTTTAATTCCCATTTCTTCAGGGCAGCTTAATAGAGAAGTTTGGTTAATCTCCAGACATAGAATTTGAAAAAAAAAAAAAAAAAATAGTATGTATGCTGACTGTGTGGGATTTTTGTTTTGTTTTATCTCATTTTGCTTTTAGTAATAAATGCAGTTACTTAAGTCAATTTGTTTAACAAAGCAGACTGGATCTTGGTGAATCACCTTAATAGGTTTCAGAGATGGCTTTTTAATTCATTGCAGCTCTTAAGCTATTGAGACCAGAAAATGAATGAATTATGTCTCTTAAAAACAATAACAACAAACTCACATCTAATGACTTCATGGAACGATTTCAAAGTAACATTGCCCCTGGTGGAAAAATGGGAGCTGCCTGCTTTCCAAATGGGCTGCACCTGTGCAACTCTCTGAGAGGTTAAAAACATATCAAAGAGTTTCGTCTGTGCAGGGCCTTCTGGGATGTGCTAAATGGATTCAGAAGTTGGAGGAGGATCAGCAGTCCTGGCATCATGTTCTGTGTTACTGTTGGCCCTTGTTTCCTGTTAATCGTGATACTGCCAGAGAAAGACTTTTTTCCTATCTCATAAAATAAAATAAAGACTCAGCCTGCAGGCATGGGATCTGATGCCTTTGCTTGCTGCAGAGAGTCAGTCATCTGGTTTTGGTGCTTAACATCTAATAGCTGGCATATGGACAGAACGCAGTGTTGTGTGCTGCTCCTCTGGCTTCTCGTAATCAGCAATTGGGATCTATTATTTCAGCAGGTGTGCTAATATCTGCAAGCATGGCTGCCTTGTTCTGCAGAGCTGAAGATGTGTGGCTGTGGCCTCTCACATAAAAATGTTAATAAAATTATTATTGCACAGAACGTGTTACATTCCCGTTCTACAAAATGGCCAGTGTCCTTAGGGAAACACATATGGATTAGACTCAATTTTATAGTGCTGTTGAACTAACTGAACAATAACAAAATGAGTTATTAAAAAAAAAACAAAACAACAGTACTACATATATACATATACATAAGTTCATATTTGACTCCAGAAACACATGGTATGCTGAATACATGTTGTGTTCTTATTTTTTTTTCTTGAGTTTCTGCTTCCTAACATTGTCCTATATATGCTAAAGTTAACATAATTAGTAGAAACCAAGTATTAGAAATTTTAATAATTATTGTGTTTGGTTGGATTTCTCTTGCAAAATGTATTCAACAAAGGGAAGCTGCTGTACAGATCCCATCATGTTCTACCTCTACCATCAGTAGGAAAGGCTGCAGAAGTTTCAGTAACAAGCTGTTGAGCTAAAAGCAGCAGCAGGAGGCTGGTAGCATCCCTATCATGAACATGCACATCTCTTTAGAGATATATGTGAATTTTATAGTTGTTCACAAACAAGAAAATCCAGCAGCTTACCACCATCTCCTCAAGCAGCTGTCGTGTTTCTAATAAGAAAATCGGAAGACAAAGAATTTATCTTTGTGCATCTGTTTCCATTGCAGAATTAGATATCACGTGATATACAAGAGGCTGAGTTAATACTGCCTGTAGGCACTTTAATGTTTGTACTTACATGTATTTACCCTTTGAAAGTCCTATTTCTTGTTTTATTTTCATTTCATTTCAAGATGTGCATTCAGTCATCAGACAGTCTATTTACTGGAGAATTACAAGTATTTCTTAGGATGGTGTTGGCATGTAGCATGGCATGTAGCATGTTCTTGCCAGCATTTATGCCCTGGATCATGAGGACTATGTATGTGAGTGTCTCTGCACGATGTGGCTACATACTTGCAAGATTCATGAGACAGAGTAGGTTTGAAAGACCAGAAAGCTGCCACTTAGCCAAAGCTCTGGCTGAGTGGAGAAGTTTTGCTGCTGCTCTGCCTGAATCTGTGCTATCTGAATTGTGATGGCTATAATGTGTGGCTCAGAAAGATAAATATTTAGACCTTCATATAGCTAAACTTGGAAAGTGCAACTGAAATCAAGGAAAACTGAACACTTCATTAATTACAAATGAATTATCTAGAGTTCAAAGCCAACATTTTTTTGTATATAAATGAATACTGATTAGTTGTAGCAACAAAATATGAGTGCAGAAAACATAATTATTGTCTTCATATTTTTCCCAGAATCAGCGTTGACTGTTCTGGATGTTTGAACACATCTGTGACCACTGCCAGCTGCAGGCTAAATGCCTCCTGAGTTGCTGAAGTCTCCTGTGTTCACTTCTGTTGCCTGACGGTAGGGGCTCTCAAACACAGTCTGGAGGAAAGGCACAGTAGGATTTTACAAATTGTGCGATTTAAACTGAGGGATTTTTGTTTCAAATGTATAGAAGGGGGAAAAACAGAGGTAACCACATCATTTGTCAGTGGAAAAGAAATGATGACACATTCAGAGTAGTATCTCTATATATACAAAGAATGTTCTAAACCTCACTTTAGGTATGCAGCTGGAATTGAAATAGTGAAAGCTGCTTAACCTTTGCAGTCTTATTAGGCCTCAACAGATATACACTGGCCATGCTCAGGAAGTATTTTCTTCTCTTCTTATCTAATGAGCTCTCCTCTCCTACAGGCTAGTTACTGAAAGGGAAAAAAAAAACAAACTACAATTGTTTAAAAAGTATGAATTATGAGGCTTTACATCCTGAAAATCTGTGAGGAATCTGTGTGCCATTAGGAGTTCTGAATAAGCTGAACTAGTCTACTTGGCTTACCACCAACTCAAGCTCCCTCTCAGAGAGTATGAGTTGATGGTCAAAGTGCTTCTTAGAATGTGTTGGAGGTGTTTGTCCAGTTCACACACTACAAAATTCTTTACAGCGTCAAATTCCTTCTCAGAAATACTTTGTATGAAGGGTATGTATATAATCTTAGAGTCTTGCAAAAGTCAGTATTTATGTTTTTGGAGGAGGAACGTGTCTCAGTTAGAAAGTAGATGCAGGCAGAAATGTATTTTTCTAGAAAAGAAGTGTGCTTACTAGAAAATCAGTCAAACCAACCAGAAATAAAGTAGAAAAATCTTTCCTGTTTTGAGTGCAAACCAGATTTTGATGTTTGCCTAGAAACAACTCTAGACAACACCTGGTTTTCATTTGCCAGCACCTGGTTAGTGAGCCTTTGAAAGCTGTTTCTACCTCTCTCTGTATTGTCCTGAACGTTTCATAGCATTCTGCATATAGGCCTTTGTGCTAACACAGCTCTGCTCTATATTTCTGCACACAACTGTCATGCCGTAGTACTCTGCCTATGGTACCTGACCTACAATATCTGAGGGTAAGACATTGCTACTAGAAGAGTTGGAGCTTTTAGGTCTCCAGGACACTGTATTCCCAAGCAGTTGAGTTTGCATGGGCTGCGGTTTTCTCCCCCATTGGAACAAAACACTGTATGACAGAGTTTGAGGGTAAGGTCACAATATGTCTTCTACAAAGGTTTTTTTTTTGTTTTTTTTTTTTTTTTTTGCAGTTTCTTAATCTGCTGCATCTCAGACAAATACTCAGTTAACTATCAGCCCTTGGTCTAATCTGCTACATCAGGCACATAAGGAAAGCGTCAGCTATATTGGAGTAAACAAAGGGAATGAATTAGAAATCCCATTCCTGAACTTATTAGTTAGAATTATATTTTTTGATTTAAATAAAAATTTTGAAAAAAATTGCCTTTATAAGGCAAGCTCATACAATGCAAAGAAAATCTGCACGATAAATTCAGAATTTTTAGTATTTAGAAATGGCTAGTAAACACCTTTATCTTTCTTCCTTGGCTTTTCTCTTTGGTTATGAGGATGGGAATTCTCAGGTTCTGCCACAACATCAGTCAAGATAGAGAAGCAGCTCTGTTTTGGAGAAATGCAGGGAAATGAGCTAGAATAGCTATACAAAATACTGTTTTCCTTATTCTTAATAGTTTCTTAACTAAAGTTATCATACTGCAGTCATGAAATATCTCGTGGTAAATAACTTATGAAAAAAATGTGCATTGTGATGCTTCTTTTAGGTATTTATGTATAAATGTGGCTCGTTTTACGCTAAGACCTACCTAATTTTTTCCATTGTTTGTGACTTTTACATGAAGAGTTCCATTAGACTTGCTGAGATATGTAAAGAATATTTGCACTATATTTGAACTCTGACTGGAGTTTAGAGACTAAATTAAGCTTTGTTCTTCTCACTTCTTACAGAGCTTAATATTTTAAACATGGTCCCTGAGCCAAGTTGTTTCCTCCCAAGAACATGCGTTAGGCATCAGCTCTCGCCCGTCATTTGCTGGGATTGATAATGTGCCAAGTCTTGAAGTTTTGACTCAGTTCTTATTCTGACAAGGCTCTCATGGAAATCAATGGAAGTTTTGCCTGATTAAATGCTTCTGGATTCTTCTCCAAAACATTTGGCTTATTTATGTAAGGCACATTTGGAAAAATCCAACATTTCAGCCCTGTAAAGTAGGATTATCAAAATCTTAACTGATGGAGGACATTCTGAGGGCAAAATACCCAGGGGCCTGCTGCTGGCAGTGGATCACTGCCTGTGTTTGGAAAGCAAACCAAAACAAACCCAAAGGCTGCAGGACAATACATCATCTAAAAAGTGGCTTGTAAAACAGCAGTTAAACTTAGCTGGCAACAGCCACATATGAGCAGCATGACATGACAGTGCTTTGTTACGCTGTGAGGTGATTGACTGATGGCTTGTGTTGTTCAGAGTCACACTGAAACTAAACAGCAAAAGGCTATGTCAGATTATATTTAAAAATGTTTCTTTTTCCCTACTTGTGGAAATTAGGAAAACTAAATGTGCAATTTATTCATGCAATAAGATGTACTGTAGCTTAGCAAGCATTTTGTTGCAATTTCAGTGAATACCACAAAAACACTTCAGAATGAACTTAATCACCAAAAATAAATAGAAAGTGACTTTAATGATCAGCTTTTAATTACATATCATCCAACTCTTAATATATGGTTTGCACATTGAAAAAGAAACTATTTGGAAAAAGTAATGTTTGTACATTTCCCAGGGTTCTGCTGTGGAGTGGATCAAGTTCAGCTACTTTGCAACAAACACACGCAACTTTCATTTCTTGGTAAAGGAAAGAAAGGTGAGACACAGATTTCAGACAGAGTGAGAAGCAACATCACAAAGCCAAATTAAATGCTTTTTTAGTTAATTTACCAAATCCATACTGTGTTGTGGAGCATAAGAATTCTATAACAGTAGTACAATGATCCCAGTCAGGCCCTGCAGCTCCTTAGGATGGTGCATGTCTAAGTTGCTTCTGCATTTGCTACCAGGGTACATACTGGTAGGTACGTGTGCCTCTGTAGGATTCATTCTCTGTGCTCACAGTGTATTTACTACAGCTCTAACTACGTGAACCAAGATCAGATCATGATTTTTTCCATTGCATAGATGGATGTGTCAAATGAGTAGGGCCTTGGCTTTTGGAAAGAAAGCATATCGTATTTCTCTCCAAAGTCCTTCTCCAGCTGTCCAGGAACTGCACAGTGCAATTCTGAGATTATGTCTATGCTGTGACATAAAGGGTTGTTAAAGTCTACTGAACCCTATGACTCATGCTTGCTTTCCCAAAGACTATTAGACCAGCTGCAATTTTGATTTAGAGCACTCACGTATTCAGGAAGAGTTGGCTTGTGTTATCTCTTGACAGACTAATTCATATCATGTATGATTTGCTGGTGTCTGGTCCATTCAGGCTTGATAGCTCGAGCCTATGCTAAAATACCAGGCATGCTTTGGTAACTATAAGCACTGCTTCCTGCTCCAATGCCTGTTTTTTACTTTCTTATGTGATCAAACAAAGCTTATGATCTTAGAACTGATTTATTATGGCTGTGTAACCTGCACGGACATTAATTTTTCCTGTCTCTCCCAAAAGTACAGAGCTTTGGCTGAGAGACTATTTACATGGTCATGAGGTTACAACATGAACTAGGGGGGTGAAAATGCATTTTGCTGACTTTGTGGCCATATGCTGTGACAGAGTACACAAAGGCTAAGGGTAATAAAGCTACTGGGGGGTGAAGGGAGAATTCTTTAGGATAGGAGCTGCTGAGTTCAAGACCCAACAGGGCTAGGCAAGAGCCCAGCTTGCCATCTGCCAAGTGTTGTTCCCCTTCCCTACAAGAGCAAGCTGGAAGCTGGGAGAGGAACTGCCTCACAGCTGTTTGGAACCAGACTGCACTGCAAGTTTTGAGTTCTTCTTGCTTTCATTCTTGTATCATCAATTAGCAAGGGAAAGACATGTGTCAGAAGGACATATCAATAATGACAACTAAATCTAGGGAGTCATTATCTGCTCAACTCTTCCCCAGACAGTAATTTTTCTGAACAAATAAAGTAGTCCTGAGTTCTTGAAAAACATGGGTATAATTGCATCATGAAATAGGAACAAAATTTATTATTTGAAGTGGAATAACGTTTTAATATTTTAATTTTTTAGTCTTATTTTTATTTTATGTCAATTAGTTCATCTTTGTACTTTTCTATTTAATACCTCTAGAAATGCTCTTGCTTCCACAAGACCCGTGAATGCTCCTCACAGGCTAGCATTGCTCCTTGCTAATACAAAAAGCTTTAAAAGGGTTTTTGCTACTTCCATTCTCTGAATCTCTTGGAGTGAGTCTGTTTCATCTTCTCTGCCTTTCAGTATCTGTGCTCTTTTGGCAGGAACTGTTGGCCTGATTCTGATCTTATTTGAAGTGTGTAAATCAGAATGAAGCCCTGTGTCTTTGAGTGAGATCTGGGAGCAAACACCCTAGCATGTTGGCATCTTGTACTGCCAGGAATTCCATTCGGATTTGCAGCAAAAGGGAATTCTTAACCAGGTTCGGTTTCTACAAAGGGCAGTTTGCTACTATAAAGGGAGTCAAACAAATAGAATGACTGAACACTGAAACAAAAGTAGAGGTAGGGATCACAGAAGTGAGTTTTAAAGGCATTTATTAGGAAGCCTATAAAAGATAAGAAATTAAAAAGTAGGGTAAGAGTCAGTTCAACGCATAGACATGGACAGTCAGTGTAGACTCATTTTTCTGGAGCATAGAATCAGAATTTACTAATTTGTTAATATATGGTATTTTGATAGAAATCTGATGGTTATTCTTACATTGGTTATGACTGTGCTTAAAATGTCAGAAAGAGATGGAGGGAGGGTGGCATCAGACAGAATGGAGAGCAGCCACGGTAGTTAAAATCAGTGCAAGTAAAAGCATAATTGAAAAAGAGGAGACTTCTTTTTAAGATTCGATGTTCTAATCAGCAGTGATTTGGGTAAGAATATAGAAGAAAACATAACATTTTAAAGTGACTAGTAGTAACACCACAGTATTTAATTTTTACTTTCAGACTAACAGATGTCTCTCTTGGTAACAACTTTGCAATTTGCCTTTGATCTTCACAGCAGGCAAGGAGTTGTCCTTTGGGGAAAAAATCTATATTTCCAATTTTCTTTCTTTACATTTTTGCAGTCAATGCTCATGTGCATATATAGATTTACCAGCCAATCTATGGTATATTTTGATAGCTAGGTTGCTGGGTGAGCAGGCCTGTTTTGGAATGCCATCACACAGGAGCTTACACTACTGGATGCCTGGTGGAAGAATTTCACTGGGATAGTTCTCATGGTATTACTAGAAATTCTCCAATGGTAACTTTTGCTATCTCAAAAGTTTCCCTGCAATGGAAAGTGTAGAAACATCCTAAAGATCTGTTGCCACAGAAGCCTCATAAATCATGCATCTTAGTCTCACTTGCTTCCATTACTGTTTTTAAGCAGTGTTGCTAAACATGAGAGAATCTTGGTATGTTTTAGTTCAAGTGAATGAAGCACTTTTTCATAATTTATGATTCAACTACAACACTTACTACGATAGAATTTTGGGGAAACCGACGTAGATTCCAAAAGGGATTAAATATATGGCTAATTATGCACTACTGCTGGGTTGCACTCTCTAAATCAAGTTCCTAAACTTCTGCTTTTTGAAAGCAGAGATGGTGAAGATAGATCCTTGTTCTTCCCTTATCAACTTACATTACCTAGAAATTTGCTGCTGAATCCCTAGCACTAACACTTGATAAAGTTTGGCAGATCCTACACTCTTAATCCTCACCAGGCTCTTGCCATAGGTGCACAGTGAAAGGATGAGAAGCAGCAGTCACAGATTCCATCAAGGGAAATTCTAAACACATATTTCAGTAAAGGTGGTTAAGCTCTGGAACAGGCTACCAGACGTGCTGTGAAATCTCTGTCCTTGGAGATGTTCAGAACTCAACTGGACAAGGCCCCCAGCAACCTGATCTGACTTTGAAGTCAGCCTTTCTTTGAGAAGAGGTTTGAACTAGATGACCTCCTGAGTCCCTTCCAGCCTAGAATATTAAATAATTCAGTGATGATCAAATTGGAAGGAGGTTGGCAGAAAGTCCAAATTGCTACTATTATAGGAAATTCCTCCTTTTCTGTCTCTTCAGTCTCTTTCGCAAGTTTATTGAATTTCCTCTTCAGAATAGTTGTTTAGCTCAGTAGAAAAAAGAAACAATACCTAGGGAGCTTTCTAGCTTCAGCCTCTGTGTATTGTACTTTTCTTCTTTGGGTTTAGATTCCACCTTTGTAATTTAAATAGCAGTTACATCTCTGTGTTCCTCTTCAGATATGACTAGGGACCAGATGCCATCAGCCTTCAGTATTAACCCAGACAGCTGGGGATTCCCTGACTGAGGAGATCTCTCTGCTCCCTCCCGTAACCTAAGAGATTTCTCACTGAATATGTTTGCCAAAATTAGACTTTAGTAAGCCCATCAAAAAGAGATGAGGACCCTTCCCCTAGTTTTCTTGCTCTGTCTCTTCATAAATATTGAAATTAAATTTCTTTTCCATTCATTATGTCTTCTATTCCCAACTACCAAGATGAGGATTCTGTCCTGCCTATTAATCCCCCGTCACAGCACTCATTCTTACCTCATCAGGCAGCTGCTTGAACTCTGCTCTGCTTCAGTGGTAGACGCCCTACTGCAGTCAAGGCTCTACAAAAGTGTAAACACTAAAACATGTATTTCTCCATGGGGAAAAAGAAAAAAAAAAACATCAAGAAAACAGGAATTTGTTTCAGTCATAGTCTTAATCTATACTACTCAGATTGTTATACTAGGCTCATACTTATTTCATGTACTTTCAGTATTTCCCAATATGTTTCAAAAAATAATTTATACTCATTACATTCATAAGTGTTGCTCACCCCTGAAGTACTGTACTTTTAGAAAAAATTGTCATTATTCCAGTTCTTTTTAGTTCTTAAAGTTTTTATTTTGAATGACTGTAGATCTTGTGATGTGCTTCCTTAAGACATGAGAATGATGCTACCAGTGTTAACTACATCTACCTGACCCTCCTCTTGCTGATTTTCTTTCAGACAAGCACATGATGCTTTTTTCTAGTCTCTATTCCCAAGTGAAGAGAAGTGACCTTAATAGCTTCCACTCTCCTTGCATCCCAGCCTTGACAGAACTCCATTGCTGTTGCATGAAGCACCTCTCTGTTGCAGCAATTTGCCTTCACAAGACTTTGTTTCATAACCAAGTTTGGCTGCAAGAGAATAGACCATAGGTCTCTCAGTGGGTATGGAGCCACTGTTTTTGATTTCTTGATTGTTGCTTTTTCTTTTTCTCCCTCCCTCCCTCCCTCCCTCCCTCCCTCCCTC